>JBBGZY010001067.1:1102500-1669476 GCA_037952925.1 Lithobates clamitans
ATCCTACATTTCTAACAAGCAAGACATTACATACTCTATATATATATATATATATATATATATATATATATATATATATATATATATACTGTATATATTATTACTATTATAACCTATACTTCTTCAACTATCTTCTTTAAAACAGCTATAGATCACAACATTAAATGCACCTATATATTCATTAATAACTCACAAATGCAACTAATGAATTAATGTAAGTGCTGTACTTGAATTTGACTCAATATTAAATTTGCAATTTCCTGTGCACCAGGAATCAGACAAGGAGAGGGAGAGGGAAAAGGAGAGGGAAAGGAGATGGAGAAGGAGATGGAGAAGGAGAGGGAGAAGGAGAGGGAGAGGGAGAGGGAGAAGGAGAGGGAGAAGGAGAGGGAGAAGGAGAAGGAGAGGGAAAAGGAAAGGGAAAGGAGAGGGAGAAGGAAAGGGAGAAGGAGAGGGAGAGGGAGAAGGAGAGGGAGAGGGAAAAGGAGAAGGAAAGGAGAGGGAGAAGGAGAGGGAGAAGGAGAGGGAGAGGGAGAAGGAGAGGGAGAAGGAGAGGGAGAAGGAGAAGGAGAGGGAAAAGGAAAGGGAAAGGAGAGGGAGAAGGAAAGGGAGAAGGAGAGGGAGAGGGAGAGGGAGAAGGAGAGGGAGAAGGAGAGGGAGAAGGAGAAGGAGAGGGAAAAGGAAAGGGAAAGGAGAGGGAGAAGGAAAGGGAGAAGGAGAGGGAGAGGGAGAAGGAGAGGGAGAAGGAGAAGGAGAAGGAGAGGGAAAAGGAAAGGGAAAGGAGAGGGAGAAGGAAAGGGAGAAGGAGAGGGAGAGGGAAAAGGAAAGGGAAAGGAGAGGGAGAAGGAAAGGGAGAGGGAAAAGGAGAGGGAGAAGAAGTGGGAGAAGGAGAGGGAGGAGAGGGAGAGGGAGAGGGAGAAGGAGAGGGAGAGGGAGAGGGAGAAGGAGAAGGAGAAGGAGAAGGAGAAGGAGAAGGAGAAGGAGAAGGAGAGGGAGAGGGAGAAAGAGAAGTAGCAGTAGAGAGAGAGGGAGAGGGTGGGGGAGAAGGAGAAGTAGAGGGAAAAGGAGAAGGAGAAGTAGAGGGAGAGGGAGAAGGAGAAGAAGAAGGAGAGGGAGAGGGAGAAGGATACGAAGAGGGTAGGAGAGGGAGAGAGAAAAGGAGAGGGAGAGGGAGAAGGAGAGGGAGAAGGAGAGGGAGAGGGAGAGGAAGAAGTAGAAGGAGAAGTAGAGAGAGAGGGAGAGGGAGAAGGAGAAGTAGAGGGAGAAGGAGAAGGTGAGGGAGAGTGAAAAGGAGAAGGAGAAGGAGAAGGAGAGGGGGAGGGAGAGGGAGAGAGAGAAGGAGAGGGAGAGGCAGGACTGGGAGCGAATCAGGTATGTTGCATGCAAATGTGTTGTCAAGGGACATGCTGATAGTAGGAGAGAGCAGAGTGAGCAGGGAGATGACTTTATTAGCTGCTGCTGTTCTTTCACTGTCCACCCAGTAGGCTGGGGTAGAGAGTGGACCCCACCATATTGCTTAATATAACAGAGAAAACGGTGTCATCTATCTGGCTGTGCTGTATCACAGGGCTGTGAAAATCCCAGGACTGGATGGACAGAAAAAGAAATCCTCAGATATTTAAACCAGCTCCTTTATATTTAGATATTTGCCTGGAGTTCATCTTTATTGAGAATTTATTTTAGGCAGGTATGTAACAAGAAACTTTTATGATTTTCACTTTAAGGTCAAATTTAAGTCATTACTATGCAACCAGCTCCCCTCCAACCCCTGAAGCTCCCTCCAGTGTTTTTTTAACCCTATACCTATCTTTTCAGGTGGAAGGCTTCTAGCTGGTTTATGACATCATGGTAGCTTCATTTTCCAGTGAGGGACAAGCATTCTTGCTAGCCTGGATGGCACTCATGTAATGATGTGTGATTTCTGCTCAGTGCTGGAGTACTGTGAGCCCAGCCTACGTGATGATGTGCATGTAAGCAACAGGATAGGCTCACAAGAAATGAGCAGATTGACGTGGCTGTCATACTGCCCAGAGAGGACTGCTGGTGCTGGACAAAAGAGGAAGCTGGGACAAGGTTGAAACATGGAAATTATAAGTAGAACTTTGACTTTTTTTTAACAGAGAAGGGAGGCAGGGACTAAACATAAAAAAAAATTGAAGCTGGAGTTCCACTTTTAAGAATAACCTGCTCAGGATAAACATTACCAGGGCATGTATGTCATCTAAGGTCAAGTGAATTGACTTGTATGGATGTGAGAGTTGAGTGTTTGTTATTAAAGCGGTAGTAAACCTCAGCAAAAAAAAAAGGGGCCTCCCGGGCAGTTTAAGTCATACTATGCTAGTAGGGGCTTCCATCTTCAACCGGTCTTCCTGCCGTATGAATGGCCGAGCTGTGATGATGTCACTCCCTTGCAGCATGGAGTTCTGAATGGATGGCATGGTCCATTCAGAGCCAAGTGCACATGCGCAGGTGATTTCACTGGCTGCTTCTAAAGTAAATATCTCCTAAACGTTTAGGAGATATTTACTGTACCTATATGTAAGCCTTTTTACAGACTTACCTATAGGTAAAAATCAACAAAGGAAGTTTACTCCAGACTCATCCACCTTACTAACCATTTAGTGTCCACCACCCCTCTCTGCCAATCCCTCCACTGGCTTCCCATTGCCCAGTGTATAAAATTCAAAACACTATCAATGACATACAAAGCCATTTACAACTCTGCTCCGAGCTACATCAACAATCTTATCTCCAAATATCACTCATACCATCCTCTCCGCTCCTCCCAAGACCTCCTGCTTTTTAGTTCCCTTGTCTCCTCCTCCCATGCTCGTCTCCAGGACTTCTCCAGGGTCTCTCCCATCCTCTGGAACTCACTAACCCAATCTGTCTGGCTATTTGTCCACTTTTAGTGGATCAGGGAAGCCTATCCTGCATTTGGTTAATAACTGTATCTTCTATTTCCTCCATCGGTTCATCCCTCACAGTTATCACCTTTTGTTCCACCAGCCCCTCCCTATTAGATTGTAAGCTTGCAGGAGCAGGCCCTTCTTAACCCTCTTGTACTGAATTGTATTGTTGCTGTTGGCGCTATATAAATGCTGTATAATAATAATACTCCCAATTTACCAACAGCGGATGTGGTTACTGAGGGAGAGGTTCATAGTGAGTGAAACTGCATTGTGTGCAGGGGCTAGATTATTTATTTACTACACACCCTTGTGGATGTGGTTCCTTGTGAACTATTCATCGGTTGGTGTTAGTTTGGGCAGAATGTATGCAGAAATAGTCCATCCAGGGGCACCCATTTCTTGTGACTCCTAGCCATATCCTAACGTAGATATGTTGCTACACCGGTGCTGTGATTACTGCTTGGAGAGGAAGATCACAGTTCCTACCACCAAACAGGCAAAGGCCTGGCAAGAGAAGATGTCACTGGGTCTACAGACAGGTATATTTACAAAGCGATACCTTTTATTGAGAATATTTTATTAGATGTGCATTGGGGGTGGGTGGTGAACATAGTAAGGTATTTTAACCATACACTAAATTTCACCTTTAAGCAGACTTTTTTTTTTTCTATCACAAGGATCATCCAAAACAAACAAAAAAGCAGACACAGTGAAGTCACTTTAAGTAAAAATAAAATGGTTTAGAGTACTCCTTGTACCGCGGGGGAAACTGTAGAGCAGACACCAGACCAGAGTGCAGTCATCCATGTCTTGTCTGCCCGCTTTCATTTAAGGAGTGAGACCCTCTCCTAATACAGGGGTTTCAACACACCTGGGACATCAAATCCTCTTGTTTTATTGTTCTCCAGATGCCCAGTTGCACTGTGGGTAGAGGCAGCATTTAATGTAATATTAATGAGTCTGGATGCAGGGTCATAAAAAGTGATAGGTTTTTGCGATGGTAAATTATAAATCGATATTGATTTTTCCCGGCACTAATGCAGTCGGCTTATTGTAAGACACCACAGGCAAAGAGCACTTTATCAGATTAAGCAGGAGACTGGTATCAAATATACATGAGCTGAAGGAGCCCAGACTCCCTTGTTCAAGAAACACACACACACACACACAACATACTGAGAACCATTAATAGGAATCGTATAAACAGATTGCAAAATGGGGAAGGTTCCCTTTGTCATCTCTTGCTAGTCCCAGCCGGTGGCTTAAATGCAATTCTACCTCCATATGTCATTTTCTAAAAGAAAAGGGGCCATTCATGTTTTCTTATCCCTCTGGCATTGTACACCTCTCTGCTGCCTCTAAACCATCTTTTTTATAGTGCCAACATAGGCTGTAGAAATTCAAGCAGAAAAAGCTTTGTAACAGCCTCACGTCTTGACAACATGTCAGAACAACCCACTGGGGTTGATTTACTAAAGCTTTGTTCACACCAAGGCAATTATCGGGCACTTGGCAGGCGGTTCTGATTTTTGTCAAGCGCCCCACAAGTGATGGGGTGTGAAAAAGCAAACTGAGCTGAAGAGCTATCGGTAGCTTCCAGGCAGGGTAGTGCAGCGCTTTGGCCCAAACGTTTGATGTGATGTTGGAACCATGGTTGCTTATGGTAGCAGGAGAGTTCCACCACACTCCCCTGAAAACACTGGCATTGTATGTGCTTCTGAAGTCTACAAATCTTAATGCTAAATTGCAAACACCTCAATACACAAATAAATTATATAAAAGCATAGCTCCCAACTGTCAATGATTTCGAGGGACTGTCCCTGATTTGGTGCCTCTGTCCCTCTTTCCCCCTCATTTTGGTCTGATCTATATAGTTGTGTATAAAATGCACTTTTTATCTTTCAACAAGTGTTTCCCAGTGCTAAACCTTTCATCCAAATTATAAATTGCTGCATTTGTAATTTTTAAAAGCCAATTTAAAGGAATAGTAGTGGAAAAAAAGCCCTTGTGGATTTGATTAACTTTTTTTTTAGTTAATTCTCCTTTAAGGGGGTGCGGCAGGGGGTGTGTCTTATGCCTACATATGTTTGATAGTAGGTGTCCCTCATTCCCATCTCAAAATGTTGGGAGGTATGTATAAAGGAGCAGTTTTACCTGCCGAACTATTTGTATGTCTGCTCAGCCAGTCCCGAGGTTTACACAGCCCTAACACACAGAACAGATCTGTCTGTATGGGAAGAAGACCTCATTTTCTCTATTGCAGTTAAGTAATACAGATCCTGTCCTGCCTCCTGCCTGTGACTGGATGGTGAAAGCAAAATGCAGCACATCTCCCTGTCACACAGCTGTCTCCTCCCATCAGCATGCTCCTTCTACTTCAATACATCTGATTGGCTCTGTGTGCTGCTTCTCCCATTCCTAATGTGAGCTCTGATGTACAGGGATTACAAGGAGATCAAATGTAGGTCCTTAAAGCGGCCTGTTTTAAACATAAATATGTTTACTGAAGTATTACATTGCTGTTATTATTACAGTTATAATTACAATTATTATTACAGTGCTGCTAAAAAATACTGCGAACTTGATTGGTTACTTGGACTAACCATAACTTCACTGGACTAGGCAACAATTCTACTCCATTAGTAAATCAAACTTATTACGCATTTTTAAGTAGAAGCCGGTCACTGCTAAGAAGGGTGGTGTAAGACAAAGTTGGGTAACAAAGTATGCAGTACAGTACGGTATAGTGTAAATAAGAGTATAATATTTTATTAACAATACAATATTTATGTTATTTGTTGGGGATATTCTACCAATGAACCACACAAGTACTAGAGCCAAGTGACCTTGACTGACCACCAATGTTAAAGTGGAACTTTAACCATAACAACCATAACTTGGTAAAAAAAAAATATGTTCTTTAGCAAGGAACATACATTCCAAATTAAGAATTATGCCACCAAAATTAGTGTGTGCTGTAAATTGCCTCTAGCATTGTTCCCGTTTTTTTCTTGCCAGAGACCATGAGCAGCAGTAAAGGGGTCAGCCTCAAGTGATCTAGCAGGATTACATTTTTTGACTCATGTTCCACTTTAACCTCTTAACAACCACGCTATAGCCGAATGATGGCTACACATTGTTGCACATTGCCAGGGAGGCGTCTATTTTTGTCCTCCCTTGATTGCGCTTCCTGCGTGCCCCCTGTGCCAGCGGCAGTGATCTGTGATCTCTGTGGCCATGTGACCAGCTGTGTCCAATCACAGCTGATCACAGTGTAAACAGGATTTACCGCTTATCGGCAATCCTCTCTTCACGCTGACAGTGCGTGAGGAGAGGAGAGCCGATAAGCAGCAATCTACACAGGGGACATCCACACTGATAATCAAGGCACTGATGATCGGTGCAACCCCAACAGTGCCCACCAGTGCTGCCAATCAGTGCCCATCAGTGCCGCCTATCAGTGACCATCAGTCAAGCCTGTCAGTGCCTATCAGTGCCCATCATTGCTACCTATCAGTGCCACATATCAGTGCAGCCTCATCAGTGCCCATTAGTGCCGCTTCATCAGTGTCCATCAGTGCAGCCTATCAGTGCAGTCCATCAGTGCAGCCTCATCAACGCACATCAGTGAAGAAAAATTACTTATTTACAACATTTTATAACAGAAACTAAGAAAAACTTTATTTTTTTTTAAAAATTTCTCTCTTTTTTCATTCGTTTAGCAAAAAGTAAAGACCACAGTGGTGATTAACTACCACCAAAAGAAAGCTCTATCTGCCATAAAAAAAATGATCAAAATTTTGTTTGGGTACAGCGTTGTATGATCGCGCAATTGTCAGTGCGACAGCATTGAAAGCTGAAAATTGGCCTGGGCAGTAAGGGGTGAAAGTGCCCAGTAGGCAAGTGGTTAAGGAGCACTACGTATCTCACAGTTTGCATTTCTTTTGTTGCCATTATTATTTGTTTTTTTTATTTCAGCATAATTACTAAAATAATGTTGTATAGAGCAGGTATGCGTGTCAAATATGCTAAGTACAGCACACTTTTTTAATATTTTCGTTTTTCTTAGTGTTTAAGCTAAAGTCTTGTAAGCTGTAAATATAATCGCCATTGGCAGGGTTCCCTGAGTCGGAGTTCCTCCATGTTAAAAAGGTTCAGAAGGACTGATATAGAATAAAAAAAAGTTAAAATATAGTGGGGAATTATAATGTAAGATAGTAAAACTACAAGTAGACTTGTTTGAAATTTTGCAATAAAATGACATACAGGGATATAGTTGAATATAATATAATGTTATATAGTTTGGTGTTAAAAACAATAGCAAAGTATAAACTGTATGTGCTGTAAAATATTGGTATGTATATTACTATGTACAGTATATAGCAGGGATACGCAATTAGCGGGCCTCCAGCTGTTGCAAAACTACAAGTCCCATCATGCCTCTGCCTCTGGGTGTCATGCTTGTGGCTGTCAGAGTCTTGCTATGCCTCATGGGACTTGTAGTTCTGCAACGGCTGGAGGTCCGCTAATTGCATATCCCTGGTATATAGTATAGTATGAATCAAAACAGTACTACAGTATAGCATAATGTTGGCTAGCAAATTATTATATTTTACTTAAAATATTTAACACGATATATTACATTAAATGTATTGGAGTGGTAATTAATTAACCAGGTCAGGGTTAAAGTATCAATTGATCTTGTTTTATAAAACAGGGTTAGCAGCATAATGCAAGGTGTAGCTACCATAGCAACCAATCGAAATCCATCCTGCAGCATTCTCAAAGCAAATTCTTATTGGTCTTTAAAGGGTTCAATTCTGCTTGCACTATATATTAAATAAACCTAGGTGAGTCATTAATGAATGGTACTGTAAGCAGAACAAGGCCAGACAGAAGTGCTGAAGTCCTGACAGTGGCCTTGAACTGTCACTAATTCAGCGGAGCACAAGGTCAGCAAAGAGACGCAGAATCCGGCGCTCCTCGTGTCCTCTGAACCTTCTCCTCCACCAGCCTTCCTGAAATGTATTTCCACCCCAGAAGAGGCTGCATAAAGGAGCCTGTAGGATAATTGAAGTGAATTGCTTTATAAATACAAGATATTATTGCCTCTTCAGCGCTTGGTGGCTCATTAACCACTTCAGCAAAGCACAAGGGCCTCAAGATGAAAAAAAGACGCAGCCTTAAGATAGTGGAAGCAATTACCCGTGCCAAAGGCAGTCATTATTTGTGCCTCTTAAGGCGATCCCACACACACGCACACACACAAACGCACACACACACACACGCACACGGACTGGCATACACGTCTTTAGGATCTTAAGGAGCTGGATATTCAGTAGCGGCCTCTCAGCAGGGCCCTGTGTGACTCTGTGTCCTGAGAATCGAGTGCTTGTCTTTTGTTGGAGATTGTTAACAAGTGCCTTTGAAACCGCTTTACAAGTGCCTGTTAATGAGTGTTGCCACTCTCTCCTGTAAACAACCCGGCCAGTGTTTCTTTGTGATGTGTCAAGAAGTAAACTGTGTGTCAAGGCCGTGTATTCTGGGCCACATGCCGTGCCTGTCCTCCTTCTTTTGGCCCTATTAGGCTTTAAATAAAAGCATTGTTTTTTTTGTTTTTTTATATGTATGCATGTATGAGCAATTCCATGTAACAAGTAAAAAAGGGAGTTACAAATACTCTCCTGTGATCAAATTGAAATTGAAATTTACATTCATTTGAATTCTCTTCAATTGAATGCAGCTAGAATGTAGACAGCATCTCACAGGGTCTCCAGAAGTGTCCCTTCTGAAGTCTGTACTGTGTAACTTCTCTCTGTTCTTATATCACCATGACATTCAAACTTTCGGAGCAGGGAAGAATATGATTGATGGCTGTGAGAAACACTTGGTACTTCCATATTTTAAACATTGAATGTTCTGTATGGAAGAGACAGGAGGGTGTGTTTGGGAACATCATTCCTGCATCACAGAGTGGACAGGACAGGTGCCCTACAGCAATACCTGGATGAAAAACTAAAGTAGATAGGCTGTGCACCCAGTATGCATATTAAAGTGGTTGTAAACCTCAGACATTAAATATGAACAAAGCATTTCCCTTTATAGTTTGTACTTGGCTCAATTAAGAGCACTGTGTCACTTTTGTCTGCTGCTTTTTTCCTCTGCTATCAGCATGAATCACCTTTAAAAAGTTTTCCTGACACCAAGAGAAAAAAGGTGGCAGAGAAGGGAACTCCAGCTGATTGACAGCCTTAGCTCTGTGTGCTGTTTGAAGGGGGGTGTGTCCCTTTCCTCCAATCAGCTGTCAGTGCTCTCCTCACTGAGGTTTGAAGAGTGCAACTTCTGCTCTCCACCCCCTTTTTTCTGACCTCTTAGGGGTGTGTGTCCCTTTCCTCCAATCAGCTGTCAGTGCTCTCCTCACTGAGTTCTGCAGAGTGCGACTTCTGCTCTCCGCCCCCTTTTTTCTGACCTCTTAGACAAGCTTTAAAATTCAGCACTTTGAATGGGTGTAGAGAAGAAAGGGCTGCAGATAGACAGGTACAACGTATGTAGGAGAATTTGTCTCATTTCTGTGCATCACCTGAGGCCAGACACTTCACTGGGTATGCGTAAGGGTTTAAAGCAGAGCTTCCCCCAAAAGGGTAAGCTCCACTTGTTTGCTTCCCCCCTCCCTTGCTGCCACATTTGGCACCTTTCGGGGGGAGCGGATACCTGTCAAAACCAGGTACCCGCTCCCACTTCCGCGTAAGATCGCCGCAATCGTTGTGCGGCGATCTACGCAATTTCCTCTCCTCCCCATCCCTTCCCCCGCTGTCTTTTGGGTGACACACAGGTCCTAGGAGACAGTGGGACCATCCAGAAAGTGCAGCGCGATTCGCGAAGAAGTCACTAGTTGATGAGGTCATGTATAGAGGGAATGCATAATGTATGTATGGGGTGTCTTAACTCAACCAGTTTTTTTACCATAATGTATTCTATGCAGCTCCCCCCAACTCCCCCCCACCCTTATACTTGCCTGAGCGCAATCTTATCCCACAGCAGTGCCCAAGAGTAGTGGCTCTCTCCACTCTCTCTTCTCACTGGACATGGGGGCAGCAAGTAAGTGCTCTTGGCTCCCTCTGCTGTCAATCACAACCTGTGAGGAAAAAGCAGGGTGGGGGGGCGAGGCCAAGCCCAGATCAGCTTGCCATGGGGGTACTCGGAAGAGGGGAGGAGCCAGCTGGCGGGAGACCCGAGAAGAGGAGAATCAGACCTGCTCTGTGCAAAACTATTGCACAGAGCAGGTAAGTATATGTTTGTTATTTAACCTTCACATATACATATACAGGAAAACTAAAATTGTTTTTGGATCAGATTTTTTTTTAATTTTAATTTAAATTTTAAAGGTTTTTAAACTTTATGGGTTTTGGAAAAAGAGATAAAAGCAGAAACTGTTTGCTTTCAGATGATCTCTTTCTAAATGAAAGCCGGTAGGGATCTGTTCAGAAAGGGAAAACGAATTCCCCTGATCATTCTGATGTTTGCAAGTTTGAACCTGAGCTCGAAAGCTCTGTGGACAGCAGCCTTTTTTTCAGCAAAGTAGCCAAGGTCAGCCTGTGAAAAAGAGTCTAGAGATCCTCCTGCAAACGTAATTATAAAATATTACTATAAAATATTTCATAATTACGGTACTTATCTAAACAAAAATTTTATTGTATAGTCCAGAACATAATACATAAACAAAAAATTTTTTTTTTCAAAAAGCTACACATTTAGTTTAAGAAAGCTACTGTATAAGCTCAATTCACCAAGCTAGTTTACACCACAAAAAAAGTCCTACAGATCTGTTCCAGATGCATTTCTGTACGTTTTTGGTGCTTTTTTTATGCATTCCGATGTGTTTTTTTATGCATTCCAGATGCTTTTTTTGCCTTCTTTTTTTTCTTCCTTCTTCTGTTTTTCTTTACTGTACTGGGGTCAAGTGTGTTTTTGATGCGTTTTTCCGCGTTCCAGTACAGTTCTGTGCAGAAAAAATGCAGCATGTTCTGGCTAGTTCACACTACATGCGTTCCAGTGCTTTTTTTTTCTGCATCCAAAACGCATAGAAAGTAGGTTATATAGTTTTCAATGGCATAGTTCACAGCACTTCTTGTAGTTCCAGTGCATTCTGGTACCAGAAAAAAAAGTAGAACATGCTGCATTTTTTTCCTGCACAGAACTGTATTGGAACATGATGAAACGCATCAAAAACACACCGGAATGCACAAAGAAAGCATCACAAATGCACATGTAGAAACACATCCAGAACAGATCTGGAGGACATTTTGTGGTGTAAACTAGACCTCTAAGTAAAGTGTGGAAAAGACAAGTAAAAAGGCTCAAAGCACAATTACCTTGGATTTAAAACCGATTAGTCCAGGAACTAAGATTGGCTGGTAAACTGCATGTGTATGTTCATGCATGTATACTGGGAGTATATAACGGATGTCAGTCAGGGCAGCCACCAAAGGAACCAAAAGCGGGGTCCAGCATGCCTCTCCTTGTTGTTCACCAAGTAAAATGTGAATTTCTTGTATATTTTGACCCTCCCTTCATATGAAAAAATATTGCTAATCTCTATTTACCTCTCTGCTTCCAGGGCTGTCCCTGGTGTTCCTATTCTGGGAGGATGACACTTGCAACGTTCTTCCCTTTTCTTGCTAGATCAGGCTGCATATCTCCCAACTTTTTGAGATGGGAACGAGGGACACCTATTAGCAAAAGTATGTCGCCAGAAGACAGACCCCTGCCACGCCCCTTTAAAGGGGAATTATTAAAAAAAAAGATTACTTAAATCTACAAGTACTTTTTTTTTTACCACTACTATTCCTTTATAATGGCTTTTGATATTCACAAATGCAGCAATTTAGAAATTGGATGAAAGGTTTAGCACTGGGAAACACTTTTTGAAAGATAAAAAGTACATTTTTTATATAACTATATAGATCAGACCAAATTGAGGGACAAGTGAGGAAGAAAGAGGGACAGAGTGCCAAATCAGGGACAGTCCCTTGAAATCAGGGACGGTTGGGAGCTATGAGGCTGTCCCTTATATGCCCTCAGGGGGGCGCTTCATAATGCGGGCTGAGCTCACAGTACTTTAGGACTGGGTGGCATGTCATAGGAAGAAGTATAGAAAGCTGCTGTTTTTTTTTTTTTTTTTTTTTTTTTTTTAATAAAAACCACTCTGGGGGCTTTGGAGGGGAGGCAGGTGGTTTGGGGTCACATTGCTGGAGTTCTACTTTGACACATGATAAGGATCTTTATTTAAACCATCTCATTGGAAATAACTGTCAGTTTTTGGAAAAAAGAGATCCTTATCCTGATGTGTTCACTTGAGGATCCAGCCTAATATTTTGGGATTGAATTGATGACATTAATAGATAGATAACATAAATATCGTCTGAATTACAAAGCTAACCTTTATAGTTGTGTTGTCGCACAGAGCCATGAACCTGACATCGATTGGCCCACTGCAATCCTAGCCAATCACAGCAGAGTATTACAACAGAAGTGACAGCAGAGGCAATACAACAGAACACAGCCCTGATCATTTCTCCCCCCCCTCTCTTTTCCCCATGTGTTTATTGACAGTTCATTAACAAACATCAAACTGCCACAAGCTGTTTACTGAGCAGTGCAGTGAATTGAAAAGTGTTAATACAAATAAGCAACAAACTGAGGAAGTGCCAACAAATTGCCAGGAATCCTGTGCCTTCCCCTGCAGCAGGCCAAGGCGACATCACATCTTGGCCATTTCGACACATTGCGCTCACGGGGTGGGTTGTAGATCTTGCATCGATTAATGCATTCAGCACATGTAAATTACATCTACCGTTCTGTTACATCCAATATATATGTATAATGATGTGCTCACACTCCTGGTGATGAGGCACAGGCTATGCCACTGCAATAAGCTTGAATTAATGCTGATTTTAGCACCTTAATATGTGCTATTCGTACAATATTATATGTGCATATGAAATTTCTTTATTGTGTAGTTGCAGCTTGAGGAGGGGGGGGGGTTGCTAATTTTTTTCTTCATGTTTATAGCATCAATATGTAAAGTGATTGACACTTGCAGTTTACTAGATATCTGGCTGGGGGAAATATTAACATATTCAGTACATCTCTGCAATACGTGCACATGTTCCTAAACTTGATCCCTTTAAAGCGGTAGTAAAGTCATTACAAAAAAAAAGTCAGATCCCCTGCAAGGTAATATCATAATGCACCCTTTAGGTTCACGGACTCCAGCCGTTTGAATGGTCGGGGGTCATGGCCATGGCACAGTACTCTGCAGGACCAGCATGAGTATGCCATTTCTTCAAAACGCATGCGCCACTGACGTTTAGGAGATATTCATTCTACCCACAGGTAAGCTTTATTATAAGCTTACCTGAAGGTAAAAGCCACAAAGCGGAGTTTACTACCACCTTAAAAACAGCGTGCCTCTTCTACACCAAAATCCTTTGCAGTATTGTCAGCCCTATTAAGGTCACCCCTGCTGAACTACAGAACGACTTCCCTTGTATGTAATTATTATTATTTAAGGTACTTATATAGTGCCGTCAATTTACGCAGCGCTTTACATATACATTGTACATTCATATCAGTCCCTACCCTCAAGGAGCTTACAATCTAAGGTCCCTAAACTCACATTCATATACTGCCAATTTAGACAGAAGCAAATTAACCGACCAGCATGTCTTAGGAGTGTGGGAGGAAACTGGAGTACCCGGAGGAAACCCATGCAGCCACAGGAAGAACATGCAAACTCCAGACAGGTAGTGTCGTGGTTGGGATTCGAACCAGCAACCCTTTTTACTGCTAGGCAAGAGTGCTATCCACTACACCACTGTAAAGGAGATAAGGAGAAGTTCTGTTGTCTAGTAGGGAAAAACATAGGCAGGGCTGACCACACTGCATAGAACTTCAGAGCTGCAAACGCCGTGTTGTCAGGTCACTACACAAAGAAAGTTTCAGCTGGGTCACACAGAGACTTTTCAACAAGCTAGAAAATCTCAGTGAGCAATAATGAGCAATTTTGACACTTGCCCAAAGTCACAGATCAAATGCAGACATCTCAAAGGTCAGGCAGGGAGTTTCTTCCCTGCTAGATGTAAGCCCAAAACTAATGACATTTACTTGCTAAAGCATTGTGTATCGTAAACTATGATATTTTTAAAAATAAAATGCCTGTTTAACATTTCTTTTCATCTTTTGTTGCATCTTTTCACTTGTCTTGTCTTGTCTATAGCGATGGTTGCATGACATTTCTTAGAACAGGTTTCCGATGGTGACAAAGATGGCCACCTGTTTGCTTTACAGGGTTAAAATGCAGGAGCATAATTTTGATTGAGGGACAGAATGTTGTCACTCCATAACAGGAATTATCTGAACAAGGTCCTTCATAGCAAGATTACAAGGTTTGTGAAGATTATGTGATCTCAGGAGGGGTCCCAGCACTAACTTAGCCTACACATAGGCCTACAAACAGGCTCCTTTATCTCATAAATGCACACATTTTAAGTCCCCTGATTTAGTATAACTTGGGCCCTCCCAATGATGATGATTGCCTCTACTCTGTGGGGAAGACATTCAAATATCAAGAAAAAGCTTTTATATTTATCATCCTCCAATCATAACTGATTAGCAATCTATTTAGCAAAGGCGGGCAAACAATAGCAAATAAATGACAGGCTGTCAAAATGACAGCGAATGGGTTAAGACGAATATATATGAGAAGGAATACCAGTGTGATACCATGTAGCTAATAAATTATTTAACATTGAGTTCTATCATCAAAGTGTTTCCCATTTCTGATCATCTTGACACAGGTTTCTCAGGAAGGGAAGGTTAATTCCATCGGGGGAGCTTTCAGAATAAATTACGATTGAGTCAAGAAAAGTTCAGCTTGGTAAGAAAGGATGAAATCCTCACAGAATTCAAGAACAGTGGATTGTGCAGGTAGAGGCGGAGATGTGTTTTAGGTCATCTCTGTTTGTTCTGTATGGTAATGACAAAACAGTTTGCTAAACTTCAACTGGAAAGAAAAATTGAAGAACTTCAATAAATTCAATAAGAAATGACATTCTGTTTTAGGTGGAGTGGGGCAAGGCGGAGTTACTCATCTTGTGGTTATAGTTTCCAAAGGTCCCAAACGTGAGATCTCCCTCTGCCTCACCTGAAAAGAAGACTCACTAAAGATACTGTATGTGGAGATAAACTCAATCTGAGTGACCTTTCAGCTCTGCCCAAAACTGAATACTCTTCTCTGGGAGGGATTGTACCTCAGGGGAAGTAGCATATGTTGCCTCTATTGGGTCATTTTTTATCAACCATTCATTCATATAGTGAAGCATTATACAACAATTTATTGAAGTCATTGCAAATCTTAAGACAACATTTTTTCATAAGACTGTACCGAAAATGTTTTCAATGAAGAACACTTTCAAAGTATTACTCAAGAACAAACATATATTGCAGCTTACATATCCTTAGATGTCATGGGTGCATTTGTTTTCTTTTTTCCCTTTATTTTCACCTGCTGATGTGGCCAGTAACACACTTCTCACCCTAGGATGACAACACTCATTTACAGTATTGTAACAATGGAGAAGAAGCTTTGTCACCCTTGAATAGACCTCTATAACATATAGGAGAGGGTTTCTGTAGTCCTCAAAGAGAGCTGGGAACAGTGTAACTGATAAGACTGCAGCACAGGCAGAGTACACACAAAGCTGACATGATTTCTGGAAGGATCAATAATTAATTTGTTCAACTTATTGAACAGATATATACAAATAATTTTTATTGGTATATTTAGCAGACAAAACTTGATCCAATGAGAGAAGTTCACTGTTAGAGTTTATATACCCTTTAAAGCGGAGTTCCACCCAAAAATGGAACTTCCTCTTTTCCGATTCCTCCCCCCTCTTGTATCACATTTGGCACCTTTCAGGGGGGAGCAGATACCTGTCTAATGCTGGTATTTTGCTCCCATTTCCGGGCATAGATACCCAAGCTACCCACGGGTATCTATGCCACATCCGGCGCCTTCTCCCCCCCCCCCCCGCTGTCTTCTGGAAGACACACAGGTCCCAGAAGACAGCAGGGACCAGTGGATACGTGCAGCTTCACTTCCTGATTCCCTTACTGAAGATGGCGGCAGCAACACCCGAGAGCCAAGGGACAGATCGGCTTCGGGTGCAAACATTGCGGGCACCCTGGACAGGTAAGTGTTCTTATTTTAAAAGTCAGCAGCTGCAGTATTTGTAGCTGCTGACTTTTTTGTTTTTTAAATCAGCGGAGCTCCGCTTTAAGAATAAAATGTTAGGAATTAAAAGGCAACGTGAACTGGCAAGTCTTTTTGATGACCTCAGTAGGGTTCCAAAGGAAGTTTCAGCAAGAGAATGTATACTTTTGCATGCTGCTTGAATTGTCTGGGTGTAATGATGGAGCAATGGTGTTTCCCACGTGCATTTATTCTTTGACGATTGATAATGTAGGGACGCACTGCATATTTCAGAGACAAATACTTGTTCTTTTTGACCCTCTCGAACTGTACACATTCAAGAACAATTACTGTCCTAACAAGCCTAACAATGACATCAATTACACCCAGGTGGATCCAAAGCTGCACCCTGCTAACGGAGAACCAAATGAGAACTCTCAGCCATCCTGCTCTGCTTGTCATGGAAATAGAAGAAAATACATCTTGCATAAAAACTTTATGGATGATGATATCTGGCAGCTGTGCTGAATTTGTCATTTACCAAAAATTCATGGAAGGGCAGAAAATGAACTCTGCAACGTTTTTAATTCCCCTCCCTGTGATTATGGCAGAGTGATTAGTTTATTGTGAGCTCTGGGCGTAGAGTCAGCTTATACAACAAGCCAGAGAACATGACTTGTTGTCTTCTAATGAAATGAGAACCTTCGCTGTTTAACGTTTTGGTGGAAGTAATATCTCTGTTTTTATTACTGCACTGTAATGCCTCTCGAGCCAAAAACAACATTCACAAGCGGACATAATTTTTTTCAGTTTAATTGAAAACATTTACTAACAATGTGCTGCGACTGAGGCCTCCTAGATCCAGCTCCGGGAGAGCTCCAACTGTGTTTCCACATTGAAAGTTCCATACAAGAGCAGGACCACAACTCCCATCAGCTCTGTGACTGGTGCTTGAGGGAGTTACTGTTCTACTGCATTTCAGAATTTTTTGTGGCCCCAGCGAGGTGATTTTCATAGCCCTTAGTCACTGAGAATTGCAATCATTATTCATAGGCTGTAGTGTTTCTTAAAGGGTCAATCCACAAAAAAAAAGGTAAATGGTGGTGGTCCCTGGTTGGCTGAGTCAGCCCTTGGCTAACAATTTGTCTTAAATACTCCAACATTGAGATCTCTGTGCTATAATTCCTAACTGTTCCTATCTACCTGGAAGTTTGAGTTTTCTGTCCCACTCTTTTATGTTCCAATTCCCCTTGCTTCATAATTCACAATAAAAAAACATATGAAATGTTTAACAGGAAGATTGGGAGTGTCCCTCATTTTTTCTAAGGCAGTTAAGTGTAGACCCAGGAACTCAAAATGCAACACATCTCTGCCACACATGCACATTTCCAATGTGTTTTGCCCCTTTAAAAAACAAAAATTGCAAGTGCAGAAAAATACTTGTTGATCTGTCTGAAAATCAAGTGAGCTCCTAACTTTCTGTAGTGAGCTGACAATGCTGTCTCTGCTGCACTGAGATCCCAAGCAGTTTTGTCAGCCCTGCCTCCCCAGCCGGACTACTTGACACCTCCTGCTTAGAATGTGGAGATGAGGAGTACAGAAGTGTTCTGTACTGGTGTAGAAAAATTACGTTTTTCATTTAGTGACAAATGTTTTAGGGCTGGTTCACACCACAAAAATGCATTCCAGATCTATTCCGGATGCGTTTTTGGCGCGTTCCAGTGCATTTTTGATGCATTTTTATGCATTTTCCATGCATTCCAGGTGCTTTTTTTTTCTTTTTTCCTGTTTTTTTTTTAACTGAACTGTGGTCCAGTGCACCTTTGATGTGTTTTTGATGTGTTCCAGTGCATTTTTGATGCATGTTACTGCGTTCCAGTCCAGTGCAGAAAAATGCATCATGTTCTACTTTTTCCCTGGAACTGGAGAGCCCTGGAACTGACTGCACTGGTGTGAACTATGCCATTGAAAACCATATAACCTACTTTCCATGCATTTTTGATGCAGAAAAAACAGACTGGACTGCATGTGGTCTGAACTGCCCACTAATGTATTTTGGAAGGAGGAAGTGAAACAGAATCTGTGTTTGGGCAAAGCAACAGGCTCACTCCAATGCCAAACTTCCCTTTATGTACATATTCACCTTTCATTTCCTCCGTCTCCACTCTATTCTGCAACTGGGAATGAAGAAGGACAACTGGAGTCAGCCCAGTGAGAGCATACACATGGTTAAGGACGCTTCTACACCTATGCAACAGCACTTGGCCAAGCACCAAGTGAATCACATGCTCCTTCATAACCCAAACTACAAGGTATTTTCTTCACTCCTGGCAGCTGAACAGAGTAGCAGTGGTGCAAAGAAAAGGTGGGTCTTTATTGTATTTGCTTTGCCCTCTGCAGGTTTGCTTTAAGCATCTCTCCCATCTAGCAGTGATAAGGCCTAGAAAACTATTGCTCACGCCTATCCACCACCCTAACACACATCCATCATCTATCATCTATGGGCTTCTAGAAGGTGACGAAAGAAAAAGAAATCTATAATCTGGATTTTTTTTTTTTACATTTTCAACACTACTGTGTGTGATTTTCAAGTATTTCTTAGCACATAATGGCCCTTGTTCCATGTGCTGGGACAGTGTTTCTCCACACTACCTAAAACTGTACTTCCATTCATTTAAATAAAGCTGATCCCTCTCCTAACACCACCGAGTCGTTCACCCTGAATAGAGCCTATTGTGTTGGCGGCTCTAATGATTCATTGTGCACACAGTATGGGTTCCAAGCCCGCTAAAGGTAATACAGGAGTACGGTGGATATTATTTCAAGACTTTATGTATAGGTACAGAATGTTATACAGAAAGTGTGCCCTGCTAACTAGTTACCTAAATAGAACAGGCGAGCAGGTACTGTAATAGCGTTTAAACTGGTCCACCAGTCTTTCTCAAGTCAACTAAGCAAGTGAACTTCATCATCTTTAACACATACAAATCAAATCAGATTTCTCCATAGTCCACTCCATTATATTATTTCTCCTCCTTATTGGCTACAGTATAAAGTGAGATAGGCATCCTCACTGCCTAGTAAGAAGGAGAAGCGGAAGAGGCAGAAGACTAAGAGAAATCCACAGATTTTAAATATATAGTTCGTCCATATCCACCCATTAGCACCTTTGTATATTAGTGTATGCTCAACTGTGTCCACCATAAGTGATATAGTGGGTGAAGGTCAAAGGTGCTGTGTCCCAGATAGCTTGAGTTCCCCAATGAGAGACAGAAAAGTTGTCTCTGAGGAATGGCAGCTCTTGAAACACAAAGAAGCCTCTAGGAGGCACTTTCATTGATTTTGGTTGAGCCCAACCAAAAACGCTAAAGCTGAACTCCAGAGAATTAATATTTATATTTACATTGGACCAGCTTGACTCAATGTAAGCATGCATATCTGATATCCTGAGGACCACTGGCGGCGCTGTAAATCACTGTAGTAGTCTGTGTTACATACAGTGAGAGCTGTGATGTTCCAGGAGGTGAGCAGCTTCCCCTATGCACACTGAACACACTTGCTCATCATCTCTGCCATTCATTAAACAACTTGTATTTTTTTAGTGAACACAAGCCATTCTCTGATTAGACAAGGTGGAGAGGAAGGAGGTGATGTCACAATCTCCACCTCGTCCAATCAGAGAACGCCTTATGTTCATTAAAAGGAAATACAAGGCTTTCTTTGAATGGAGGAGGCATCAAGTGAGTGTTTCCCTGTGGTCACTGTGCAAAGGGGAAGCTGCTCCCACAGAACCCAGAGGATCGCAGCTTTTACTATATGTAGTGTGGTCCACTACAGTGATATACAGCATCCCTAGCAGCCCTCTGAATATAGGATATGCAAAACAACAATGCTGGACCAATGTAAAAATGCAAAGAATATAATTCTCAGAGTTCACCTTTAAAGTGTATATATAGCCCAAACGTTTTTTTTTTTTTACTTCAGGGGTTCTAATGGACACCCTTCACCAGGAATGCAGGGTAAAAGAAATAAGATCGGATTTGGGTTAAACCACACTAATCTGAGATCACCTAAGCATATACTATATTACGTGATCTGTGTATGTTTACAAATGCATATAGATTCCCTGCATGAGTGTGATTTGTAGCATTGGTGTGTCAGGGCAGGGAATAAGAAGCTAGGTTAGTCAAAGCAATAGGATTATTCTAAAAGACATAAATGCTTATTTAGGTTTTTTACTATTAGTATTTTTTTTTTCAATTCGTTCACAGTCCGAGGCCTGTGTAATGGAAACCACATGTCTGCCCAGAAAGAAATAATTACAAAACAAGAATGGTAGGCATTGCCAGGAAAATGGGTATTGTCAGAGCAATTATATTTTATTTACGGCTTTCCCGTTTCTGGATCACAATGTTCCTGTTTTTATGCTGATGTACAAGCAGAGAAAGAAAAATGTAACACAGGCGAAGTTGTAGACACTGGAATGAGGGGACTTTTTAGTTGTGTAAAATGAAGTAAAAGAATGGATTTTTAGTGTTAGTTTTGTATTGAAAATCTGTCTTAAAAAAATATATTAAAGGACCAGCCATCAAAGAGATATTTCATCACAATGCATACATATCCTTCCAATAGACTCAGATTTCATTGTTTTATTTATTTTTATTTTTCCTTCATAGATGTCCTTTTTATAATTTAAACAAATAATTTATCTCTTTTAAAAAAATAATCTATAACTCTAATGCCCTGTACACACGATAGGATTTTCCGACAACAAAATCCATGTTTTTTTTCCGACGGATGTTGGCTCAAACTTGTCTTGCATACACACGGTCACACAAATCTTGTCGGAAATTCCGAACGTCAAGAACGCGGTGACGTACAACACGTACGACGAGCCGAGAAAAATGAAGTTCAATGGCCAGTGCGGCTCTTTTGCTTGATTCCGAGCATGCGTGGAATTTTGTGCGTCGGAATTGTGTACACGCGATCGGAATTTCCGACAACAGATTTTGTTGTCCGAAAATTTGAGATCCAGATCTCAAATTTTGTGTGTCGGAAATTCCGATGGAAAATGTCCGATGGAGCCTACACACGGTCGGAATTTCCGACAACAAGCTCCCATTGAACATTTTCCGTCGGAAAATCCGACCGTGTGTACGGGGCATTACTCTTAAAGCAAAACTCAGAGTTATCTCAGGATTTCAATGACATGTTTGGCTTATGTATGATAATTATTCTGCAAGCATGCATCATGTGCTCAGTTCAACATCCCTCCTTCATGGTAAGGTCACTCACCCATTAGATATATAACTACATTAAATATCAGCTGCGTGCATTCTGCTTCTTTAGTCACCTCTCCTCCTCCTGCCTGCTGATTGGACATTGGGCAGTGCATTAATGACATAATCCACGTACTCTCTCCTTCTGAAAGCATAGATCTACAGTTAGACTGACAGCACTGTGCAAAGCAACAGTGCCTCAGAAAATTGGTAAAGGGACAGGGGCACTTGAAAGACCACAGCGACAACCATTGATACTTTCCCTTGACCCTCTGTTCCTCCATCAGTGCTCTTGGAAATACCCTGTGTTTACTAGCATAGGGGGAATGTGTCTTTCTTCCCTTCCCCAAAGGATGCAGTACTTAGGTTTGAACTTCCAATTGCCAGGACCCAACATTGCCAAAGTGGAGGACAAGTCATGAGCCCTGTGTAAGTGCCAACACTATAAGGAGCTTACACAGGGTTTAGACCCACGGTTTTGGCAGTTGTGGGGGAGAGTTTCAAAGGTGGCTATGAGCATTGAAGAGAACCTGTTACTTTACCATTTTTATTTTGTTATAATCTAAGTTGGCAACTGATCAGGTTTGTTAAATGTTTCCTAAAAATAACAAACAAAAGTCTGTACTGTAACACACCTAAAACAATACAAATGAACCAGCAGCTTGCAGGAAGACCGATACATGGAGTCCTTGAAAAGTTACCATAAAAACTGCAGTGCTCAAAAAATAAGGAATAAATAAATTTAAAAAAATGAATATTAACTCCAAACATACACTATATTACCAAAAGTATTGGGACTCCTGCCCTTACACACACATGAACTTTAATGGAATCCCAGTCTTAGTCCGTTGGGTTCAATATTGAGTTGGCCTGCCCTTTGCAGCTATAACAGCTTCAACTCTTCTGGGAAGGCTGTCCACAGGGTTTAGGAGTGTGTCTATGGGAATTTTTGACCATTCTTCCAGAAGCACATTTGTGAGGTCAGGCACTGATTTGGTCAAGAGGGCCCGACTCACAGTCTCCGCTCTAATTCATCCCAAAGGTGTTCAATCGGGTTGATGTCAGGACAGTCAAGTTCCTCCACCCCAAACCCGCTCACCCATGTCTTTATGGACCTTGCTTTGTGCACTGGTCCAAACCATTTGGTGGAGGGGGGACTATGGTGTGGGGTTGTTTTTCAGGGGTTGGGCTTGGCTCCTTAGTTTCAGTGAAGGGAACTCTTAAGGTGACAGCATACCAAGACATTTTGCACAATTTCATGCTCCCAACTTTGTGGGAACAGTTTGGGGATGGCCCCTTCCTGTTACAACATGACTGCGCTGCTCACCAGTGCACAAACAAGGTCCATAAAGACATGGATGAGCGAGTTTGGGGTGGAGGAACTTGACTATTGACCCCTTGAATATTGAACCCTATGAACTAAGAACAAGATTCTATTAATGCTGTTCATGTCCATGTAAAGGCAGGCACTCCAATACTTTTGGTAATATAGTGAATATACATTCAACTTGTTTGTTTCCTGCAGAGGGCGCATCACCTTTTCGCTTTGGCTGGCCAAACTTCTGTATACATCTACAATGGGGAAGGTAGCAAAACAAGACCTTTGAGCCAAAATAGTCCTTGGTCAACTGAGGCTCCACGACAAAGTGCTCCTGAAAAATATTTGAAAAATACTGCCAGCTATCAGGAATTAAACTTGAATTCCACTGCAGTCATTTTGGGCAACTGAATGGTGTCATTTGTAATTTTTGCATTTCCCTTTCCAGATAGTCAAAAAAAAAAAAAAAAAGCAAAAATAAGAATTAAATAGACAAGTCCTCTTCTTTCACATCAGTGACGTGGAATTGGCTCTTCTAGCTTTAATCCCTACATGCTATTTGTGGCTCGGGTGTTAGTGTTTTGCCAACTGAACATTCTATAAACAGCCAGCTTGAAAAAAAAAAAATCAATCTGCCATCCGCCTGACATATACCTCTGTTTTCCGTTCATTGTCAGTCCCTGATTGATGGTGTTGTTCATTAATATGGGGCGATTGTCAGCTTTTCCTGAATAAATATAAAAAGTAACAAAGAAAGACCCCACCCTTTCAGGCCTCAGTGTATTATTTCCTATCCCCCCACCTCTGCTCAAAGCAGCTGCCAGGGGCGAAACTTCTTGTCAAGCAGAAAATCATGTCCTTTGCTTCTTAAAGGCAGGGAATTAGATTTCCTAAATACATGGGGGTTTATGTAAAGGGAGCAGGTGGAGGGGACAATGAACCTGCTCTATCGTATCATACGCCTTTAGCAAAATGAATTTATTTCATAGTACGTGTTGGGGGCTGGCCGGGTCTATAGAGCCAGGCTTACCAACTGTCCACACGAGACATTCGCAAATACAAAACAGCCAGTTCACCAAAGGGGGGGCCGGGGGATGAAGTGCAAGTTCACTGCTAGTCACGGCATCTTCTGTGACTTCAGTTGAAATGGCAAGTGAAATTTTTTAGGAGAATATATGAACACTGTAAAATAGTATGGGTTGTGGTTTTACATTTTATTTCTATATAGCCAACAGGTGGAGATCTGACTGTTTTTCCTATCACTTGTGAAAAGTCGTTTGTGTACAGAACTCAATAGCTCAAAGAGAAATTCACACACACAGTTACATAGTATGTAAAAAGACAAGTCCATTGACTTCAATGGAAGAACAAAAAATAAATTAATAAACTTGCATTTACAGAACCCTGAACTCGCTGTTGATTCAGAGGAGGGAAGAGAAGCCTAAAGCATGATAGAATTTGCTCTAATAAGGGAAACATTCCCTTCTGATCCCCAAAGACAACCAGATATTGCTAGATCAATGGAACTATTTCATATAAGCATCCATAGCATCCAAAGCAAGGTATACTTTGAGTAATTAGAAACACAGAAGTTAACAACTCATTGCAGTGGCTCTTCCCTTATTGGATGGCTGCTTCTGAGGTTTCAACTAGACAGAGCAAGCCTAAGGCCTAATGCTGTGCCATAGTGCTCTGTGAATCCTTTGTCATGCACTAAATGCTTATTTATAAAAAAAAATTATATTTTGTAAAAAAGTATATAAAACATCTGTCAACAATGTGTTCCATCTTTACCCATCTTAACACTGTGAACAACTTTCAGTAGTTGGGAGCAGAGCAATGACTTTTCTGTATCTACTGCTATCCTTTATTGTCCAGTCTCAGGCTGGGGTTGGGTTCTCAGGCTGTACTGCCTAAAGCTGAATTCCAAATATGGGTTTTATAGCATACTTACTTTGGTTCTGTGTGCCATACCTTTTGGATCCCACTAATTTGGCATCACTAATACAGCAATTGCTGCTGCCCTCTGTGAATGGTACCTGGGTCAGATGAGCAACTCCCTGTGTTCACTATGCAGCAGAGCAGTCACTCAGCATCGGACTTGGAGGATAGCAGCGATCACTTTAGTAGTGGTGCCTACTAGAGTAATTTCAAGCTTCCATGGGTATGACACTTACTTAGATCCAAGTTGGAAGAATGTAACTATGCTATAAAATCCATTCCTAAACTTCATCTTTAACTGCAGATTAATCAATGTATACATTTCAAGGCATCATTTTCAGTATTGACTGGACTGTAGTTTTAGCATATTCACTGCCAGATTGGACCTTGTCTGTTCAGCTCACAAGACTGTACTCTGAACTTATCTTTGGGAGTCTACATTTTTACATTTTAAACATGATGGGCAAACGATTTAATTCTCTTTTTTCTGTGGCTCCTCAACTTTCGATCGTTTGTTGTACACAAAATATAAAAAGGAATTGTTCTTTTTGGCATAAATTTCCTTAAAATGCTGAGACAATTATTTACCTTGAGCTAAGTTGTTAGACTAAACAATTTGCAACAAAGTAAATGTTCTCGTAATGACTATAATTTTTTTGTCTTTTGTCACTGTCAACTACAAATTGCAGTAAAACATATAGTAGTAGCTTCTAGAGTCAGAACTTCTCTCTGAAGATTGTACTAAAGATGTTCGAGTCTTTTTTTAAAGTGTATTTCGCTGAATGGAGCACTAGTATGGTCAGACTGCAGTCCCATCCAATCTGTGTCCGGCTACATCGTCTACTCCTTATCTAAACGAATGCTAGTCACAGACCGAATACGAGAAATCGAATTGATTCTATAGCCCTGTCCTCATTTTGGTGATGTAAATTTGTTTCTGTGGCACGCGTTTTGCATGATTTGGAAACCCAGACAGAACTGTGCCTTTTCTGTCTGCGCTTCCAAATCGCTCAGATTTGAATGGGGCCTAACACCTTGGATGAAGGAAGGTCCTCTGATGTTTAGGTAGCCACAACACTTGTGGATGTCTGAATAGCCGAGCAGTGACTACATTTTATTGTCTGCAGTCACTGTTCAGATGACAATTTCCCATCTAATTTATTCAATTTTTCAGTCAAAGCTTGCCGACAAGGCTCCACGGCTTGAATTTGAAATGCTTCATTTAAATGTTCCAGGTGGTGTCAAAGTTTTAGGTTAAAGTGGTTGTAAACCCTTACATATACCACGTGAGGTCACAGGCTTCAGGTGATACACAAAGATGAAACAAATCCTCATACATAGGTTTTACCAGTTCATCTGCAGCCCTTTCTTGTCCACATATGTTCGAAGTTTTGAATTTTAAAGCTTGTCTGAGAGTTCAGAAAAAAAGGGGTGGAGAGCTGAAGTTACACTCTGCAGAGCTCAGTGAGAAGAGGTCTGATAGCTGATTAGAGGGAAGGGACACACCCCCTTCACACAGCACACAGGAACAGAGCTGAGGCTGTCGATCAGCTGGAGGTCCCTCCCCTGTCACCTTTTTTCTCTTGGTGTCAGGAAAAAATTTCACAAGTGACTCATGCAGATAGCAGAGGAATGAGGCAGCAGACAGAAATTACACTTAGTGCTCTTAATTGAGACAAGTACACACTATAGAGGGATATACTTTGTTCATATTTCATGTCTGAGGTTTACAACCACTTTAACCTTGGCCACAATCTAGGGTTGATAATTACATTTTCTACCAAAATGCATTTAAAAAAATATATTCTTATAAATATATTCAGAATTTATTTGGGTTTTACCAAGAGTTCCCCTGTAATCCCATCATGTCTACCACCCATTGAAACAGAAGAGCCCGGATTAGATGTGGGAACAGGCGCCATGGTTACGTGGAGAAGGAATTGCTTTCGTAAAGAAGAACTATAGAGGCTGTAAGACGATTTTCTTATCAGGAAAATGAATGACTTCCTCACGAAGAAAGACAGCCAGTGCAAAGAAGGCAAAGCGACCACAGAAAGAGAGGGGAACCAGAGGAGAGAGACAGATTTATAAAGGCGAAAGATAAGTAGATGGATCCTGGAAATGAATACATTACTATCACAGGTAGCTGGGAAGACGGACACCAGCAGATGAAAAGAGAAATTAGTGATTGCACTGCCTGGGTCTATCATACACAGTCAGATGAAAAACTGATTGGAAATTAGGTTGCTCAAGGAAAAGATCTAAAAACTTCAGTTCATAGACTACATTGGACCATAAATCTCTGGGAAGCAATGACAGAGTGTGAATAATGATGGCTAATTGTTTGCTGTACAAATAATGTCAGAAGAGAAGCTATATTTCTCCTCTGGCTGACTTGCTTGTTTGTCCCAAGGGAGGACTGGAATCAGGTCACTGATTACAGCACTAAATTTGGGGTCACCTACCACTATATTCTGGCTGGTAATAATAGCAGCTTTATATTACAGGCAGCAAGGTTCCAGCTACATGTTAAGCACACCTCAAGCCTTTGCAGCAACACAGGGACTCTAAAACACAAAGGGGCCAAAAATGGTCAGTGCTACTCTTTAGATTTAACTAAACGCAAATGGCGCACTTAAAAGCTTAATAATTAAGAATGTTCTTTCTAAGAACTTGTTTTTTTTTTCTTAGCTACCAATCAGTTTGAAGCTGATTAGAGGGTGAGGAACAGAAGCAGGGGTCAGAGATGGGCAGATATTAGATTAGGACAGGTTAGGGACACTTTTGCCCATCCTCACATTAGTGGACTTGAACTTTCCACAATCATGACAACACACTTGAACCTCTTATTCTTAACTATTATAACTATTATCTATAGCAGAACGATAGATCGGACCCCCTCTGTGAGATAACAAGCATCTGTAGCTGTTGAAGTAGCTTGTTATTTCCCACTTTTAGGAAAGCAACGTCCCTGTTCTCATAAAAGCATCACCTTTTCAGTAGTTTTGGTCCATTCTAATTCTAGTTCTTTAGATAAAGTTAAAAAAACGGGCCTTTTGATGAGAACCAAAAGGCTAAAGCAGCACTGAAGGGGTAATGTCTACAAGAACCTGTGTTACTCGTAAATTGATGGCCTTTTCCCTATGGATCCCCTTTGATTCTATGCCCGGCTGTATGCATCGCCATGACCTTTGCCCAAGTCAAGGTTAATGCCCACCCCTTTAAGGCACTAACTCCCACCCATGTCAATGCCTGAATGTCTACTGCCTATCAGAATTTTGGTATTTGACATTTTAATGATGGAGGTGGGAATAGACATTAGGAGGCCACGAGGCTTGACCGCAGCTTGGCCAAAAGTTAAGGCCACCTGTCTAAGGATCTTGGATCTAAGATACAAGGCACTCTGGTGGAAACAAGGATGGGTTTAAAGTCTAACATTTGCATGCAATATTGTTAACTAATAAATGTTTAGGTCAAATTTGTAGCACAATGGTTTAGCTGAATGGATATCAATTTAATGGATTGTTTAAGAACAACATCACATACTAGCTGTCACTAAATAGTGTATGTAAAGGCAAATCTTTTTTTTTTGTCTTGAATGGAGAGGTAAAAGGTTAACCTGTCAGTCAAGTTTTTACTGGCGTCTGTGCCTCCATTGGGACAGTGAGGGGAAATCCAAAATGTTTGTGTTGTTATCAGTGTAAAAAGTGAGTCTTAATCATCCTATCGGGACAAATGTTCTGGTGGAAACTATATGAGATGGCAATTGCCCACTTTAAGGAGATTATCTCTGACTTCCTATTGTGTTCCTGAAACAGGAAATTAATGTAAATCTCCCCAATGAGGCAAAGACAGCTCAAATAAGATGAAAGGGGTTTAAAGTAATATTGCACGGATACTGGTATCGGTGCCGATACCAAGCATTTGCACGCGCACTTGTACTAGTACAAATGCTCCGATACCTAAAACCAATATCTTTTTCCCACACCACTCCTGTTTGAACCTGTGGTTTCCCACACCTCTCCTATGTGGTGTGGGAAACCGCATGTGAATTGGACAGGAATTGCACTGCATTGCTGTTCAGATCACATGCGATTCTTTGTAGTGCGTTTTGAGCCCATTCATTTTGTATGAGCTCGAAATCGCACCGCACTGCACTAAAAAAATAGGTATTGGTAATTGGTATTGGCAAGTACTTGAGGAAAAGTATTGGTACTTGTACTCGCCCTGAAAAAAACTGGTACCGGTGTATCCCTAGATTTAAAGTGGAGTCCCACCCACTTTTACAACTCTTCAGCATCCCTCACTAAACTGTGCACTGTAAATGAACTGGATATTTTTTTATTTTTTTTCTCAGCACCTACTGTATATCTGCTGTATTCATTTTTCACTTCCTCCTCCCTGGCCGTGGCCCATCGCATCATTTCCTGTTTGCAATGCCTTCTGGGAAGGGGCGGCAACTTCCTCTGACACTGCCGTTGCTATGGAAACCTGACCTGAAACCTATTACACTACTTGTGCTGCACTGAGCATGTGCGAGATCTGCAAGGATGAGATCCAGGAAGAAATACAGTCTGGCTTCAGATGCCCACACTTAAGATGGCCACAGCCTGCTGTAAGTTTATAAAATAACAAACTACTGCTATAAACTAACAAAACAGATCTTAGTTTACAGACTAACTTTACTAGAATACATTAAGCTTGTGTATTATAGGGGTATTTTTATTTAAAAAGTATGATTTCGGCCAGAACACCACTTTAAGGCCCCTTTCACACTGGGGCGGTGGGGGCGTCGGCGGTACAACAGCGCTTTTTAGCGCTGCTGTGCCGTCGTTCTTGCAGCGGTATTCGGCCGCTAGCGGTGCGGTTTTACCCCCCGCTGGCGGCCGAAAAAGGGTTAAAATCCCTCGTACAGCGCGGCTATAGCCGCGGTATTGCCGCGGTATAGCCGCGCTGTCCCATTGATTTCAATGGGCAGGAGCGGGGAAGGAACGGTGAATACACCGCTCCTTCCCCGCTCCAAAAAAGCGGTTTGCAGGACTTTTTTCACCGCCCTGCCTGCGCACCGCTTCAGTGTGAAAGCCCTCGGGCTTTCACACTGAACAAACAGCGGAAGCTGTTTAGGGGCGGTTTTCAGGCGGTATTTTTAGCGCAATACCGCCTGAAAACCGCCCCAGTGTGAAAGGGGTCTAAGTCTTATTTGCTCTACCCAAATCTAAATAAAACCTTTTTTCCTTTACATACACTTTAAGTAGATTGTATAATAAATATGTTTATAATGTGTGTGGTCAGTTTAGTATTAAAGTGGTTCTAAAGCCAAAAACATCATTTATCCTTAATCTATTTCTTGCCATTTGCTCTTGCTGCTTTCCGTCAAATCCTGTAACGAGGGAGCAGAGGGCGGGACTGAGTTGAGCTGTCTGTGTCTATGGACGCAGACAGCGTGGTTTGGGAGCGAGCCCGCAGGTGTGCACCTATAGCAAGTGGCTTGCTATGGGGGTGCACCAACAAGAGGAGGAGCACCAACGGGCGACCCGAGAAGAGGAGGTTCAAGGCTGCTCTGTGCAATTCCATTGCACAGAGCCGGTAAGTATAAAACTGTTTTGTTTTGTTTTTTGCTTTTTTTTAAATCGAAAGTTTAGAATTACTAAAATATCTGACATAACAAGTAAAGTCCTGAAAAGTCATGGCATAAGGGTTGGCACTTATTTGGTGATGAATACCATGGAAAAAGCTAAGCAGGCCCAGGGACATGGAGGGACACGAGACTAAGTTTGATATCCCATTTTATAGAGTTGGACTGTGAAGTGTTTTGAATACCAGCGCACAGAGCAGGAAGCCGGGAACGGCAGGGAGAACTGGCTCGATGCCACAGGTTGAAGATTCAATCTTCCTGTAATAGGAGGTGATTATTGAGGACTAGTGGGAAGATGATGGATGTTTTCCTATTAAAATGACAGCTTGGGCTGAGGTATAACTGCTAGCCAGCAAGGCCGTCTGTCAGCTAGGGGCCTAACACTTCTTTCTACTTAAATACCAGCCTCTTCATGGTGACAATGTCCAGTTTTTTGCATGACTCCAAACTTCCAATATACTGTATTTAAACAAAGCTACACCTATTGTTCTTTAGGCTTCAACCACCAATTTGTGGTTGTACCAATCGGTAGATCGACCACAGTGCCTACACAAGGATGAAAGTTCAGCTGGTCACTGCTGAACTAGAATGGAATTTCAATCCATGTATTGGCAGCTTAACTGACCTGTCTTTAACGTACTAGCCATGTGCTCACAATCTGATCCGAAAAATTGAATAAAAAGTATTTTAATCACCTTTAAATTCCTTTTTATAGTTGTTACTGCTATTTTAGGGCTCTAGTAGATGTTTTTCTCCTTCTGAATTCTGCCTTTTGCATTCAAATGTAGTGTTATCCAACATGCTCTAGAGCAGTGGTCTCAAACTGGCGGCCATCCAGCTGTTGCAAAACTACAAGTCCCATGAAGCATTGCAAGACTGACAGTTACAAGCATGACTCCCACAGGCAGTGGCATGATGGGACTTGTAGTTTTGCAATAGCTGGAGGGCCGCCAGTTTGAAACCCCTGCTCTAGAGCAAACACATATGTTTGTGACAAAATAGTACTATGATGCTGCCAGATAATATCGAAAATACTATTTTTACTACAGAATATATGGATTGCGTGTAATTGCTCAATTATTTTAAAGTAAAATTTTAGATAAAAAGCTAAATTCACTGTTGAAATACATATATTCAAAGCACTTTATTCACCAATAGATTTGTGATTCTGTGCAGCCAATCTGCAGTGATCCAGGACCTCTGCCACGCAGTACAGCCAGATCCTGCACCTCAACCTACAGTGGTGGCTTAGCTTGGTCAAGAACAAACCCCTGCCTGCTCATTGGACAATAAAGAAGCTGCAGCACAATTATCTCATCCTTCTGCTCACTCCTCTCTCTCCTATCACTGTATTTCTTGCCATTACATGCACATACCGCAAAGACTGTTATCAAAACAATTTTAGATATTTATAATAAGAATATTAATGTTCACCAGGACACAGCCTAAAAATTCGAGCTCAACAAATACATTTTTCTGGCGATATTGACCTGCTGTGAGGATCATGATTTTTATAGACATGAACAAGGAACGTAAAATTAGGCCTTGCTTTGTTAAAGCTCAATTAAATATCTAGGTTCGATCAGTTCAATACATTCCAGGTGCATCAAAACAAATTGAAAAGTTATACCTTTCTTCTTTTTATAAAGAAACCGCAGCCTGGTTACAAAAGCCTATCCCCTGCTCTCTATGTAGATGCAGTGGTCTGTCTGTAGAGCTCAAATCCACCCTCTAAGAGTCAGAGCTAGAGCTCTCCAATCAGCAGGGGGCTGATAACAAAACATTATGTTTGATTGAGTAGTGGGAGTGTCAGACCTCTGCAAAGAGACCACTGCTTCCACACAGTATATTTCTCTATCGCATGCTGTCAGGGGACAGTCTTTGCTATTCATGTTGTAGCTGCATTGTAAAGCAAACATCCTTTTGTTTTGAAGCACCTAGAATATTTTTAGCTCATTTAAACTGAAAGTTTAATTGGGCTTGAAAGTCCATGGGATATACAGTGTTCACATTATAGAAGGAAAGTAGCGGGGCAATGGGAAACCATCCTATTGTTGAAGTATTGACCTACAGAACCGTTTTATACAATACCACAGTGTATTGTGGGTAAGCCTCAATGATTTCCTGAGCTTACAGGAAAGTAGTGGATCACTGATGTAGACAGGTGCGAGTGATAAGACGTATGCAGTTGGATTGCAATGGCCCTTACTACAATTAAGCGCACACAGACATTATTAAACACACCATCTCTAATTCAAACAATGCTGTGCTAGCATCTTCTGGCTTTGTGTGCTTGCTGTGGAGGGTGTTTTTTTTCACCGTTACTGCTGACAAGATGCTTTCCAACCCAACAACAGGGGAGGAATTAAACATTTACGGGGAAAATAAAAGGTCTTTCCTTGCCTTACAAGCACACTGAATCATTTTCATGGGGACCAAAGGCATTTTAAGGCTAATAAACAACATGGTACATATTGTGTGGGATTTAAAAGAGAAGTCCCAACAAAATGTAAAATTCAGTAATAATAACCCAAGGGAGCATTCAATTATTGTTAGTTTAAAGCAACCCTGTTATTATACAAGAGTAGCTCAGCAATGATAGATCTGCAAAAGAAAAGTGTACATACTTACAACACCCTGATACCCAAGAAATCATATATTGATGTCTACTGGGAAGCTGACGTTTCAGCCTTTACAGTAATAAATATGGGGCTACACTTTCAGAAACTGCTAAGGGCTGCAGCAAGGGTTAAAATAGCCTGTGCTGGGAGCACCCAAGAGAGTCGGACTGCTGCTCTCACACACAAGCAACGGACAGGCTCTCCTCTGTGGTCTAACAACGTCAAATTCCCTCTTCATCCTTTCCTCGAAACACTGTTCTAATCAGCAATGCTCTGGCTTCCTGGGCAGCATTGTTGACTGACTGATGGAGAGCAGCGGTCTGACTCTGCTATGTGCATCCTGCACTTGGTATTGTAACCCTTACTGCAGTGCTTAGCACAGAATTGAATTGGGCTTTAAAGTGGATGTAAACCCGATTCATGAAATTTGAGCTGGGCACATATATCTGTAGTGTTTTCCTATCTCTCTTCAAAGCCCTAAGTTCCGTGGCTTTCTCCTGCTCCATTCTTCTGTTATCAGCATGATAACTTCTGACAAGTTCTCTGTCAACTGAGATAAACGCAGCCTGAAATTTGTGTTGGGGAGGTTGCTATAATTAGATTCGCAGACAGCTAAACTATTCACAGAACAGCTCTGAGAGTTTCTGCCTATGAGGAGAGGGGCTGTGTGCCTTTCCTCCAATCAGCTGTCTTGGCTGTGTACCCAGACTTCACTTCCAGTGCTGAACAGGAAGAGGAAAATCTGTAACACGATCTGAAATTTCTAAAAAAGTATATAAAGCTGAGGACAGCAGATATACATGTAAAACGTATGTAGGGAGATGTGTTTAATCTCTGTGTATCCATAGCTCCCAACTATTCCTGATTTCGAGGGACTGTCCCCGATTTGGTGCAATGTCCCTCCTTTTGGTCTGATCTATATAGATGTTTTTAAAATGTACTTTTTATCTATCAAAAAGTGTTTTCCAGTGCTAAACCTTTCATCTGATTTCTAAATTGCTGCATTTGTAAATTCCAAAAGCCAGTATAAAGGAATAGTAGTGGTAAAAAAAGCACTTGTGGGTTTAACCAGTCTTGTTTTTTTGGTACAATTCTCCTTTAAGGGGGCGTGGCAGGGGGTGTGTCCTATGCCTGCATGCTTTTGCTGATAGGTGTCCCATCTCAAAAAGTTGGGAGGTTTGTGTATAATCTGAGGCTGTTCACTTCACTGGGTATATGTGAGGGTTTACATCCACTTTAAGGTCAGGACTCAATACCAGATTTCACCAGCAGGTGTTGATGCATGTGAAATCCATAACTGCAGAAAACCCACAACATGGGGACTGTTACTAAACAAAGGTGGTGTAAACAGGAAGGATTTCCAGTTACCCCAGACTTCCAGTTTATTGTGGTTGTTGCAGGTCACATATTAATATTGCTATGTCATAATGTCAGATGTAGTTATGTTCCTAGCTGTACCAAGGCCGGGAGAATTGTACAGCTTGGATGATGGTGTTATATAAATAAACTATAACAATAATTGCAAAATGACCATAATAGCATTTAATATAATGAGCTAAAAAAAAAATTCTTGCAACATAGCTCTATGAATTACGATGCCCTGAAAATTGCAAGTGGCACGGCGCGTCAATTAACACGGCGTTTCGCAATGAGGCAGAAAGACATCAGGTAAGGACGTTAGGTACATGGCGCTCATCTCGTCCATCAGTATGTAACGTCTATGTTCATTTTCCTGAAATAACAACCTCTCAACCTCCTGCTTGGCTTGATCCATTACAAGGTTTAAACATGAAAGCCCCAAAGAGAATTAAATTAGTGAGGAAGCGCGCAGGGAGCTGGATTTGCATCTATCCCACTTAGGAGAAGAGATTAGCTGACCCCTGTGCGAGCCAGCGGGTGGAAGACAGGGCAGATTCTCCGTCAAACACAGACAAACTGTGTTAGGGAGCCAATCAAAATGGAGAGGTTAACTGCATCCGAAAGATGTATTTAATCCAAGCTGGGTGATGAGCTCACTTCCCATATTCTGAATGCACGCTTGTACGTATTATATATTTTACTCTTAACAATTTAGTCTCTATCAACATGTTTAGGTGTTCCCCTAGAAACATAACCACACTTTACACATACATTTAAAAAAAAGAAGCAAATGTAACATTCACCACTGCAGGTGAATCTTCCTGCTACATGTGGCATAGATTGATTCACTTGCAGTGAATTTCAGGAGACTATCACTTTTTTTCCATTTGAGTAGTGTAAGGATTGGTTAAAACCCCATTATTTTATTTTATTTTTTTGCATCCTTTTCCCAAGGAGGGGGTCCCTTCACTTCCAGTCCTGTAGACACAACAAAGTGCTGGCAATTAGCTCTTAAGGTGGCCACACACCTATCGATATGATCATACAATCGATCATTCAAAGCAAATAAAAATTGTAAACCAAAGACCCTCTATTCGATCAATCTAGTGAGCTCTCAGTCGGTTTTGACTTTGCCAAAACAATCAGCTGTGGCATCATTTCATTCATCAATTGTTTCTGATCACTTCTGTGTCAGAGAACTGATTCTGATTGAGAACGATTAGCTGATTGTTTTTTATTTATGACTGTATTTTTGATCAATATTTTCATTTGATCGTAAAGTGAGGAACAATACCACAAGCGCTGCATTGTTCAATATTTTAACGGATGATAGATTGCTTGTGTGCGATCATTCATATCTAAATTGACCACAAATATGTGTATGGCTACCCTTAGACAGCTGTCACCAAAACATGTGACCCTATTAGAAGATCTCTCTATTCCTGTTATAGTGACAACTCAATATTTTGGATTCTTTTCTTGCCACCAGGACAATGACAGAGAATAAATCTCTCCAGAAGGGACCCAGACAGCAAAAAAACAATACACGTTGGCTTTAGATACTCTTTAAATGGCTTTTAACTTTACATGAACACTTATCCAGTCCCTTTTTGAATTATATACAGTATCTAATGCAGGGTTTCTCAACCAGGGTTCCATGGAGTCCTAGGGTTCCTTCAGAGGTTGCTAGGGGTTCCTTGAGCAAGGAGCAATTTCTACCCCTCAGATAAGTTCCCACTGACACCATTGATCTTTTTAGCTATCTGTAAGAGGGGAATTCTTTCCAATATTCACAAGTGTAAGGAGCATTCTTCCCAATGACCATCACACTAATGTATCATGAGTTGTAGATCTAGTAATTTTTTTAGCAGGGGTTCCGAGAGAGAACGTTTTTTTCAAGGGTTCCTCTGTGTTAAAAAGGTTGAGAAAGTCCGCTATAATGTATAAAAACAGGCAGAAACATTTTTCTTAGATTTGGCTACAATGGGAAAGAGTTAGAATCTGTGACATTTTTTATTCCTGTCCCCATCAAGGAGACCACTCTGCATTTCCTGTTCCCAAAGGCACAACAGGAAGTGAGTAGAAATCATGATTTTATACAGTACAACTGTAATTTTAGAAGAACAACACTTTCTGTAAAAAAAAAAAAAAAAAAAAGTTTATTGTGTTTTTATGTTCCTAAAATTCACGCACAGATGGGAGACCTAAACAAAATTTGACAAGAGTTCCGTAGAGCTGCAGTTCACTGTTTGCTTGTTTGTTTGCAGACAGCAGTGTATTCCCAACCTGGCACTTAAAGGGTTAGTCCATGACATCTTAGAGTTCTAGAGATTCTCACGTCTCCGGGCTCATTTAAACGATGCAGCAGATGTAGAGACGATGCCGTAGAACGGAAGCCTGGGGTTGAGACTCACTGCTGTGACAGGCTCCCTTCTCTGTAGGCTGCATCCTCTCCGAGAATATTTTTCTTAGCTGGCTGCCCGGAAACTCGCTGATGCTCCATTAGTTCTATTAATCTGGGAAGACTTGTTCCTGGGTCTGATTTGTTAGTTTTGGAGGTGGGCAGGGGGGCCCCTCTGATGGTACCCGGCTCTATTCCCTAACAAGGGCCTGTTGTTCTTCCAGGGCCATAGAATCAGTTAAAACCCCTGGAGTACAAGAGGCTCTATAGAATACTGTATTGCTGCTTGCATCCATATGAATAAAGTAGATCTAAACCCAATCAATAAAATGCCATATAAGCTTAAAATGTTGTCACTTCAATGTTTTCTTCATCTTCTTTAACCTGCAGATTTTATTAAAATCATACATGGTGATCCTGCCATAAAGGTCCTTGTTCAGGCACTTCCTGTTACAGGGGTGACAACTGTCTGCCAATTGTGCTCCTGCATTGTCACCCTGTTCATATGTCCTGGTGGAGACTACAAGTGGTTGTGCCCACAGACATTGCTCAGGGGTGGTCAACTGCTGTCACCATTAGGAAGATGGTCCAGAGCAAAGATGTGCGGTGATTACAGTTTAGGTGTATGTCCAGCCAAATCTTTCATTAAGGGCACTTTCATACTGGGGTTGGGGTGGGGGCGTCGGAGGTAAAGCGCCGTTTTTTAAACTGCGCTTTACCATTGTTTTAGCGGCGCTTTTCGGCCACTAGCAGGGGGTGCTTTTAACCCTGCTAGTGGCCGAAAAAGGGTTAAAAGTGCGCTTTGCGGGCGCTTCGGCAGTGCTGGCCATTGATTTTAGGAGCGGTGTATTCACCGCTCCCGCAACGCCCCAAAGATGCTGCTTGCAGGACTTTTTTTCCCATCCTGCAAGTGCACCGCTCCAGTGTGACAGCACTTGGGCTTTTACACTGGGGTGGCACCGGAGGCGTTTTTTAGGCGTGTTACAGATGCTAATTTGAGCCCTTCAGTGCCTGAAAAACACCTCCAGTGTGAAAGTAGCCTAATGCCGCGTACACACGATCGGACATTCCGACAACAAAATCCATGGATTTTTTCCGACAGATGTTGGCTCAAACTTGTCTTTCATACACACGGTCACACAAATCTTGTTGGAAATTCCGAACGTAAAGAACGCGGTGACGTACAACACGTACAACGAGCCGAGAAAAATGAAGTTCAATAGCCAGTGCGGCTCTTCTGCTTGATTCCAAGCATGCGTGGAACTTTGGGCGTCGGAATTGTGTACACACGATCAGAATTCACGACTACGGATTTTGTTGTCAAATTTTGTGTGACGGAAATTCCGATGGAAAATGTGCGATGGAGCCTACACACTGTCGGAATTTCTGACAACAAGCTCCCATCGAACATTTTCTGTCGGAAAATCCAACCGTGTGTATGGGGCATAAGCATTTTTACTGCTATCTGGGGCTTCAGTAGAGAGACTTCCCCTTATGCCGTGTACACAAGAGCGGACTTTTTTCGACAGCAAAGGTCCGAAGGACAATCTGCTGGACAATTCGATCGTGTGTGGGCTTCACTGGACCTTTGCTGTCAAAAAATCAGACGTACTTTAGATTTAGAACATGTTTCAAATCTCTCTGACGGATTCGAGTCTGGTCGAAAAATCCATTCGTCTGTATGCTAGTCCGACGGACGAAAACCGACGCTAGGACAGCTATTGGCTACTGGCTATGAACTTCCTTATTCTAGTCCGGTCATACATCATCACGTTCGAAACGATCAGACTTTGGTGTGATCGTGTGTAGGCAAGTCCGTTGCGTCGGAACTCTGTTGGAAATCTGTCAAAAGTCCGTCAAAAAGTCCTACGGAGTTCAGTCCGTCGAAAGTCCGCTCGTATGTACACGGCATAACTTCCTGTCCAGCTGACAACATTTTACCAGACAGGAAGTTTCTTTAGTAGGGGAAGGCTAGAAGCTCTGTCAGATTGTTCATTTTGTTTGTGTCTTCTTTGTAGATTTTTCCTTACTACCTGTCTGGTAAAACCGCTGTAAATCTCTCGGAGGTAGAGCAGTAAAAACCCAAAAGGAGCTCTGATTCATTCTATCTCTATCCAAAGCTAGGAAAAAATGTTTTTGAGCTTTATTGAGTACAACAGGGTCACTTCCCCACCTGAAGCCTGCCTAGAGGCTAGTGAAACAGCAGCAACAAATGGATGAGTGGATAAGTCATCAACTCTGCTCTTTCCTACTGTCAGCATGTTCCCTGTCACCAGGACAGTGACCAGGCCGCTTGACGCAGCTGTTTTCGATGTAACATTGTTTCTGTTTTTGTTTATTGGGCTATGAAAGGGTTGCCACAGTATAGAGGATGCCCAACAGAGGTCATAGTGGCTTTGAATGATTCTGGTAATCTTGCTATACTGTATTCCAGAACAGTCTGCATGCCACCCCATTTTTGTGCCCCCCTTTGGTTGCTAAGATGCAGGTATAGCAACCAATGATGCTATGCCATGGACACCAGTGTCCTAGCAACCAAACACACTTTGCGTCATTGGTTGCTAGGACGCAGGTGGCGTAATTATTATAGCTGCCTGCACCATAACAACCAATGACAGTGTGTAGCCCAGCCGCCAGCATCCTAGCAACCAACTCAGAAATGCTTACTAAAGCTGGGTTTATACTGAGATTTTTTTTTCAACCAGCAGGTTAAACCAAAAAAACCTAACAGGTTCCCGCATCCACAAAGGCAATGTGGATGCAGGAATCTCCCCCATTACGTCATTGGATTCTGATAGCGGGCACTCTCCCCTGTCAGAAAACACAGATCGCCACTGGTTTTCCAGCAAGACCATTCGATAGACACTGGCTTTTGTTGAACAGAGAGGGATACACACATTAAAATTCAGTCCTGCTGAACCAGCCAAATTTTGATACATGTATACCCTGCTTAGGTTACAGAGCGGACAAAGTGTCTCAGCACCACCCCCTTCCGCTTCACTTTGCCTCATTGGCTGCACTCCTCTGCCTGTTATCACATGTGAGCCTGATTGGCTGATAGTGCTGCCCTCCCTCTAGTATTAGGGCTGCTGTCCAAGATGTGATAGGAAGCTAATATTAAGACAGATTTAGGTACTTATGCTAGCTTGATGTAAGAATACAATTAATTATTTTTATTAATAGGAAATATACAGCTTCATTAAACTGTGTTTTTTAATATCTGGCTAGCATTCAAGCTTCCTTTAAAATGTGGAGATTTCTTTTAAATGCACTATTCTCGAAATGGCATAAAAAATCATAAAAAGCTTATGTTACAATTGTTATGAAGAAGCAATCATTAGTTATTATGTCAAAGCTCTGGGTAAAATATTAAGTGTCTGGCTCTTTTTAACATCAACAAATGCCACCGTAAATAATAACACCAACAACAATAATAATTATGAAACATTTTCGTTTACTGCCCTCCGCCCTTGCGACCTGAGCCAGCACGAGAGAACACAAATGCTACCGCAATTATCTCAGCGCTGTTAATTAGTCCTAATCCCTTTTTTGCATACACTTTGATGTTTTCATGACTACAAGGCTGCCGTCTATATGAATAATACAGCAGAAACTACTTGAAGCGAATATTACAAACTTCTTTGAAGACTCAACCGGAATATTATAAAGGGGATCAAGTGGGGAAACTGCTTTAAAAAATGTTCTGGGCATGATTTATTTAAAAGCTGACACAGGGATGCTAACAAGCCTGTTATTGTGTTTACAATAATTATTAGCGTGTTTATATCTGCAGACAGAAGCAAAATGCAGACATCCCAGTAGGAGATGTGCGGTTTATCCGTGATGCAGGAAAAAAAAAAAAAAATAGGCACATAAATTGGGCTGGAGTGTTCTATTTAAAGGGTAAGCATACCCAAAAGTGATATTTTGGCTATGGATTGATGTCAGTGGGTTGTGCCACTCACTGGAGTTTTGGGAGTCTATGAGGATTCAAAGGGAAGATATCCCTCTCTAACGTTCAAGATTTGTCCCTGAAGGAGGCAGGAGGCAGTGCAGTGACTCCAGAGGCAGGTGGGTGGAGCTGGGAATTCATAGAACTCAAAAGACTCAAAAGACACCAGAAGCTGCTGGGCAATTTTGGGTGGACTGAAGCTGGCCATAGATGGTTCGAACCTGGGCCAGTTCTGCAGGGACCAGCTGAAATTCGAACCATGTATGGGCAGGCTGAAAGTACCCAAGTTGATCGATCAATTAACTTTGGTGCTACCAGCCTGTTAGATTTTAACTGCCTATTATAGCCACTAGCAGTAATCACTGTGTTCTCCTGGTGTTGGCAACTTTCCCCACCCTTGCTGGGAGAACACAATGGCTCCATTGTAAGGATTCCCCCATCAACACTGACTGTGTTGATGGGGGAATCTAGTGATTTTCTATGGCCGGCTTAAACTGTTAAAGTAGATCCATACTATAAATGGATAACATTTAGTTTGTTAAAACACCTTGTATCATAAACAATTGCCAATTTCACCTTTTTTTTCATTATTTTTGCAGCTCAGCTGATTGTTTCAGCCACACACAACTTGCTTCAGCATCAGGTGCACATCATTGCTCTGGGCTGGCTTCCTGATGGTGACATCAATGGACCATAATGGCTTGTAGCCTCTACCTGGGAAGCATACGACAGGGTGACTACGCAAGAGCACAACTTCGAGGCAGTTGTTACCTTACAACAGGAAGTGCCTAAACAAGGACCTTCATGGCAGGGTCACCAGCTATTCTTTTAGGGCCAGTTCATACCAGGATCGCATGGGATTGCACAATCCCATGTGCTGTGTTTTGACAGCTCATTCATTTGAAAAGCAACCATGAGTCATTATGTAAGATTTTCATTAAAAAAAAAAAAAAAAGAAAAAGAACAAAAAAGAAAATAACCCGTCTCCCAGATTGTGCTTTTAAGGATCTCGAAGTGGGAGAGACCGTACAAGGCTCTGACGTCACTGCCGGAAAGGACAATCTACACTAGAGAATTAACAGGTTTAGGGATAGGTCGATCTACCTCAACCTTTTTACCCTGAAGGAACCCTTTAAATATATTTCAGGTCTTGGGAAACCCCTGGTAAAAATGATTATATCTACAACTCATGCATGGTAAAATGGCACGATTATTAGGTTTTAGAACATTTTAAATAAGACTAAAGAATATCTGAAGTACTTCACAGCCAGGGCAGATCATTTTTAAAAAATTCTCCCTCCTCTGCACAATAATAATTTTGAAATTAAAGGAGTATAAATTACAGAAAAGAAAAAAAACACTTGTGGTATACCTAACATTGGTGGCCAATATAGAAGCGACCCCTTACATTGGTGGTCACTGGAAAACTGTTCCTTAGTACTGCTGGTCATTGAAGGAACCCCTGACAACCTCAAGAGGAACCTTAGTGTTCCACAGAACCCTGGTTGAGAAAAGCCCCGTACACATGTGCCGAATTGTCAGGCAACATTGCCTGGTTCAATAGAAACCGGCCCACATTCGGCCTCTGTGTACTGCATCTGGTCCGAAAGAGGCCGGTCTTTCAGCTGGCTTCTTTCGAAGGGGCATGACCGAAAAAGGACTGCCGACCAGCTCTCGATCAGCGCGCTAAGCCAATGACGGAGAGCACTGATCAGAGTGTTCTGGTGTGTACTGCATCTGGTGCGAAAGAGGTGGCTTTTCAGCCGGATTCTATCAAAAGGGGCATGACCAGGGGGCATGACCAGAAAAGGTCTGCCAATCAGCTCTCGATCAGCGCTCTCAGCCAATGACTGAGAGCACTGATCGGAATGTTCTGGTGTGTACTGCATCTGGTGCAAAAGAGGCGGCTTTTCAGTCGGATTCTATCAAAAGGGGCATGACCAGGGGGCATGACTAGAAAAGGTCTGCCAACCAGCTCTCGATCAGCGCTCTCATCCAATGACTGAGAGCACTGATCGGAATGTTCTGGTGTGTACTGCATCTGGTGCGAAAGAGGCCAGCCTTTCAGCCGGCTTCTGTCGAAAGGGGCATGACCGGAAAAGGTCTGCCGACCAGCTTTCGATCAGCGCCTTCAGCCAATGGCTGAGAGCACTGAATGGAGTGTTCTGGTGGCGTGTCAGAACACAATAGAACAGCAGGGGAGATTGATGTACTAACATTGGATTGTTAGTAAAGCGGCTCCGACCTGAGCTGTCAGGTTTTTTTTTGTTCAGCCTGCTGGGTTGAGCAAAAACGCTGGGTTGAGCAAAAAAAAAAAAAAACTAGCAGTGGGCACTAGGCAAAAGGCTGGACTAGGTGTTAAATAAATAACTTGTATATCAAAGATGACAATGCTGATAGTTTCGCCCCCCTGCTGCATTGGAACATTGTGCTGCAGTCTTTGCGGACCTAGCCAACGTGATGGGTGACCACACTGGCCAGAAATCAGAAGTGGTAGGACAGCGCTGTGACCCCATCAAAGAAATAAGACTTGGCTGGAAGGATCAAAGCGCAAGTCTGTGAGTTTGTAGGTGGGCTAAAGGGAAACATCTTGGTCATCTCCAACTTTTAGTGCTGGCAACAAAAATGTTATTTGAATAGTCTATAGTTCTGCTTTAACACCATCGCTGTTATTTGCACTTATTTAGTTAATAAGTACTTTGTTTAAATGTTCTTATCAAGTAACTGGGTCAAGGTAGAGAGTGCAGGACTGCCACAGTTAGCAGCTGTTAAACGGCACCAAAAATACACGGCAATTACAACTGGGAGTACTGGTGATACCTGGCCCCATTTTTCTATCCCGAGCTGCTGGCTGCAACATTCTTTAAATAGTCCCTCTCCTCAGCATCCTGGGAACATAAAATGCCACATTCGTGAGCGCCGCTCATTAATTAATATCCCAGCCTTTCTCAGCACGGGCCGAGGTAAGAGTACTGTAAATATAAATGAAAAATAAGTAATAATTCATGAAACCTGATTTGCATTTCTAAATATAAAACGTGTAAAATCCAGCTAATTAGCACAAGGGAGAGCTAAAGAGTTTCTATAGCAACCACGAAACATGCTAAATTATCTTTTTTTTTTATGTTATAGTATAGTAAGCTCTGCTTTGTAAACTCATTTTCAATTATTTTTTTTTTTTTTTACTAACAAGTGAAAAATTTCTGACCGTGACAAAAGGATAATGACGTGGTTGCATAGTTCCAAGCCAAGTCTAGAAAGACATTTTTAAAGAGATTTTTTTTTTTCTTGTAATAACAAGAGGAAGGCCCAAAAGATTTTTGTACGAAGAGTTAGTGGATGTCCTTTGACAGGGATTTCCTGATGGACCTGCATAACTAAACACACAAAGGGTGGTTTGGGTACATCAAGGGAAATTTTTGTTTCTACTATTTGTTCGCATTTTTTTGGCTTACCACTCATGTGTTCATTAAAATGCAGCAAAAAAAGAACAAGGCCAGCAGCTTATTATGTGTATAATTTACAGACGGCCTCTTTACAGATTATCAGACAATGAACTTCAGGCAAAAAGCTAAATACACACAATAAATGTATATAAGAGCTGTTTTATCTGCCAAGGTATTTGCATTTCTTTCCATCCAGCCCTAAGATTTACATAGCTCTGCCCCACAGTACAGCCCTGTCTAGCAAAAGGGGAGGGCTGATCCTTTGTTGCAGCAGTATCACTTAAGGGTCTTCTCCCCACAACAGAACTCATATCTCTGGCACTCTGCTCTTTTCACCTATCAGCATGCACCTTGCACTGCAGCACACCTGATTGGCTCTTTGTGCTGCTCCTTTCTTCCCCCTCACTAAGGTCTGCATTACATACTGTACAGTAAAATGCAAGAGGCTTACACCAAGTCAAATTCAGGCTCTTACCCCTTTTGCATTACTTTTAATGATGTATTGATGATTACAGAAGTGCAATAAATTGTGTCTTTGATAGGTTTCAGCTTTTGTTCACCTTTAAGGAGAATGAACTAACCTAATAGTAGACTTTCCTTTAATGTATTCATTGATGCAGATTTGTTTAGCTCAGTATTGCACTTAAAGTGGTTGTAAACCCCATTCATGAAATTTGACCTATATATCTGTAGTGTTTACTTATCTCTCTCCAAAGCTCTAAGTGCCATGTCTCTCTGATGCTCTGTTCCTCTGTTATCAGCAGAGTCACTTCTGACAAGTTCTCCAACACACAAGATAACAGCAGCTGAAAACTAGTGTCGGGAGCTTAGAGGTATATAAGAAGAGAGCTTGTCTATTCACACTGCAGCTCTGCAAGTTTCTTCATTCCTCTGCCTATGTGGAGGGGGGGATGTATTTTCTCCAATCAGCTAACACACAGTGTAAGCCCAGACTCCACACCCACTGCTGAATGAGAAAGAAAGATTTGTAACACGATCTGCACTTTCCAAAGGGTGTAGAAAGGGAAAGACAGCAGATATACATGTAAAATTTATGGAGGATTTGTTTAATCTCTGTGTATCATCTAAGGCTGTTCACTTCACTGGGTATAGGAGAGGGTTTACATCCACTTTAAGAAATGCAATCTTAAATGGAATGTGGATTCCAGATATAGGTATGTGCAACAGAGACTTCTGCTTTGATTAAGATTTTAGCAGTAGTTTCAATTTGGTGCCCTTGGCTGGTTAGCATACCTCCCAACTTTTTGAGATGAGAATGAGGGACACCTATCAGCAAAAGTATGCAGGCATAGGACACACCCCTTGCCACGCCCCCCTTAAAGGAGAATTGTACAAAAAAAACAAGATTGGATAAACCCACAAGTGCTTTTTATACCATTACTATTCCTGTATATTGGCTTTTGGAATTTACAAATGCAGCAACTTAGAAATCAGATGAAAGGTTTAGCACTGGAAAACACTTTTTGATAGATAAAAAGTGGATTTTATATACAACTATATATATCAGACCAAAATGAGGAACAAATGAGGAGGCATGAGGGACAGAGGGACATTGCTCCAAATCAGGGACAGTCCCTCGAAATCAGGGACAGTTGGGAGCTATGGGCTAGTAGGGCTGGGCACTAGGCAACTTTGCATCGTTCACTTGCTAGTTATGCAGTACTCACCCTCTAGCTATAAATAGAGACTGAAGGCAAAAAAATTGTAATCTCAGGATTTTATGCCCTATATAGCTGCTAGCATCTTCAGTGAGTTCAGTACCCCTGCACTTGAATCCAAAATGTGTTTCTTTACTTTCTTATCCTCCCCTAGTGGTAGTGAAATAAGGTGCTCCTGTTCCTGTTCTTTCCCATCCTGCAAGCATGTCCACTGTTTTACGCTCATAGTAGCATTGTAAAAAATAATAGAGCCTTGACTGGTAAACAGTGCCCACTCCTACCTTCGCAGTCTTAATTCATGGTGGACTATAGGAAGCTATGATAAAAGCAGCTTCTGGTACTTATACTGGCTGTATCACACTTTTTCAATAACTACTTAACTAGTTTAAAGGACTTGTATTCTTTTTGCTTGTTTTTTTGTTAAGTTTGGTACATAGAAGTGGTATTCAGTAGCACTATGTGAGCCTGGATCTCCCGTGTCTTGCTATACCATTAGGGAGATTTAAGATAAACTCTAGGTAAAGTATTGTTTTTTGCAATAATAACTACTTCTTCCAGTCATGTTCTCCCATTGATGTGAGTTTACAGAGATTTCTTGACATGGCTATCTGTATATACAGTATCTCACAAAAGTGAATACACCCCTCACATTTATGTAAATATTTTATTATATCTTTTCATGTGACAACACTGAAGAAATTACACTTTGCTACAATGTAAAGTAGTGAGTCTACAGCTTGTATAACAGTGTAAATTTGCTGTCCCCTCAAAATAACTCAACACACAGCCATTAATGTCTAAACTGCTGGCAACAAACGTGAGTACATTCCTAAGTGAAAATGTCCAAATTGGGCCCAATTAGCAATTTTATCTCCCGGTGACTTTATTGTTAAAAGATCTCAGGTGTGAATGGGAAGCAGGTGTGTTAAATTTAGTGTTTCACTCCCTCATACTGGTCACTGGAAGTTCAACATGGCACCTCATGGCAAGGAACTCTCTGAGGATCTGTAAAAAAGAATTGTTGCTCTACATAAAGATGGCCTAGGCTATAAGAAGATTGCCAAGACCCTGAAACTAAGCTGCAGCATGGTGGCCAAGACCATACAGCAGTTTAACAGGACAGGTTCCACTCAGAACAGGCCTCGTCATGGTCGACCAAAGAAGTTGAGTGCACGTGCTCAGCGTCATATCCAAAGGTTGTCTTAGGGAAATAGACGTAGGAGTGCTGCCAGAATTGTTGCAGAGGTTGAATGGGTGGGGGGTCAGCCTGTCAGTGCTCAGAACACATGCCGCACACTGCATCAAATTGGTCTGCATGGCTGTCGTCCAAGAAAGAAGCCTCTTCCAAGGATGATGCACAAGAAAGCCCACAAACAGTTTGCTGTAGACAAGCAGACTAAAGACATGTATTACTGGAACCATGTCCTGTGATCTGATGAGAAGCGTGTGTGGCGGCAACCAGGTGAGGAGTACAAAGACAAGTGTGTCTTGCCTACAGTCAAGCATGGTGGTGGGAGTGTCATGGTCTGGGGCTGCATGAGTGCTGCCGGCACTGGGGAGCTACAGTTCATTGAGGGTACCATAAATGCCAACATGTACTGTGACATACTGAAGCAGAGCATGATCCCCTCCCTTCAGAAACTGGGCCGTAGGCAGTATTCCAGCATGATAATGACCCCAAACACACCTACAAGATGACCACTGTTTTGCTAAAGAAGCTGAGGGTAAAGGTGATGGACTGGCCAAGCATGTCTCCAGACCTAAACCCTATTGAGCATCTGTGGGGCATTATCAAATGGAAGGTGGAGGAGCACAAGGTCTCTAACACCCACCAGCTCCGTAAAGTCCTCATGGAGGAGTGGATGAGGACTCCAGTGGCAGCCTGTGAAGCTCTGGTGAACTCCATGCCCAAGAGGGTAAGGCAGTGATGGAAAATAATGGTGGCCGCGCAAAAAATATTGACACTTTGGGCCCAATTTGGACATTTTCACTTAGGGGTGTACTCACTTTTGTTGCCAGCGGTTTAGACATTAATGGCTGTGTGTTGAGTTATTTTGAGGGGACAGCAAATTTACACGGTTATACAAGCTGTACACTCACTACTTTACATTGTAGCAAAGTGTCATTTCTGCAGTGTTGTAACATGAAATGATATAATAAAATATTTACAAAAATGTGAGGGGTGTACTCACTTTTGTGAGATACTGCATATATATATATATATATATATATATATATATATATATATATATATATATATATATATATATATATATATATATATATATATATATATATATATATATACTTTATTTTTTTATTTATTTGTTTATTTATTTTTTCCCTTGTCTTTTTGTTCTTAAATTCCTGTAAGATATGCTTGGTATAAAGTGAGCAGGTTTTCTCCCGTTTATAAAAAAATATTCCTATGGTTATTTGCCCCTCAATTAAAAAAAAGAGTGTTTTATAGTAATTAAGCATTCCTGGAAATGTATTTAAGATGTTGACAACTATACAAGTGACTGAGGTGTGACTAAATCCCTATACAGAGTATACTTCTTTAATAGGTGAAAATATCACTAGCAATCAGGTCCAATTAGAACCTGTGGTTTAACATGGTCCAATAATTGAAGCTTGAATTGTATTTTTTAACACAAATTAGTAGTTAGTTGTCTGTTTTAAAGAGGTTAATTTGTGATGTGATTGATCATGAAAGCTCAGGGCTGCTCTGCCATACATTGTAATTATAAGATTATACATCCTGAAAGCAGTATGAGAGTGTTATCGACCGAGGGATTGTGGTGGTGGTGTCTTTTTTCTTTTTGCTTTATGTGATGGCATAGAGTGTGACTGACCAGCTGGTGTCACATTTTTGACACCAGACGTATGGTGAAAGAACAGGCCTGCGGGCCTTGGGCAAGCTCCAGTAGGAAGCCAATTACAATCTGCAGCTGACGGACACACCAGGCTCTCAGACACAGCTTGTCTGACACCAATCCATAAAACCTCCACTCACACTCAGGCTTCCTAATGCACACTAGGCCTCTGCAACCGAAAGATGGTCATTGTGGTAATTTCATTCAAGAGACCCTGTCACCAACCAACTAAAAGCTGCAAGTAAAACACAGAAAAGTATTTTAAATGCCTATGTGCATTAAAAATAAATAATTTTGCTATTGACTTGCAATTTGCTTCTAAACTTGCTAGCATATGTGACTTCTTGAGAAAATCCAGTTCCCTAGCACAGCCCTCTCATTCTATACAAGAGAAAATAAGGTAAATAACACGCTTAAATATGTTAAATCTACATATAATCTAATGTGATTGTTGTTGTTATAAATGGTCTGGCAACAGGGTCTCTTTCAGTTCTAAAACTACACAGTACTTGATTTAGCTTAGTGTTTGTTTTGAATCTCTAATGTCATTTTCGTGCATTTGGGACTCAGCAAATGCCATCAATGAGGACAATTTAATTGTATAAACCTTAACCATGGACTTCTCATATGTGTTCCCTGGAGGTATGTTTAAAATAGCATGGAAGGTGTTTTCTTATATCTGTTCAGTAAGTACAAAAAAATACTTGTTGATCCTCCCAGAAATTCAGAGTTGTGCTGTGAACACTTCCTGTGTTATCTCAGGGAAGGTAATTAGCCATCCCAGTATTATCATGGACTATAGAACAAATAATGCTTATGTTGTGGAGATGAGGGCAGTGGAAGGGATACAGTGGTTTAGCAAAAGATAGGTGGGCATGGCTGACACCATACAGTCCACAAAAATGCTGTGTGTTGTCAGTGCACAACAAGGAATTAGGGACTGAGTGCATTTCTGGACACACACACACACACACATATATATCAACTGATATTTTTCTGTACTTGCAGGGTCTTTAAAGAGATAAAACATGGGGGAAATGTGTATTTATGTTTTCAGTGTAGTGCTTTAAGGGTCCAACCACAGCTTCTGTACTTTGGAGCGCTACCTACCAAAATACATCCCATATCACATTGGGACATCTCCGCTCCATCTCTATTATGAAAACCTAACAGAGGTTTTAAACCTTTTCCATGTTATTCAAAACTAGAAAAATGTAGATGGACTAGCAAATATGGATAATACGCATGTAACAAAAAATATACAATTATTTTTTTACAACTTTTTATAAATCTACATTATTTTCTTTTTACATTCTGTTTTTAACAAAGCCTTTCCCACTTTATACAAAGCATCACTTAAGTTTTTACTTGGCTCAAAAAAAAGATGGAATTGTACAAAAAATGGTGAAATGATAAAACACAAGCAAAAAAAAAAACAAAACAAAAAAAACAAATCCACATTTCTCTTTTCTGTATTACCCACATTTTAATGGTACATTTAGGTAGAAAAAACAAAAACAAAAAAACAATCTTACTTAGAATCCCATGCAATCACAATCACAGGTTCAAAAAACAGAAAAACAAGATGGCTGGAACAGACTTCTGTGTATATTTGAAGGTCTGAGACCACAAAATGGGTAAAGGAAACATCTGCCTGTATATGTTTAGCCTGAGAGAATTGTCAGTTACACCTTGTCTGACGATCTGCATAGCCATCTGAAAAGTGTGCTCTCAAAACAGTTTAATTTATCTACTGAATGGGGCTGGTTTTCTTTTTAACTGCTGGCCTCCCCTTAACCTTATTACCCCTAGCAGGTTTCTGTCAAGTTAACATCCTCCATTACTCTACTGGGATTAACAGACCAACTGACATGGAACTAATAGCTGGCCTTTTACACAGCACCCGTGAGCTCACGCCCAGCTGCCTATTTTTCTCTCCTGGGCCCCAGATCTGCCTGCCTCGCTTGTTCCCAATTTAAATCCACATTGTAGGGATGGGTGCACCTCAAGGCTAGACTGCTTGGGGAAAAAAATTGGTTCAACAATACAAAATGGCTTTTTTACGGGTAGACCTTTTATGGTGTAGCAAAGTCAGGGTCCATAAAACGAGCATTTAACACAGCTAATGGTCACTATACAATAACATGGTTACCACAATGAATGGATCAATGTGTTCAATGATTTGTCTGAGTTCAATGAGCTATTGTAAATTATCCAATCTGGAAAGTGTCATCTGCTCCATACTAGTAGTTATGACACTGCCCAACATTTATATTGGGAAACACTTTAAGAGTCAAAATAGCCAGAAAATTCAGGCTAGCCATAGACACGAGGCTTAAAGATAATTGGAGGCAAGGCACCTGCTCATTCTTAGAGTCTTTTCTGATATCTGCCACAATCTTTATCCAGCCCTAGTATGTGGGGACTTGTGATTTTCCTTCTTCTCTATGGAAAATGTATTAATTTGAATATGTTAAAGATTTTTTATTACTTTTGTTTGTGATATCAGGCACTTATGACACTTTTTTGACCAAAGGTACTGCCCTTTAGTTACCCCCAAGGCGCTGGAATGAGTCTCAACTCCGGCAGCTGTGGCCACCCTTACGTCTGGTTATAGACATCTGGAATTCCTTCTTCACTTTTTTTTTTCTATATTTTCATATATACTGCAGATGTGTCTGAACTGAGTATTACAAATCAGTTCCATGCAGGTGTGTAGGCATTGAGTATTGAGTGCATGCGGGAGGGGGCAGCCACTGTATCCAACACAAAGAGACTAAAGCTGGCTGTATACTACTAGATTTCAGAACAAATGTTCAAATGAAATTCTCATCAGTACGTTTGGTGTCTTGATGAATGCCGTTCGAAATTACTTTAACATTTTGTTTGCTTTTAACATTAAATTTTTGAATGAATTTAGTTTCTCGAACAAATACCACAACCACTCTTTTAAAAAAAAAATTCCACCCTGCACCTTCGAAATTTCTCACCACATTGGCCAAAAAAATAGCCCTCGATTTGACCCCACTCAAAAATCGAATCTATGGCAGCTCCCGTTTCTGTTAAAGGCCCAGAAATGCTTTTTCCAAAGACCACATCTAAAAGGAAAAAAGTAAAAGCTAATTCAGCCATAAAGTTACCACAAAAATTAGGGTTTTTTGCCCAGGGCAGGCTTTTATGTGTATGTAATGAACATGTGGACTGTTCATTTCATCAGTTCAGTCACATCAAAACGGATGAAGTATTCATCAATTTTTAATCATTGCTCATCAGTTTTTCATCCGTGCTCGTGTGTTTTCAGCAGTTTTTTTTTTTTACATCCACTACCAATGCAAAAACGCATGAAAAACTGACCATTTGTCATTTTACATCCGTTTTTCGTCTGATCCGTTTTTTTAACGGAAGAAAAATAGAGCTTTGATCAGTTTAAAAAAAGGATGATGATGGACATAATCTGTTCTAAATGGGCGATCATCCATTTACATCCGTTTTTCCATAGAGAAGCATTGATGTCCGTTTTTCATCCGTCAACGAATGTAAGAAAAATGGACAAACGGAAAACATGTGTAAAAGGGGCCTAACCATTAATTTTTCTTCATTGTTTCCCTTAGCTCTGTTAATCATACCTTTGAAAGTGCTCCATTATATCAGTTTGATATGTGCAAACATATACCTGTTGATCAGGCCAGAAAATCCAGTAAGCTGATAACTTCCAGTGTTCTTTGCCTCTTCCGCACTGAAATCTCCAGCACCACCTAGTGGAAGGTGGCAATCTCTAGCACCACCTTGTGTAGACTACAGAACAACTCTCCCCCACGTTATGAGGAGATAGGGAGGGGTTCTGTAGAGCTAATACATTAGTAGTAGTAGCCTGTGATACATGTGGTTGGTGCTGGGTAGTTTCGGTTGCTCAAGCAATATATCTTCTGTATACTGAACACAGGGGGGGTCACTTGCTCAGAACATCTTGTATTTTTTTCAATAAATAGGAGGTGATCTCTGATTGGTGGTGATCATGACATCGACTGCCCGTCCTCTCAGCTTTATCCAATCACAGAGTGCTTGGTATACACTAAAAAATCACATTCACACTAGCAGCTGGGGAGCAATAAAACCCTTTGGTTGAGCCGTACTTTTTTGTCTCTCTCACTTTCAGCAGATGCTGTGCAAATGTCCCACAACCGCTAGCAATGCCTGTGCGGAGATCAAGCAGTTAAAGCAGGCACTGAAGAAGCAATACAACACTCCTTCACAGCCTCCCTTAAGAGCTATCTGAACATGGAGTGCTCTTCACAGAGCAGCACGAGTGTGAACAAGCCCGAAAAACACATATCCTATCATTATGTAGGGATTTCCTCTCATTTCCTGTTGTGTATCTAGGACAGGAAGTGAAAGAAAATCCTGGGATACAAACAGCAAAAAATAAGATGAAAGTAGTTTTAACCTTCCCATACCTAATTCAAAAATAACAAAACTTTTGTCTTCATTAACTGTATGCTTTAGCCGAAATTTCTGCAAAATGTTCTGATTATCATTGAAATATTAGTGAAGGGAGATTTCCCTATTTCGCTCATCCCATAACATAACGTGCCGGCATCAACCTAACACTGAAGGATCAGTTATGGGTGGACTTATCCTTGAAAGGGAATCCATTTCCTGCCCAAGACATTCCTACAGGAACTCTTTTCCGCTCGCTTGTTCTCTCACATCTCGATATATTCTCACCACCAAGACAAATATTATTGTAATCCATTACGTAAGGAACGGAATACTTGTGTGAGCCCTCGCCACCCTCTCAGTAACACAAAGTTTAGGGAAAAAAAGACAACAAGCAAGAATTAAAACCACATGGTGACTAATTACTATATTCCAGAATAATCAGCGTGCCTGCTAGCGATTTGCTCTTTTTTTTTTTTTTTTTTTCAAAGCTTGTGGTTTAAATTTATTACAGTAACTGTAAAAATAACTATGGATCTCCGAACGAAGCTGAGCAGCGAAATGACAAACTCATTGCGCCTGGAACAATTGTTCAGCTGCGATAAAGCAGAATTAGTTAGCACTGTGATTATTTAGATATTCACATTTAAAAAATACAACAGTTTGTAGTCTCATCTGGGAAAGTGTGAAACAGAATGTTTAAAGCGCTGGTGGAGTTAAAAACGAAAGGAGGATACAGCTGTTAAAATAACGAAACACAACCAATTTACGCTTACTTTCCTTGTGACGGGAGAGCAATTATTATCCAGCGCAGAGCCTGGTGCTCTTCTCAATGGGGATGATTTAATAAGGCATTTGTGGCACATTTCTGGCGGGGTATATGTAGTTTAAAATTCATGAAAATCTTGTGACATTGTCAGTACTGACCCATGTGACAAATTCAAGTAGTTCTTATTTGTGACACTTTTACAGTACGGCACTATTGTTGCGTCAAATTCATTAGGAAATACCTCCATACTGGTGATCAGGAAAGTAGAGGTAAATAAAACCTCTTCCATGTTGGAGAAAACGTGTTGATTGTATTTAATGCCTATCTCCGGGCAGTGGGGCTGTGCTTACACTCACTCGATCCTTTGTTCCATTGGAAAATAGCGCTCCCCCATGGTCCAGTGGTGGACTGTTCCTGGTCTGTGGCTTCATGAGATCAGGAACAGTCCACAACTCAAGACTGTTGGAGCGTGAGGGTGCTGGACTGGTCTTGTGCTGGGAGGATTAGGTAAGTATATCTTCTTTCTCCTCTCCCTTAGACAAAAATGAGCAGGCACTGCCCCCACTACATGGGAAAACATTTGTTTTGCCCGAAGATGGGTTTTAAGCTCCTCCAGAACTGATATTTGATACATTTTTATTTCTATCCCAACTTCTACAAATAGCTTCTCCACCTGTAAATTTCCACCACTTTGCAGGAGAGATGCTTACGAAAGTTCTGTCACAGTTGTATATACACCTTACCGGCATGTACATGAATCACTGTGTTGCCTTAATGGAGGAACCCTGCGAGAACCATGATACTTATTTTACCCATGTGATGTCATATTGATAAACCAGGTTGATTTTGGATCTACAAAGTGAGTGCTGGTGACTTTTTTCCTTCTATTGATGTACATGAATCTGACGCAAGGCCCACCTTTTGTCGTTCTACCCCGAGACATATTTTAGTCTATGTTGCGTTGTAAATTGTAATACTACCATGGTGATTGACACCATAGCTTATGCAGGTGAAAAGCAGCAAACAGAACTTTTGTTCTTCTGCTGATCATAGACGTGAGATGACAGTTATGCTTGATATGGCTATGATGAGATGACCGTTAAATGGTAATTTTGTAAAATCGTCAAGGCATAAAAATGTGCAAGTTTTTAGCCCAAGCATGCATGTTCATTCACCAAACAGACCTCTCTGATGGAACATACTGTATGTAACTGAGACACTGGGTTCAACTCATCAATGGATCATAACTGGGGAGCACCTAACTAATTCATATAGGGTGCAATAGTAATCTGAAATATGCAGCAGCTGTAAACTGGCATATTCATATCCAAGCAGGATTTGAGTACATGGACAAGGAGTTTAGGGCAGTGCATACCTCTCTGTACCGGATGTGTATATACTGTATCAGTGTACAGCTGCTGCATATTTCATCCAGTCCTTAATTTGGATAGGCTTCTGGAAGTGTGCTGTACATCGTACCTGTGACTCCCAGGCAGACAATTACAGCTGAATGTCCACTGTACAGCCCCCTTGCGGCCATGTGTTAGATGTCTAATAAAACATTTTTAATGAACAGCAGTGTTTACACTGCATATAGATGCTGCTTATTAATGAAGCACAGTGTTGTTTTTATATTGTCCTCATCTAAATTTAAAATGACAAGCCTCTGTCAATATACTTTACAAGAGAAAATGTATATTCTGTAGGGGCTTATTAAATAATATATTTATTAGTCATTCAACAAAGATGCTGATTGCACAGATTGAACCTTAGACAGCCACTAGAGGCAGCACCTATGAATTTTTATATGAAATATGATACTGAAATACAACACAAGCAAGTAAAATGTGGAAAGTCACATCAACATTACTTTTGCCTAAAATTAGCAATGACTGCACAATTAAAATGAGTACACAATTGAATTATATGATCAATTCCTTTTAAAGTGTATCTAAACCCCTGATTAAAAATGTATTACATTGTAGCTTACTCGTCTTTAGATGTCATGGCTTTATTCGTTTTCTTGTTTCTTCATGTTAACCTGGTGATCCTGTCAGTGGGGCCACCCAGGACTTTCTGTCCTGGGTGACCACACACACTCACTCACTCACTGTACTGTATCTAAGGAGGAGCAGGGTTGTCACCCTAGGACAAGACTACAGAACTCATCCCACCCTCCCATCCTCCTCTTCTCTATCACATAAAGGGGAGCGGTTCTGTAGTCAACAGAGGTAAACTGGGCAGCGCTAATAACATTTCTTAAGATAAGACAGCAGAGTGCGCAGGACACGGGATGGCAATGGATTTCTGGTGGGATCAATTGGTATTTTTGCACTTATCAAATAGATATAGGGGAATACTTTAAATGCTATATTTAATAGACCAAAAGGAAGCAAGAAAGAGAAGTTCTTTGTTAGGGTTTTCATATATTTACATACTTGTCTTTGTTCGTGATTGTGCGTCTCACTTTTCCTCTGCTCTACAATCTGGCTTTCCTCTCTGTCCTCTTCCTCTCTCAGCACTGCTGAGATGATTGGAACGTGAGTGCACACAAACCACAGCCGCACAGTGATCCTTCTCTCGAGCTGGCAGTATAAAGATTTTCCCACACACAGCCTAGCTCTGACCCTGTGCGAAACCTTTGAATTTGTATAAATAGATCTGCTGGAAAATCTTGGTGGATTTCAACATGGAACTCTTTTTTTTATTTCTTAATACAATTTAAAACACACACACAAGCACACACATATGCACTGCAAAGCTGAATTTTATTTTTAGATCACATCATTGCTAATCCTTTTTTTTTTTTTTGGATCAGATTCTGAAAATAATCTTATTTGGAAAAAAAAAATACAAGGCTGTGATTGCTATAAGCACTGTATAAATAAAATGACTGCCTTAAAAGAGAGCAGCAAAGGAGACGGATGTGATTTTATAAGTGAAGGGTGTTGGACAGGCTATGGCAGCCATTCTCAAGCAGGGTTTGTCCGAAGTCAGCTGTGGCTCATTGACCTACTATATGATGTTAAGTTGAGAAAAGACACAAGTCCATCTAGTTAAACCACTAAAAAAATAAAATAAATGTATAGCCTCTATATACAGAACCCTATACCCACAGTTGATCCACAGGAAGAAACAAAAACCCTAAAAGGCATAGTGCTTGCGTGGTTCTGAGCCCAACATGTGGCATGACACCAGTTATCTTTTTAGCTGTCTGAAAGGACAGAATTTTGACCATTACTGTAAGGGTAAAGTCTTCCTAATGACTAACTGACTAATAATATAATGGCCATTCTTCCCATTGCCCCAGATGAATTCACCTTAGTAGGGGTTCCCTAAAACCTGAAAAGTATTTCAAGGGTTCCTTTGGGGTACAAAGGTTTAGAAAAGCTGGGCTATGGGCACTTTCCTGGAGCAAAGTTTAATTCCTCTAAACCCTAAGACAATGACATTTAGTTTATTTAAAGGAGAAGTACAGCCAAAGCTTGTTTGGCTGTACTTCACCTGTGGATCAGGAGCCCGTTGTCGGCTGAAGTCACAGAGCCGGTCCTGGCTGGGGAAAGATCGCAACCATATGGTCTGGACCTGCCCAGATGCCTGGATCGGCACCTGGCTCAGCCTCTCAGCAAGCCACAAGAGGGGCAGAGTAGACAGTCTGCTTAGGGAGCACTAAGAACTAAACTATCAGCGGTATTTGATCCCTCAGTTCTCTTAGAGTCAGTCTTAGAGCCAGCGGGGGGACAGATGCAGCATTCGATTGATGCTGCATCCACCTAGGTTAGTATAATTTCTAAAAAAAAAAAAAACATCTCTTTTAAGCTATGACTATATGCCATTTCACAGGGGAGAGACCCTGACGGTGATAACAGTGGTCTATGCCCGCAAAATGCTTCTTTATCAACGTGCGAGACAACGCAGAAGCACAGCTCGGAAACAGGAGAGAGCATTGCCTCCCTATAACAAGCAGTGCCTGCAAAAGCACTCTTATAACAGGATCACCAGTTAATATTTTGAAGAAAGCTGCATATTTTAAAATATTAAAAATACTTTTGAAGTTACATAAACGTTTTAAAGCGTTCATGGATGGGTTTATATAAACTTTAAAACCGAGAGCTGATCTGAGGGTCATAAAGGGCCTCAGTGCACTACCAAATGTCCACATGTTATTATCTATCTGCATACATCATATCTATTTATAATGTATGCATCTCTCAGGGCAAACACAACTGTGTTGAGTTTCCTCAACTTTCCTGTGTTAAGTGTTTTCCTTGCAAAATACATCACACAGAAAGCCAAAAACATTCTGCAGAACAGCAAAATGCTCATCTTTCACAGTTAAATCCCATTCATTTTCACTGGATAGTGCAATTTGCAATGGATCCAGAAACATGGAATCCACCTCATAACCTATAATTCTGTCCCCACTGTTGTCTCAACATCTCTGCAAGAGTTTATTGAAGACCAGATCCATATGTTTGACTGGCTGGTTCAGGATACCGCAGTTTACTAAAATGCTACATGAGATATCCACATCAGATATCCATAGAGACCAAAGAAAACGACTTCTATGGCGCGGCTGGAGTGTATGATGTGGGAAGGAACCACAATTACAATTTAAAATTACCTCTCTCTAGTGAGCTCTGGTTAACCAGCAGTAATTCCATAAAGAAACTTTGTGCTCTGATATATTTTTCTTTTCTGAAACACAGAGTGCACATAACCGTATACTTTGCTTGCTGGCGATTTCAGCCTGACTTATTGGTTACAAAATTTGCTGCCTGTCCTGAGTCGACAGAGCCTTACCACGGCACACGCCTGATATTTTTATCTTTTTGTCTGCACCATGGTAGACAAAAGGATTAGTCTCACTGGCAGAGAAATTTTGTAAGGGATTAGAAAAACTTCCTATGAGAAAACAATTGTCTGATCAGTGGAGGCACTTGCTATCACGGTCTAGTACAGCCTTTCTCAACCAAGGTTCTGTGGAAACCTAGGGTTCCTCTGGAGGTTGTTAGGGGTTTCCCGAGCAGTAAACAAATCCTACCCCTCAGTTCCCACTGGAAGAAATTATCTTTTTACTTATCTATAAGGTGGGGGGATTCCATGAACTGTGATTGTATTAAGTATTAGCAGGGGTTCCCTGTAACCGGTAAGTTATTTACAAAGCTTGAGAAAGGCTCGTCTAGAGAGTCACAACTGGGCAATAATTACAATTGCGGATAAAAGCTGGAAGCATTGCTCGTAGGTATTGTTCTGTTGATGGTGTCAGTGCCCAACCTGAGGGCCATATGGTACTTACTCTGTGGCCCTTGTGCCCAGCAGTGAATAGCCAGTATTTTCCCTGCCTAGAGCCAGTAAAATAAAAATATTTATTAGAGTACTTCTACTAGTTAAATGGTTTTGTGTATTTCTTTCTCATTTACTTCTTTGTTGATTATACCCTTTTTAGTTTATTTTATTTCTATGATCTTTCAAAATGACTCTTGCTAAGAGAAATATCAAATGTGCCATCTGTAATATACAAGGAGGTTGTAGGTAGCACAAATGTGCAAATATTGAATATCTGCAATGGCAGATATTGTCTTTTGTAACATGTTTCCAGTCTGACGTTCTCCTGCAACATGTCCACAGTACCTAATGACCAGTGCAAGGACAGTGCAAGGACAAGGTCCTTCAGCAATCAGGGTGATAATGCAAAAGTGTGCCCTCTTCCCCCATGAGCAGTGAACTAAGACAGGCCATAGATAATACAATTTTCCCCATCAACACAATCAATGTTGATGGGAAAATGCCTCCCACTGCGCTACTGTATTCTGCCAGTGGGGGGGGGGGCACAGGGAGCATTACGAGCTGGCAGACAACGATGGTTACTGCTAGCAGCTATAGACACTGGCAGTAACTGTATGTAGAAAAATCTGACATGCTGGTTCTACCCAAGTTGATTGTATTTAAGTTGATCAATCAATCAGCCTGCCTATACATGGTTTTAAGCTCAGCAAGTCCCTGCTGAACCAGCCAAGATTCAAACCATTTATGACCAGCTTAATTCAGCAGTATAGGTTGCAGGTTCCAGCCTTTTGGACCCCCCCAGCTGAAGCTCCCAAGGTGGAAACGTGTTCTATCTAAACCTCTGCCCAGCCCTTCTAATGGCTCTTGTAGTCTGTCTACAGTTTCTGACTGCCGTCTGTAGTATGTCTGCTGTCTCTGACAGTCTTTTTTTAACATAACATACACTGAATATTATGTATGGCCCTTTGGTTATTTTATGAGCTGCACCTGGGGTCCACTATATCTATTAAGTTGATCATCACTGGTTTATGGTCCCACCATGATGGTTGGTGAATCTGAGTGCTCATTATTACTTGTTATCTGACCCATATACTACCCAAACACAAATTGTAATTTAGTAGTTAAAAAAAAAAAAATAGGATGTGTTAAATCAGTATTCAATTCTTACACTCCCTCTCTTTAAATTTGTGTAGGCAGGTTCCTTTTACGGGTTTATAAAGTAAGATTGACTTTTTAAACCAGGACATTGCAATTGGAACAATACAGGAATGGAGCGTTCAGAAAGAGCTTCCAAAGCCTGGCTTCCGCAGATTATATTGTAAAACATATTGTGTACAGCCATTCATCTTTATCTCACCAAGATGGGACCTTTCACCTTTTACAAACTTAAAAGCACTACTTCAAGCGCATTTACTGTTTCATGACAGATATTTTTCTCCTTCCATTTAACAATAAAGGAAACACGGGCTGTTGGAACACACCACACCAAACCGGCAGCCTTTGCCATCTGTAGGTCACCTCTAACCCCAGATCCTGGATATGAGGGGGCCCAGCCATCTACAAACACAAGACAATGTTGACATCATCGCTCTTCTTCCTTCTTAGACTCTGCTGAGTCTTCCTATTCTTGCATGAACGCTATTTCCATCCAACTTAAAAAAAAAAAAAGTTGCAAAAGCAAACAATGGTGTAAGATTTTTGGAGGATGCAGTCAGGAAGGTCAGGAAGGAGTCTGTACAAAATTATGAAGACTCTTTTTTTGTTTTATTGGGGATGACAGAAGCAGAAGTGCTACAGTTATGAAAGGTGCATCTATTCTAAAATAAACATGCCATTATCTTACATTTTATTGAACATCCTTAAATGAGGGCTTTTTTTTCTCAGATAATAGGTTCAGGAACTCCCCTTTTCAAGTCACCCCTTGTCTTCGCCCCCTATCCACCTCTGAGCACCGCCCCTTGGTTCCATCCTCTACCCACCTTCCTGCACGGCCCTTTTTAGAGAATACAGAACCAAGTATCGTTTTGTGGTGCTAAGTGATTTGTATAGATTTTATTAATAAGCATTAAGATTTACACAATTCTTTCAACAAAAGATCCTCCCTTTCAACAATAGTCCCCCCGCAACAAAATGACCCTCCAGTAACAAAAGATCCACCCTAGTAACAACAGGTCCACACCAGCAACAATAGACCCTTGTCAGCAACAACAGATCTCCCAGCAGCCAGCATCAATAGACCCTCCAGCAGCCAGCAACAATAAACCCCACTCTCATCAGTAGATCCCTCCCAGCAACAATTGCCCCCCAGCAACGATAGACCTCCCCAGCAGCCAGCATCAATAGACCCTCCAGCAGCCAACAACAATAGACCCTTCTCTCAACAGTAGATTCCCCCATCAACAATAGATCTCCCAGCCGCACCCCAGCACCCTTTGCCATTACATATATTCAGTGCAGGAGGTGCCGGAACTGCGTTCCCCCACGTTCCCGCTGAAAAAAAGCCCTGTCCTTAATCCCTCAAGATAAATTTACAGTCATTCTTGCCTGTATGACTAAGTAATGCAGACTTCATGAGAATTACTCAGTTTTCCTGTGTAGAGGTCAAAGGGTGACATATGCAAATAAGGATTTTATATGAAAATACTTATTTGCAGGGCATTGAAATTATGGCATGCAGTGATGAGCAAGTATCAAGCATGGTCATGTTTTTTCCAAGAACTAATGACAAAATCTAAGACTTGTCATTTAAAACGGAAGAATATTTAAAAGTAGCAGGGAGCGTATCTTAACATGGTGAATATTTCCAAGTGCCTGGATTTCTCATTGAGGAATAGGACATACACATTTTGTGTGAACATTGGGGAAAGATACTCAATCATGGGAACATGTGGATGAATCTGAACAGTGAATGGGCTTCGTAAATGCAGCAAATCTTACATCGGGTGGTTTTATCAAAATTATATTTGATAAACAATTTAAGGTCATGTGCAGTGACCCATAACCTCTTCAATGGTTCTCTGTGAGTCCTTCCTCCGTGCAGCTGCCACCAAAATACCAGACAGAGTTCTGAGGGAGGGTTGATATCACATACTTCATCATGCCTAATGACTGCCTAGCAGGCCTGAACATTGCATCATAGGAGGAGGTCACATGTTTCCACATACCCAAAAGAAAGAGCTGTGGGGAAGCTGCAAAGGGAAATGCTGAAAAGACACGTATAAAGTGGCCCGCAAGTGGCTTTACCCGGACATTGTTCTGAATATGCAGACTCTCACCAGCTCTCTAAAGAGGTGAACTTAACAGAGGGGCGTTACTTAGGGGAGCCAAAATATGAGAGCCGTAAAGCTTCAGTTATGAAAATTTGGCCCTGAGTGGTAATTCCCATAATCCTAGGGAGGTCTCTTTTAAAGATACTGACACCATCACAAGTGACAGTGACAGGGTCCCCAACCTATTAATGCTCGTCTAGCCAGTGCTCCCCCATAGGTCCTTCTTCTGTTCTAGGCATTAATATCTGGTGCTTCCAGGCAAGGGGGAACATGTAGTCTTCTCCTATGTGACATTGCTCAGTTTTAGCAAGCAATCTTTAGGCCCAAGCAGCAGTAGCGCTACTACCAGGGTTGCAAAGGTTGCACTTGTGACCGGGCCCTGGTGTTCCGCCACCATGGGGGCCTCCAAGACAGCAGGAAGGGGGCCCACTGCGGAACGCGTGAAAGGGTCGCACTGTGGGGTCATAATAATGGGCCCCACAACGGGAGTAAAGGGGCCTGGGCTCTGAGGAAAGGGAATTGGGACCAGTGGGTCAGGGAGCCCTTCATGTTTTTTGCACCGGGGCCCTGAAGGTTCTAGTTATGCCTCTGCCAAGCAGAGTCACATTACACAGGGAGTGACATTAATGCTTCCCTTAGCACCTGACAACAGCTAACACTGGATATTTTAATGCCAGCTGCAAAACAGGAAGGAGCAGCGGGTGAGTGCTGGCAAAGTGAGAATCATTGGTGCTGGGGAAAGGAGCTTTGTAAATACAAGGTGACAGTGTCTCTTTTAAGCCATAGCAGACCATAAGTATTTTTTCTATTTTTGGAAATCTGGTTGGTTGCTCTGGGCATCCAAAAATCATTGCCCTTGCACTACATTATTATATAAGTCCCATTGGGTTAGAGCATAAACACCAGCATAGCCCACAAAATGGCCACTTCATTCCCCATGTGTCAGAAACTGATATGTTTTATAATGCACTGAATTTAGTTGGAAGACATGTAGGAGCTAATGCTGCCTAACACTTTAATGAGACAATTCCAAGGTTTTTAGATTTAAATTGCCATGAGCTTCCTCTTACAACATTCATACATGTGTATCTTCGAATATAAAGAATAATGATAAACCCAACGCTCTCGCACTTTTTCCCAATTTGCCGTCCCCCGAGCCACTGTCTGAGTGTATGATTAGTCTTTTCATTATATCAAGTTCTGACGTTTAGATCTTTTGATGTCTTCCTAATTTTAGCCTTTGATAACATTTGCTCTTTTTTCTCTTATTAACATTCCTTTTTTATCATTAATGATCCACAGCTGACATGACACTCCATGAGTCTCTAATTACTTGGAGACATCTTGGAATGATACTATATGTGGACTCAACAGTAATATATTATAGAACATAGTTTTTTTTTAAATCTACCCAAAAATGGTATTTTACATATAGGTGGAATCTGGTAAGCAGAATCCCCCACCTGCTATTTATATCTCTAGGGGACCCCAGTGATGAGATCCTGTTATAGTTCTGGCTTCGGTTCCTACTCATCTTGAGTTTTGCTTGTTCACACGCATCCAGGGATGTTCCCAATCTACCTGTTGATTTTTTTATAACATAGAACACAACAGTGAAAGTGGGAAACCCTCATAAGTTCCACTACAGGTGTGGCAGACCCAGGGATTTACTAAAGCAGCGTACACACAATCGGAAATTCGGCCAGCAAAAGACAAATGAGAGCTTTTGGTCGGAAAATGCCACCGTGTGTATGCTCCATCGGACTTTTGCTGGCGGAATTCCCACCAGCAAAAGATTGAGAGCATGTTCTCCATTTTTCGGTCAGAAAAAGTTGCTATCCAAAAATGCGATCGTCTGTGCAAAAATCCTATGCATGCTCAGGAACAGTTCGATGCATGCTCGGAAGCTTCATTTTCTTGGCTCGTCGTAGTGTTGTAAATCACTGCATTCTTGACGGTCGAAAGTTCAGAGAACTTTTGTGTGACCAAGTGTATGCAAGGCAAGCTTGAGCAGAATTCTGTCGGAATAGCCGACGGAAAATCCGCTCATTTGTACTCGGAATTAGAGTGATATCACCAACTGGATATATTGACAAGTTTCTTACCTGGAGATACCGTACTACCAGTAAAAGCACTTCCTGGTTCGGGCTGGTAACGCTAAGTCGATCCCAGACATAGTGAAAAGTTTGGGTTTACATACACTCTAATGACCAAATTTTCTTTTATAAGGCTAAAAGGCAGGAACATGTACCCCCAAACACACACAAAATAAATATTTGTTTTAATGGGAGAGTCTATGGATATGTTTGCCAAATTATCTACCATCACAGCGTTAGATAAGAAAAAAGTAGTCTTAGTAGCAGAGGTCTTAAAAGAGAAGTATGGGAAGTTATTTTTTTTTAATCATACTTACCTAGGTGAATGCCGCATCGATCCGATGCTGCATCTGTCGCCTGACGGCTCTAAGGCTGAGAACTGAGCAATCAAACACCGCTGATTGCTTGGATCCCAGTGCTCCCTGAGCAGACAGCTGATGACTGTCAGTCACCGCTGTCTGCTCTGCCCTCTCCCCCGCGTTTACTGAAGCACTGGGCTGTGGAGGGTGCGGGAGTGGCTGGCTTAGGCTCTCAGCAGCTTACTGAGAGGCTGAGCTGGGTGCTGGTCCAGACATGTGGGCGGATCTTGACCATATGGTCACAATCTTTCCCGAGCCTGGACCGGCTGTGACATCAGTTGACAGCCGGCTTCAGCCCACTGTCTGCTGAAAATGGGTCACAGAAGTGCAAAACAATCTGCACTCCTGTGATCCACAAGAGAAGTACAGCCAAACTCTGGCTGAACTTCTCCTTTAAATCGCACCCTGAGTAAGGCAGAAAAACATTTGTTATGAACGGGAACATTTTGGTAAGTTAAGCACACTTTATTTAAAGGGTAATTCCACTTTTATGGGAAAAAATAATTATATAGCATACATAATTGCTATACACGTTATATTGTAATTGAATGTTATTAAAAATTATCTTTCCTTTTCAATCTGCAACCACTGCAACTTTCTGTAAAATTCAATGCAATATGGCTACCTGGAGGCGTTCTATACAGAGCTAGTATATTGATCACCCCCAAAAATGTAATTTCCTGCTTGTGTGATTGGTGTTCCCTTTTTCCCAGAAGGCTGCAGTCAGATACAAATCAGATTTTAGGCATCCTCTGCAACAAAAATGTAATTTTTGGTGAGATATTCCCAATGGGCAGTCATGTCTAAAGGGATTCAGACCCTGCCACTTTCTTCAATAAAACCCTGCAAGTGCAGCAGTTGATAAAGGCAATTAAAAATGATAACGTCACTCCCATTCACATCCACTATGCACATGGACACGGACAAACAAAGAGCTATTTCTTCAAAATAACAAGGTAGGCATCTGTAACAGTTTGTTAAATCCTTGCAATGTACATAGATCACCCAGAGAGGAAGTGAAGTTTCTTTTTTAATTTTTCTTTTTTATTTGATTAAGATCTGATATGTCTGAGAAGGTTAAAAATTCATTTATTACAGTATAGCATCTTTAAGTGACCATTTTGACTGCAATGCATACTATATCTAGGCATTTCATAAAATGAATCAGGAAGCAGCAATTAGATTTGTTATAGGTCATAGCCTTTTCTTCCAGTACACGTAAATAGATATCTTTGCAGCATATGATAGTTTATGTTAGTCCATAAAATATTTTGATGTATCTATTCTCCATCTTAGGGTAGTGACTTAAGCTAGCCATACTCCAGTAAAAATTTGCATAGTCTGAGCGTACGCTCAACTTTTTAATGGTTAGTGGGTTTTTGCATGTGATTGGATGATGGAAATCAGCAGAGCTTCTGCTCATTCACTAAGCTCTGGAGCAACTGCTAATTATTTTCCTGGCATGTGGTTGGGTATCCTTTGCAAAGTTAAGCTTTACCTCATTTACTGAGCTCTGGAGCAACTGCACTTGCAGAGTGCACAATTTATTTGCCTTTAGTAAATCAACCCCTTGGAGTCCTACCTTGTACAGCGTTTTGAAAGACGAGCAACTTTTTTTTTTTTTAAATCCTGACTCGGTTTGCGAGTGTTGTCTCGCAAAACAAGCAGAATACAAGCTAATGTGGTGTGCAGTACCGCATTTGGCCAGAGGTGCGGGGGCGCCGGTGACACATGGGACAGTTCGGAGCCGTTCAGAAATACTCGGAACCACTCGGAAATACTTGAAAATACTCAGTTCCTGTTTCCGAGCCTTTCCGAGGGTTTCTGAGTTAAGCCGAGCCGTCCCCGAGTATTTCCAAGGCTCTCCGGCGCCCCCACCTCTAGTCACATGCGGTATTGCATGTAATAGAAGTCGAAGCGGAACGAATTATCTTTGTTTCCATTGACTTCTATGGGGAAACTCGCTTTGATGTGTGAGTGCTTTGGATTACAAGCATTCTCCTGGAACGGATTATGCTTGTAATCCAAGGTTCCACTATAAAAATAAGAACAAAATAATTGCGAAGAAACGTTTATGGAAAAAGGCTTTATCAGACATATCAGACATGGGGGGTTATTTACTAAAGGCAAATCCACTTTTCACTACAAGTGCACTTGGAAGTGCAGTCGCTGTAGATCTGAGGGGGACATGCAAGGAAAATAAAAAATGGCATTTTTGCTTGTACATGATTGGATGATAAAATCAGCAGAGCTTCCCCTCATTTCAGATCTTCCCTTCAGATTTACAGCACTTGTAGTGCAGAGTGGATTTGCCTTTAGTAAATCAACCCCACAGTGCCCAGAGAGCTGGCACAAAAAATATAACCAAAAGTTGAATATGACGGAATGAATATTGCATGCACACATCTCTTTTGGGGAGATTAAGGCTGGGTTCACATACAGTATATGCGGCTGCGGTTTGCAGTCTGGAGTCTAGTGCCCTTCTGCTCCCCGGTTCAGGTGCAAATTTTTCCCTCAATTCACACCTGAACCGGACCCAAAAACGCACAGGACTCTTTTCCAAACTGTGCGAAACGACTCCATTGAAACCCGTTCACATTCACATGTTATGCGAATTGGATGCGGTTAAAAACGCATCCAATTCACATTTATGTGAACCCAGCTTTACTTAAACTGGTGCACACAGAATCTGGTGCAATTCTGCATAGTAACCAATCAGCTTCTAAGTGCATGAGATTCTGGGTGCACCGGTTTTAAAAAATCTCGTCCTTTGGGGGTTATTTATGAAAGGCAAATCCACTTTGCACTACAAGTGCAAAGTGCACTTGAAATTGCACTGAAAGTGCACTTGGAAGTGCAGTCACTGTAAATCTGAGGGGTAGATCTGAAATGAGGGGAAGCTCTGCTGATTTTATCATCCAATCATGTGCAAGCTAAAATGCTGTTTTTTTATTTTCCTTGCATGTCCCCCTCGGATCTACAGCGACTACACTTCCAAGTGCACTTTCAGTGCAATTTCAAGTGCACTTTGCACTTGTAGTGCAAAGTGGATTTGACTTTAGTAAATAACCCCCCTTGTGTTACTGTTGTTTAGACCAACTTTGAAGATATCTTTTTTTTTTTTGTTGTTAAAATTAAACAGAATAAGTTCAAACCTTTGACTTTTTTTTAAGGAGATGCTAAATAATCCAAATAATGCTATAGTAATGCAGAAGGAAACACATGTACATAAAATTAAACCACGTTATGTGTTTGATCCCACCTTTAATGTCTACAAATGCACCAAAAAAGCCCCCTTTCCTCACACGCTATGCGAATCCTTGGCGATACAAAGGGGGGATTTCTCCGAGTCTGTACAGTTCCAGAGAGTCGCTGACAGTTTTTAAGTTTGGGCTTTTATGTTTCCGCAGGAGCTGTACGCTTTTTTCCCTATTAGCATTGCCGTTGTGGTTAATATGACAGGTACAGCCTCAGGAGCAGGAAAAAGAAAAAAAAATAAAGGAATTACAAAGCAGTGGGGAAGGTAAAAGAACTGACAATGGTTTGAGGGCAGCGCTGAAAACTTTATGTATAGATACCTGAGCTAACAAAGGGTGTCTTTGGTCTATAAAAGAACACAGTCCTGGTTCTATGGGAAGCAGAAAATAACCACGCAAGGCAGCCAAGTTATGAAGTCACAGGGAACGATGTTTATTTCAGAATTACAACCCGGTTATCACTAAATCCTCCCCATCAGGGACAATTAGAGAAGAATATTAAAAGTTCATCCCACGGTTCAGTCTTAAAGCCGAATGCTGGCATTATCTTTAGTCTTTCACGGTTGTAGAGGCTCCTCTCCTGTACTAAAATTGCTTTCTCTGATTTCACCGCACACTGTGAGCCTCTCACAGTATGTACTACAAGCTGCAGCAAAGCAGATAGATGCTCGCCTCATTTCCTGTGTGGAGTATATCCATCATTATCTAGCCTTTTCCTCCCCATATTTGCTGTCCCTGGCTCACCCCTTTCATTCATTGGATTTTAGTTATTTCAATCATGGAGGCTGGGCATCATACTGTTTTCAGGAAGCTGTGTTCATCACCCTCCCTCTACCTGCATTGCATAGAGCAGCACAGAGGCCAAGTGATGATATCACTGGGTCTAACATTAGGAATGGAATGAAAACAGGGCAAAATATCAGTTTAACGTCAGCTTTAAACTATATCTGCAGCAAAAAACGATTTTATTTCATAAAAAGCAATAACTGGTAACTGCCAGGCTATCTTTGTCATCTGTGTCCCACTGGGAATACGGTATTTCCCTCTGTCCAAAATTAGGGAAATAACCTTGTAAACAGTTGTCCTCTGCAAGATTTTCCCTCTATTCTTGTTCTAGTGACAACTCAAAATTTCACTTTTGCCCCTACCAGGACATTTTGAGTGGGTGAATCTTCCTAGTGGGAAGGCAGTAATAAAAAAAAAATGTTCAAATATTTTCACAAAACTAATAAAAAAAAATTATTTGGCCTTAGATGCACTTTAATCCATTGGTGCTCAACCTGTGGCCTTTCAGTTGTTGCAGAAGTTCCACCTCTGCCTTTGAGAGTCATGCAGGTGTTTCGTCAGATTAGGCGACCCGTCAGAATTTGTAATGGAAGTGACGTTCTGTCGCCGCCATCTTGCTACACCCTGCACTTGTCCACAGTAAGGATACAGTGAGAAGGCAGCAAGCGGACATCTTGTTACACCCACCGGAGTCTGACATTTTACACTTATTTTTAACAGTAAACTCAGCTTATATAGTGTGGGTTGTGGGGTGTAGCAAAATGGTGGCGACAGAACGTCACGTCTGTTACAAATTCTGACGGGTCACCTAATCTGACGAAACACTTGTAACTGTCAGCCTTGCAATGCATCGTGGGACTTGTAGTTCTGTAACAGCTGGAGGACCACAGGTTGAGCACCAATGCTTTAATCCAATTGCTTGTGCCTTTCTGGTGTAATCATGGGCTGCAGATGAGCAGATCTTTAAAATAATAAACCCTGGTCATGTGACGAGTCTCTCATAAGTTGGGTGCCAATGACTCCTGAAGGATTCATGTGACGAGTCTCTTAAAAGTTGGGTGCCAATGACTTCTGAAGGGTTCATGTGACGAGTCTCTCATAAGTTGGGTGCCAATGACTCCTTAAGGATTCATGTGAAGAGTCTCTTATAAGTTGGGTGCCTATGACTTCTGAAGGGTTCATGTGACGAGTCTCTCATAAGTTGGGTGCCAATGACTCCTGAAGGATTCATGTGAAGAGTCTCTTATAAGTTGGGTGCCTATGACTTCTGAAGGATTCATGTGACGAGTCTCTTATAAGTTGGGTGCCAATGACTCCTGAAGGATTCATGTGACGAGTCTCTTAAAAGTTGGGTGCCAATGACTCCTGAAGGGTTAATTTAACGAGTCTCTCATAAGTTGGGTGCCAATGACTCCTAAAGGGTTCATGTGACGAGTCTCTTATAAGTTGGGTGCCAATGACTCCTGAAGAGTATGCATATGTTGGGGGGATAGTAGGCATGAATAAAGAGCAGGGCACTAGCATAACATATATCCAATTTTAATATAAAATCCCACATTGATACATACTTTACATTCAGATATTAGCCTCTAGGACTAAACCCTAATTGAGGGTGAAGCATGTAAGTGTAGGTGCATAGTTTAATAGGCGTTATAAACTTAGTGCAAAAAAACTTATTGAAGAAAATTTGGATTTGTGGAGTGTAAGGATACTCAACCTGTAAGTGCATTGCAGAAGTATTTTTGGAAGAGCTGGATCCCTCAGGCAGTCTAAAATAGCACTGGTGGCCGCCGGCCGGTGAGTGCAGCCAGAAACCACCTCGAGCGATGCCATCTCCTAATCCCAGTGTCATGATATTAACTTGGACATCGGTAGTACCTTTTAATATGACCACAGCTGGTCCCAATTCTATTATGGAATAGCAATACACTGTATATACTGTATATATATATATATATATATATATACATAAACGGTATATACTGTATATATAAATGCATAAATGACATGTAAAGACTTCACTTGCTGGTCAGATCAGCTGACTTTGTTCATAAACCCTGAGATGCCACTGAAAGTCCTGAGACTGAGGGTCAAACCCTGAAAATTCCTATGAATGGTAGTGGAATGTAGGTCGATTTATTTATTTGCTTATGTATAAATAGCACCTTGAGTTCTGTTACTTTTTATATGCCCTGATGAAGAGAGACTTTGTTTCTCTTGAAACAGTTTGGTTCAGTCAATAAAAGTATTTTATTATCAGCTAGCGGCTCCCCAGTTCCAGCGGCTTGCTCGGTTTAATACCAGTGTTCCCGCACAGCCTGTTCCTGCAGCACTTCTTGCATCCTTCATTCCAGCATTTCCAATGGTGACTGTAGTTACAAGAGCAGAGCCGCCGCTCAGAATCTGATTTTTATCATGTTAGTGATGTACACATAGGGGTTGATATACTAAAAGCAAGCAGGCTGTGCACTTTGCAAGTGCAGTTGCTCCAGAGCTTAGTAAATGGGGGCAAGCTCTGCTGACTTCCATTCTCCAATCATGTGCAAGCAAAAATACTTTTTTTAATTTTCCTTGAATGTGATTCAGTATTCTTTGCAAAGTGAAGGTTCACCTCATTTACTAAGCTCACTTCTGTGTTTCCTTAACTCTAACACAGAAACAATGGTATCACCCTCCTGGTTATGCTGTCTGGCAGAGGTGTATCCCAAAAAAGCCCAGATTAGACACTTAACATATACAATACGTATTTCTGCTGTGTATATAGGCCTCATGCGCGCTGGGCATTTAGCCCCGGTGCATGAGGCTCTGGCATTTAATTGCAGGTGCAGGACAAAGGTGCACCATCCAGCCCTGCTGCCAGAAGCCTGTCAAAATCTAGGAAAGGATGGTAGCTGCCGCAACTGGTCTATGCACCTAGCAGGACATCCATTTAGGGCTGTATGCACGCCTTTAGTAACATCAGACCAGGCAAAGGTAAAGTTTTCAATGTTTTACTTGACAAATGAGTTAACATGATGACAACGACAATCGACAGTCCAAGATAAAGTGCAGATATTTCCTAACATTCCTAGCTCCTAACTACAGGCTTGCTGCCCCAGCATACCTGATCAAGCAAAATTCCAATTTTCCAAGTCCATGTCTGGCATCTAACTTCGGCTTTGGCATGATAATGTGGAGCCAGACTCCAGCAACAGAACCATCCAGAGCATCCCTCTCTGATGGTGAGGGCGAGTCTCCCCTCTCCTCCCCTCCTCTTTACCCTCTGGATTTAGACCAGGGTTTCTCAACCAGGGTTCTGTGGAACCCTAGGGTTCCTCCAGTGGTTGCTAGGGGTTCCATGAGTAATGGGCAATTTCTACCTCTCCGATAAGTTCCCACTGACACCATAAATCTTTTTAGCTATCTGTAAGGGGGGAATTGTTCCCAATGACCAAAATTGTAAGGAACATTCTTCCCACTGACCCTCACACTAATGTATCATGAGTTGTTGATATAATATTTTTAACAGGGGTTCCCTGAGACCGGAAAGTTATTTTAAAGGTTATTCTGTGTTAAAAAGGTTGAGAAAGACTGATCTAGACCCTTGACCCAAGAAGACCCAGGGAGTGCAGTTATCCCTGACTTCCACCTGGGGCAGCAGTGATCACTACCTGCCTACATGTTGAGCACTTGCACATTATGGTGTAAAGCTCCTGGTGGGCCAAATATTTTTTTGCCGGTTTACTTCTACTTGAAATGCATGGCAGCCAGGTATCCACACCCTGTACCACTAGTTCTGGTAGCAGGGCATCCACATCCTGCACCGATAATCCACATTTACATTTTTTTTTTTTTTGGTGGATGCAAAGTTTGTTGAACTCTAATAAATAAATGATAACTTCGCTTCTCCCCATCACCATTACTGCTACAGAGTCAGAGGGGGTCGGACGGATGAATTATATATTTTGCACATCATGTTAGTGCATTTTTTAACCTTTTGGGGTCAGCAAATAAATACTAAGTGAATTATTCAGCCCAATAACTGATCAATACGGTTCAGCGATATATTTTTTTGTGTTTTATGAAAGGTTGTGGACGAAAGGCAGTGAGCAATTATGGAAATAGGACCCAGGCAGCGCACACTTCTCCTCCCCGCATAAAGGCACCACCTTGACAGATAATCGATTATGCTTCCTCTGCTGCTGCTCAGTGACCCTTGCCCTTTCCAGCTCTGTCTGACAGCTCGGAGACTAGTTTATATTTATTTTATTGAATTAACTATGTCCTGCCTGCCTGGTACTTCTCACAGCAAGATACAGAGAGGACAAGAATCCCTATTGTTCTTAGGAAGAATTTCTTTGTTCTTCACACCACCCCTCTGGTTGATCTTAAAGCCAATGGATCTCTTCCTTGTACCTTTAAGGCAAATGTACACATAAAGGTTTGGCTACCTTTAGCCTGAAATCTTGGATCCGGATCTGTAACAAATTTAGCAATACTTAAATGGACCAAATCTCCATGGAATTTTGGAGTGGACAAAGAAAACAATGTCTGATGAGTGTACATAGACAGATGTGGCCGCCATCCAACCCAATGTCCATCAGATTTGTCAAATTTTCAAATGAAGAATAATCAAGCCTGGGGGGGGGGGGGGGGGGGTCTTTTTTTTTAACAAAGATGACTACCAGTAAACAAGGTTCATGCCAAAAAAATATTTTTGTTTTATCTATTCTGTTCAGCCAGTCTTGCAATCCAGATACCCCTATCACACAGCACAGACCAGTCTGTGACCTCACAATGCTCCAAAGCATATAAGCAATACAGCTTGGTCACTGACCCACTTCAATTCTGCTGATTGGACATGAAGAAAGATTGCTGCATCTATGAGGTTTTTACTCTGTTGTTCTCATGGAACACAACCATTTTTTAGGGATCTTTCACTTGGATGGCCACAGCATTTTAAACTTGGGCTGCAGATTTTGACAGTCTACGCCTGTCAAACTCGCCCATTGAGACCAAAACGGCCGCACCGCAACCGTGAGCCAAACATTTGGCTTGCAGTTGTGGTGTGGTCCTGCACTGTAAGGCCTGGTTCACACCTAGGCATTTTTAGTGCTTTTTGCATTTTGCAGATTTGAACTACAGAACGTGACCCGTAGGAAACTATGTTAAATGGACTTAGGCTGGATTCACACCTATGCAGTTTTAGTGCTTTTTGCATTTTGCAGATTTGCACTACAGTCCATTTAACATGGTTTCCTATGGAACACGTTCTGTTGTGCAAATCTGCAAAATGCAAAAAGCACTAAAACTGCATAGGTGTGAATCCAGCCTTAGTGTGTTTCTGCAAAATGCAAGAAGCACTAAAAATGCTTAGGTGTGCACCAGGCCTTAAACAATAATAAAAAAAAATTAATTAATTAAAAAAACAGGAGTCGAGAGGTAGTAGTAGTGATTGCAGGAGATACACAGGCTATTCACAGCACAAAAGTAAATTACTGGGCAAAAATGGTGAAAAATAGCCTGAAGCATGCCACCTGCTGGCTTCAACAGTTAAAAATCCACATTTGGTATTTCATAGTTCCGTTTATATAAAGATATATATGTAATTGTATTTTTCTGCCTGAACATAAATATATAGAATAAAATATACATCTACAAAATAACATTATATATTAACTTTCAGTAACGAGAAGAAATATTTGTGAAATGAAAGAGACGCGGTGATATGGATTTTTATACTTGTCTAAATGTATTTTGTTCCCGGATGATATTACATCTTTTACAGGAACCATGGCTAAAAGCTATAAATCCTGTTGCCAAGGTAATTCAGCAATAAGTAGTTTATCACCCAAGAATCCTCAAATTTAATGTATAAACAAACTGTCGAAAACGCGTAGATTCAAAGTTTTTTGAGCATCACGTACCCCAGGGGGGACTTTTGACAAGTTCGGGGATACTTTAGAATTAAACTCAGAAACAGGTTATAATGTTAGCAAATTACAAAAAAAACATATTATAAAGATCTGACATTCGTTTTAGTATTTAAAAGGTATCCTTTTTTTTGTTTTTTTGTTTTTGCATACGGGGCAAACCCCTTGTTTAAAATGCAAGGACAAAAATGAATATATTTTTTACCCTACTGGTCCTTACATGTGGTGGTTACCTAAGTTTTCTTTTTCTCACACTTTTTTCCTTTATTTCAACCTGGTAATCCTGCCATTAACACATTTTCTGTTCTAGGGTGACACCTGTACTGAATAGTGTTCAGTAGTCACCCTGAGGCAGGGAGAGAGTTAGGACCGCATAAAACTGTGTTGAGACTACATAACATCTCCCTTTCTCCCCCATAACAGGAAGAGGTGATTTGTAGTCCACTGAGATAACAGGGAACAATGCTAACTGATAAGAGTCCAGAGGCAGAAATCATAGGGCTGTAACAGGTGGAGATAGAGCACTGCGCATGCACCGCCTTGTGATGGTAAGAGTGTCCCAGCTTCAGTGTCAGGACAGGCAGATTGGTCAGAATGGTAGCTTTTTGGCAGGCTTGGGGGAAGCAGAGATTGGTCTACAGCAGGGGTCTCAAACTGGTGGCTCTCCAGCTGTTGCGAAACTACAAGTGCCATTATGCCTCTGTTTGTGGGAGTCATGCTTGTAACTGTCAGCCTTGCAATGCCTCATGGGACTTGTTGTTTCGCAACAGCTGGAGGGCCGCCAGTTTGAGACCCCTGGTCTACAGGTATGTCATGTAAACTAAGCTCAATGCTTCTAAGGTGCACATTGTTTTTTAAAGTGAACTATCCCTTTAATCAGGGTTCTCTGAAGACTAGGACTACATAGTCCATTCCCACACCTGGCTTCCTCCCTGCATGATCTCTGTCATCTTTACCCACCGATCATCAAACGAGTGATGTGCACCAATGGAGCATCACACAATTGATGCCCACTTTACACGTGTATACTTACGAGTATAACATCCTGGGTTTTCTTCATATTAAAGTAAGAGCTATGCTATGCTATGCCAGTGTGCTTTGTTTTTTCTTTCTCACTAAATATGTCATTTTTCACTTAAAGCGGAACTAAACCCTCTTATCCTATATGGCCAAGAAAGCTTAGCCTCTGTTTGATCTGGAGCTGCCATGGTGCTGCACATGTGATCAGTTATCACCTCAGTTATTTGATGGCTTGAGAATTTGGTTGACAGCACAAGCAACTGTGACTAGTTTTCATTCACGCCATGCTTTAAAGCGGTAGAAAAGTCCACTTTGTGATTTTTACCTACAGGTAAGCTTATAACAAGGCGTACCTGTAGGTAATATGAATATCTCCTGGGAGATATTCACCCTGGATGCAGCCGGTGACATCACTGGCACATGTGGAATGGTAATGCCGGACCTTCAGAGCACCGTGGCGTAACTGAGAGCTCCCGCTCATATGTGCAGGAGTGACGTCACTGCGGCTCTGGCCACTCACGCGGCCGGAGTCTGGGAACCTGGAAGGAAGACCAGGGGAAGATGGAAGCCCTCTCAACGGTGACAGCGCGCCTCTGGAGGGCTTTGTTTTAAAGTAAGTATTTCATAATGAGCCAACCCATTATGGTATTATTTTGCAGGGGAAAGTTTTTTTCCTTTTTTTGATTTACTACCGCTTTAAATGTAGCTGTTTTGGGAAACCATTAAATCGATGGGTTTAGTTTCACTTTAACATGGTAAAGTCAACTCAGCATATTTTTTGTTTTTATGTTTATTTATGCTAAGTCATGTGTAATTGTAACATTTGCAGGTATATATTACTTCATTAGAGATCAGAGCACTCCCCCTGAAAATGCCTTCAGCTGCTTTTCTTTTAGAAGGACAGAACCATCTTTGTTCAGGCATCATCCATTGTCAGCATCTACTTTCTAAACTGAAATACTTGCTCAGAGACGGCACAGTCATGTACATCCTAGTTCATCCTGTGCAGTTTTTGGCTGTATTCATATATGTCTGACATAGATCAGCCCCTGCGCTACATCCTCACACTACAACATTACAATGTTGCAGTTTGATCATTGAGGAAAATTCTGCCTGCAGCAGACTGATGATATCTTCTTAGCCCAGGCAAAGTCACTGACTGGAGCTTTTTAATGGAAAAAAAAGGTTAAACTTAAAAAAAAAATGATGTGCTATAGTATATTGTAACAGGATAGAAATGTATTCCTGCGGACTTGAAAGGTCCACTTTAACCTTTGTTCCAGTGCAGCACATGGGGGCCATAGTGTTAACTAGTCATATCTGCAGATTTCACCATCTCCTTAATATAAAACAATATTCTGTGGGTTTTTTTTTCCCATTACAGCCAAGTTCTTCTTTAAAGTGTCTGTAGAACACAAAGGCTTTGTTGGGATAATCTCAGAACGTCGCTCTTTCAATTCAGCGCTTTCAATTAGAGCCCTGTGTCACCTGCCATTGTGTGACTCTAGTTTAATAATATGTCTGAGACCATGTTAGGATCACTCCTAATAAAATAAATGAATACATTAATTACATAACAGCAACGCAGCGGCGGACAGAAACAGATCTCACAAGAGCGGAAGGTCTTCCAGGACTGGAGAGAAATCAGAGCATAATTGGTAAGATCAGTAGCTATAGCGTTTATCAGATGATGATCATATATACGCTGACATATTTTGCAATGGGCAAAATAATGGGACAGAACGCTATTTAAACTTCAAGGGATGGCATTAATTACATTTTCCACCATATGTATTTCATAGCAGGTGTGATTGGGCAATGGAAAAATAAAAAGGCAACAAATAAAATCAAGGAGTGAAATGCGTAGGGTGTCGTTGCTGGCTTCAGTACTTATCATTTACCAGAACAAGCAGGATGTTACAGTGAACTAAGGACTGTTAGTCACCCAATTTGTTCTGGGCCAATTACAGTACAGAGGCCAGATGATCTGCATGACAGCAATGGAAAGCCATGTATTGCCCTCAGCATGGGTTTCCTGTAAAGCAAGGGTGTCAAACTCAATCAGCATTCTGGTTGCCCTCAAAGTCCGTAAGACTATATAAATGTATACACTCTTTATCATATTAAATAATTGTCTCTGCACTCGATTGCAGATGATGCAGGTCTGAAAAGGAGGGCTGCACACCGCTGGTATCATCCACAAGAAACTTTAATGAAGATTGCTCAGACTGAACATGGTTCTGCTATGGTGTTCTATCTTAGCAGTCTCCAATAAAGTTCCTCTCTGCTGCTGACTGCTGAAATGCATTAAGATAAAAAGCCTTCTGTGTGCAGCAGCCCCTCTCAACCCTCCCCCCTAATACTTACCTGATCCTCATCTAGATCCAGCGATAACGTAGGAGTGTCTCAGCTGCCCAGGACTCCCTTCTTCATTGGCTGAGATAGCAGCGCGGCGCCATTGGCTCCCGCTGCTGTGAATTAAAGTCAGTTAGCCAATGAGAATATAAAGGGGGCGGGGCGGGGCTGCGGCTCTATGTCTGAATGGACCCAGGGAGCTGTGGCTCGGCTCGGGTGCCCCATAGCAAGCTGCTTGCTGTAGGGACACTCAAGAGGAGGGAGGGGCTAGGAGCACCAAAGAGGGACCTGAGAAGAGGAGGATTTGGGCTGCTCTGTGCAAAACCACTTCACAGAGCAGGTAAGTATAACATGCTTGTTATTTTTAACTAATAAAACCCAAAATTTTAGTATCTTCAATAAAACAAGAAAAGCCGCTCCAGGTGAGTGAGTGAGTCTCTGGTTAATCCCCACACACACTAGTCAGGTGCTAGCCCAGCTCGCATGCTGTGTAACATAAGGAAATAATTCCGGACGGGTGCACTTCCAAAAATCCTTTTATTGAAGCTTCATATGACAAGTGGTTGACAGTTGGAGCAGGGGGGAAAGAGGTAGACACGTTTCGCGCAAATGTTAGTGCTTAGTCATGTTGACTAAGCGCTAACATTTGAGCAAAACGCATCTACCTTTTTGTCCTCTGCTCCATCTGTCAACCACTTGTGATATGAAGCGTCTAAGCGCTAACATTTGCGCGAAACACGTCTACCTTTTTGTCCCCTGCTCCATCTGTCAACCACTTGTCATATGAAGCGTCTAAGTGTTAACATTGCGCGAAACACGTCTACCTTTTGTCCCCTGGCTCCATCTGTCAGCCACTTGTCATATGAAGCGTCTAAGCGTTAACATTGCGCGAAACACGTCTACCTTTTTGTCCCCTGCTCCATCTGTCAACCACTTGTCATATGAAGCTACTAAGCGCTAACATTTGCGCGAAACACGTCTACCTTTTTTGTCCCCTGCTCCATCTGTCAATCACTTGTCATATGAAGCGTCTAAGCGCTAACATTTGCGCGAAACATGTCTACCTTTTTGTCCCCTGCTCCATCTGTCAACCACTTGTCATATTAAGCGTCAATAAAAGGATTTTTGGAAGTGCAGCTGTCGGGAATCATTTCCTTATGAGACTTTAGTATCACTTTAACTTTCTGTCTTGGTGACAATGGTCATCAGGACAAATACAGAAGGTAAATATTACCAGCAAAGATAGAGAGGCAACAATAAAAACTTCCCAGAGGCTCTAATCGTTCCCTACTCTAAAATAATAAAAACAAGGTTTTGAGTTACTCCCTGCATGGAGATTTTTGACACCTTATTACCTAATTACTAATTACAGCTACAGTATATGTAAGCTGATATGCTTAAAACCTAATAAAAAAAATTAACTGAAAAAAAGATAGGGTTTTAGCTATACATATTCTTTTATAACTCTTTGTTTAGTTATTGCAGTCTAATACATTTCTTCAGTTCGATTGTGATTATTTTTATACCATAATAATATCTAAATTTCTGGTCCAAACACAAAGACACGAACTGGGACATTACAAATCTTGCAGCTGATATTTGTGTTCAGCCTTCTCAAAGGGCTACAACAAGGCATTTATTTCCGCTCCTTCTTTTTCTTTTTTCTTTGAGAAATCGCAGGAAGTTCCACTACAAGACTATAAATCTAGCAGGGGTCTTGGAGCATTTCATTACAGCATTTGCATAGTATTATTTTTTTGGCTGATCACCACAGGAACAATTTCTCATGTAAGTTTGTGTTATTCTTATACACACTCACAGAGATGTGTTATATACATATTCATTCTGGAACCAGATGACTTTAATACTTGCTAAGCATTTACAGTTAAAGAAACCCTGTCACCAGCTTAAAAAATTGCAAGTAAAAGTACAGAAAAAAACATTTATTAGAAATGCTAACTTAAAGTTTTTTTTTTTTTTTCCTTTTCATAAAATACATTATATTACCAAAAGTATTGGGACCCCTGCCTTTACACATGAACTTTAATGGCATCCCAGTCTTAGTCCGTAGGGTTCATTATTGAGTTGGCCCACCCTTTGCAGCTATAACAGCTTCAACTCTTCTGGGAAGGCTGTCCACAAGGTTTAGGAGTGTCTATGGGAATGTTTGACCATTCCTCCAGAAGCGCATTTGTGAGGTCAGGCACTGATGTGGATGAAAAGGCCTGGCTCGCAGTCTCCACTCTAATTTATCCCAAAGGTGTTCTATCGGGTTGAGGTCAGGAATCTGCGTAGGCCAGTCAAGTTCCTCCACCCCAAACTTGCTCATCCATGTCTTTATGGACCTTGCTTTGTGCACTGGTGCACAGTCATGTTGGAACAGGAAGGGGCCATCCCCAAACTATTTCCACCAAGTTGGGAGCATGAAATTGTGCAAAATGTCTTGGTATGCTGATGCTTTAAGAGTCTTACAGGAGGATTTTTTTAAATAAATGCTCTGTTGACAGGGTCTCTTTAGCCATTGATTTCTGGACTTCCATTCTAAACGTGTATTTAAATCCAAGATTTTTTTTTTAAATTTTTGATAGAGTAAGAAGGGGTTAGAATCTCGGTTTTGTTTTAAAGCTATATAAGTCACCACTGGGGAGATTTACTCTGTCTTTTTGTCTTAAGGCCCATACACACGATCGGACTTTTTGACAACAAACATGCAAATTACCAGTTTTAAGGCAACATCCGACCGTGTGCACGCTCCATCGGACAAACTTTTTCGGTTTTCATCGGACAAATATTGGCTGTGTGAACAGGCAAACTTTCCTGCAACAAAAGTCCTACGTCAGCTAGTCCGGTCGTGTGTGTACACAAATCCATCGGACATTAGTCCAAAGTACAAACACACATGCTCAGAACCAATGCAAATGATCAGACAACAATACAGAAATTGTCCAAAGGGTGGTGGTAATGAGCTCAAAAACCACGTGATTTGGTGAAAGTTGGCTGAAAAAGTCCTGCCGTGTGTATGCATACCAAGTTCACGGCCAACGCCCTTTGGACAGAAATCCACAGAAAAGTTTGTTTGAAGTCAGATCGTGTGTACGAGGCTTTACTGATCAGTGTCCCTGGGACTGAAGATGCAGGATAATCTGGTTGGATTAGAAAAAGAAGGAGAATGTTTCATATTTGTTATCTGAGACAGGATTTCCCTTACTCTGGAGAAATCTCCTTTCACTTCCTGTTGTATATTGAAGAAGTAAATTAAAGAAAAAATTCCTGATGGGGCACAGACAGCAAAAAAAATTAAAACATTACGGGGTATTATCCATTGGGTACTCTATCCAAGACCAACACAAAATAAGTGTTTGCTTTAGATATAGTTTAAGTGGTGTATATATTAAAAAAGAAAGGCATCCTGTGATGCTGCATGTATATTTATTCTGTGCAAATGGGTTCACATTAAATGTTCTCCTTCTAGTTCCTCTATAGGTTGAATGTTAATCATTCAAAAAAAAGAGTAGTGCAGAAAAATACAGCATTTTGGCCACCAGATGGAGCTGATGTTCATAGTAAACAAGTTTTTATTTCCTATGATCATTAGCTCCATCTAATGACCAACATGCAGTCTTTTCCTGCTTCACTATATTCTGAATGAATGAATACTATGCAATCTAATAAAAAGAAAAAAAGCTTAATACTATTTGATTTTCCCCCATTCGAGAGCAAAAGCACTTCCTGTCACAGGCCAACAAAGCTAATCTTCTAAACTGGCAATTAGTAGCAGCATTGTCAGTTGGCCATTAGACTTTGATGTTCCTGATAGACAGCCCAGCAGCCAACTAAAGCAGTGCACACAGTGAGCTAACAATGAGACTGCTATTTGCAACAGTACTAAACATATATTTTTAAATGGATGTGTGTAAGTACCTGAATTTAACTGATTAGCCTTGTGCAGTCCTTTTACAGCAGAGCTCAGACTGGGAGAGGGAGAAGCAGCACAAGAAGCCAATCAGTTGCTCTGCAGTTTCTAGGTTCTTACAAAAGATACGCTGACAGGAGGAGAGAACAGCTGGACAGACAGATGAGCTTATAAGTCTGCTGCTTCTCTCTCACTGTCCAGTCACAGGGTGGGGGAGGGGCAAGACCTGTAAGTGTACCTTACCTGCAGCAGAGAAAAATCAGGTCTCCTGCTCTTACAGATATGGCTGTATTGTGTGGAAGAGCTTTGTGAATCTCAGACTTTGATGGACAGAAACGTAAATCCTTTGGCAAGTAGAACAGCTGTCATATGTATTTCATCTATGTATTTAGCTATCTGCCTGGAGTTCAGCTTTAAAAAGTCAGCACAGCATTATGTACTCTGTAATAATTACTGGCATATTTGTTATAAACTGAACCAACAAAGTCAAACTCAGCGAAGTTGTAGCCAAGGTCCTTCAGGCATTTCTCCTTGTGCCTCTAATAGGCTGATCTGGATCTCAGCAGGGTTATTAGGAGCTGTGTGCTAAGTACTGTATTAGCTGCATTAAGCTTCATCTGGCAAATGTGTATATGTAAATCTTCCTATTTCCAGACAGTCTTGTAATTAGGGAAATGGTTTTGTTACCGTATTTGTTTTCAGCAGAAATGTTACTAACATGTTTTGGTGACATCAAAGCTAAAGGACACGCAGGACGCAGATGGGAAAATTCCTGGGAAGGACAAGTTGGAATCCTAACGGGGATCAAAATGATACCCTTTAAGAAAAAGGTTATTTTAGGGCCGTTAGTTTGCCAATCAGATCCTTTCCTAATAAAAAATGATTTTCCCTGTCGCTTAAAACATTTGCACTGATCGAAATGGCTGGTTTTATAGACAGCACCGTTCTCCAGACTATAACTCTCCAAAGATTTGGGGGAAATAGTCATCCGTCTTCACTGGTGTGAATATTATAAAATGTGCCAGAGGTTTGCTTTACAGAGATGACCAACCGATAGATCCCAACTGTCAGATTTGCCAGTTCAGAGAAGAAAATGCTACTAAGTATCTATCCAGCTACCTATTCATTTCTTTCTGTTTTTATTTGTTTATTTGAATGAAAATAAAGGTAATCAGATTGCTCATGGGGGTTTAAATCTTATGCAATATATATGATCTATCTATCTATCTATCTATCTATCTATCTATCTATCTATCTATCTATCTATCTATCTATCTATCTATTTAATATATAGTATTTATCTATCTAATCCATCTATCTATCTATCTATCTATCTATCTATCTATCTATCTATCTATCTATCTATCTATCTATCTATCTATCTATCTATCTATCTATGTAATATATAGTTGCTATAAAGGGTTAAATGGAAATAAAGATAATCAGATTGTTCTGAGGGGTTTAAATCCGTCATTACCCAGATACAGACAGTATCTGGTATGTTTGTGTACACTTCCTCTATAATCTTTAATTATTTTCCCTTTTCCTTCTATCTATCTTATCTATCTATCTATCTATCTATCTATCTATCTATCTATCTATCTATCTATCTATCTATCTATCTATCTATCTATCTATCTATCTATCCATCTATCTTTCTTTCTACCTATATAATGTATATCTATTAATCTATCAATCTATGTATGTATCTATCAATCTACTTTTCTTTAACTCTATATATCTACCTTTCCGTTCAATATCTACGTATCAATCTATCTATCTATCTATCTATCTATCTATCTATCTATCTATCCATCTATCTTTCTTTCTACCTATATAATGTATATCTATTAATCTATCAATCTATGTATGTATCTATCAATCTACTTTTCTTTAACTCTATATATCTACCTTTCCGTTCAATATCTACGTATCAATCTATCTATCTATCTATCTATCTATCTATCTATCTATCTATCTATCTATCCAATATATATCTATCAATCTATCTATCTATCTATCTATCTATCTATCTATCTATCTATCTATCTATCTATCTATCTATCTATCTATCTATCTATCTATTCTGTATGCCTTCATCAAAAATTAATTATTCCCAGCAGTATAGTAAGGTCTACAATACAGAAGTCACAAGGCTCTTGTGACATTTCCTTTGTGACCTTAAATGAATTCTTCTATAAGTTCATTTGGGGAAACGCCAAGCCTTACATGGCTTATTCCTTCCTTCCTTCCTTCATTCCTATCTCTGCATCTACATATTTACTTCCCTTTTTTCTATCCTACTTTCTTTCTCATCCCTTCATGTACATATTTATTTCCTTTCTGCCTATCTATCTATCTATCTATCTGTCTATCTATCTATCTATCTATCTATCTATCTATCTATCTATCTATCTATCTATCTATCTATCTATCTATCTATCTATCTATCTATCCAATATATAATATCTATCTATCTATCCAATATATAATATCTATCTATCAACCTATCTATGTATCTAGCTATCTATCTAGATATATAGAGGTGGCGAAGCAGCCAAATTCTTCTCCAGGATGGACATAGAATTGGACATCGCTTTGGCTTTTAAAGTGATATAAGCAAATATTCTATCTATCTATCTATCTATCTATCTATCTATCTATCTATCTATCTATCTATCTATCTATCTATCTATCTATCTATCTATCTATCTATCTATCTATCTATCTATCTATCTATCTATCTATCTATCTATCTATTCTGTATGCCTTCATCAAAAATTAATTATTCCCAGCAGTATAGTAAGGTCTACCATATAGAAGTCACAAGGCTCTTGTGACATTTCCTCTGTGACCTTAAATTAATTCTTCTATAAGTTCATTTGGGGAAACGCCAAGCCTTACATTGTTTATACAGGGTAATGTGCTCTGTTGTGTATCAGATCCTAAATGCAATCCTCGGTGTAAATGTTCCTTAAAGTGTAATGGCGAATACCAGTGCTGTTATATGAAGGGGAGGGGGGGTCATATGTTCTGGTAAGCCCTGAAGTACCAAGTATTTTTTTTGTTTTGTTTTTCTTACTTAGGCAATGGTCCAATTGAATGGTGAGAAGCAGAGTGAAAGACCATATACACTGTTGGTCAGACACCTATTAAAATGTTAGTAAGCCCAGGACCCTGTATTCACTATATCTGGTCTCCCACAGTACACAGAACATTTTAGTAAATATAAACTGCTAAATACCTTTTCTCATCAGCAATATATAGCAGTCTTGTGACTTCTATCAGTGTCTGGCTGAGCACTGGTTAAGCTTGTAGGAGTTTTCATTCTCCTCTGACTGTCCTATACGCTTCATGGGTCCTTGCCCCCTGTCTGGACAGTGTTGATTGGCCCTGTGGTGATCACTTGGACCCTCCCAAAAAAATAAAACTTTCTAGCAATATACATCAAACTGAGCATGTGCAGAGTGTCCCCAAGGCTCTGTACTATTGGGAGATTAGTGGGCACAGTAAAAGAAGGAGAGGATCAGAGAAGACAGGATCAAAGAGCCTTATTACACAATGCGCCGCTGTCAATTTTGCACCCAAGTATTAATTAATAAAACTTTTTAAGGGAAAAATATTCTAAGATAGAAAAAGCATGGTTTAAAAAAAAAATCCAAATGTGAAAACTAAACCTATAATGATTACATACAACACATTAAAGTGGTAAGTGGTATCTGGATGGGAAAGTCACAAGACCCTCAGTAGACTTTTCTCTGCAGTTTGAAGAATGGTAGACCGTGAAAACACTATAAAAAAAGTAAAATGCTCAGTGGCAGAACTAAGGGGGTGTGGGGGGGGGGGGATAGTTTAAGGGGCTGGTTGGGTGAGTCACAAAATTTTCCACAGGTCAAGTAATATGCAGAAATATCTTTTTATTTCCTCTGTTTTCTGTACAATGGTGAACTGTGGGAATTCTCAACAAAAAACAAACAAACAATATCATGCCTTGAAAAGTATACTCTACTTTAAATTAATCAAAACAGTAATGTAGAAGGCAAAAGCTTATGTTATTAGCTTAATAGGAAGTACAATATAACAGAAACAGAACCCAAAATAATACGGCAGATTCAGTTCTTCATTTGGGTATGAGAATTGGTAAAAGTAAATCAGTATAAGTTTAAAAGAGCAACACAAAAAAACAACACATTGATAATTTTTTTCACATTGGTGAGAGGTAAGAATGAAGTGTTTCTTCTTTGCACGTTCTAAGTGTTGTTGATCCCAGGATGAGGAGGAATGTGGAAATAGTAGGACAAGTATAACACGATAAGGGATTTCCAAAGGAAATCTTTTAAGTCTTCATTTATGGAAATCTCCCTTATCTGCAGGACAAACACAGCGAAAGTGTTGAATTACAGTAATAAAAGACTTGAGGCAGTTGGAACATTTAGTTAACCTCACATATGCCAGATGGTAGACCACAAAACGGAACAAACGGGAAGTGGTCAAAATTCTGTCATATGCCTTGTGTGTCATAGAACACTGAGGCTAATAATTCAGGTCCTGGTCGGTGTTCAGAGCAGGATTATGGCAGGAAGGGGGGATACAAGAATGCATTTCAATATACCGTATATATATATATATATATATATATATATATATATATATATATATATATATATATATATATATATATATATATATATATATATATATATAATTATGGTTGTGACCCTAAGACCAAGACCGATATGGATTCACATAAACACGCGACAACATAGACCTGAGGTGTGCCTTGGTGGTCTGGCCTGTATGCCAAGAAAAGGGGGCATACCCAAGGTAAGTAATGGGTAATTATGGTGAAGGATGTGTTGAGAAGTCCCCTGAAAAAGGGAGGGAGGGAGGGTATTGCGCACTGGAACCCCGACAAAAAGAATGGGCGAGTGTGCTGCTTAAATACCCCCCCGGGCTCCTCCCATAAATTCAGGCCACCATACTGGCCTTCTTACATATATATATATATATATATATATATATATATATATATATATATATTGTATAATTCCTGGAATGCCCACAGCGTAGCACTATGAAAGAAATCAAGTGTTTTTGAATGGCATAGGTGGTTTAAGGAGGGACGGGAAGATGTCCAAGATGACGCAAGAAGTGGGCAGCCAAAAAAACGCAAAGGACAGTTGTAAAGGTGGACAGAGTGCGAAACCCTTGTACCCTCTTGCCAGTGTGTTTTTTATATCACAAGTGGATAGTTCACTACGAGATCATAGAACATGGTACAATAGGAACTCTGGCCTGACAAATGGATTCTCCACCACAACAACACTTCTGCACAAACATTTTTTTTTTTTACAGACCATTCCGGGATATATCAATCTGTATGACTTGTGAGGTTGTTTTAGAAATCCTTCTAGATTTCTGCTGCCAAAATACTGTCCTGTTACAAGTGTTATCTTCTCCCGCTATTCGCTGTTTACACACACCAATTAGCCCTGAAAAAGGGAAGGTAGATCTCTGAAACGCGTCGGCTAACAATTGGATCTTTAATGAAATAATCTGATTGAGAACATTGCTTCTTCCTAGTTTGGCTAAGTGCTTTGCCCTTTTAAATATAGTGAGCACTGACAATTCCACATTCCTTATCATCAACACACCGAGAGGACCCTGTACTTTGACATGGTCTACTGAGCCGCACACCACCACAACCTTATAATAACATTGACTCTACCTTAAGAGATTATTTGGTTTCCACTTCTATCAGTCCTAGAGTTGTAATAAGAAAAGTGTAAATTCCCCTCCCGGCTTCCTATTAGATGTACTGCTCTCTTTAACGGTAAGAATCTTATAAAAAATGAAACTCCTTGGGTGGTCTACAGACTGAAATAGAGAACTAATTTTTACTAACAAGAAATTACCAGACAACTTTTGCAGCAATTATATCATATACGCGTTTTATCAACCTTTTTAATTAAACTAGAGGTTTCCGTCCCTGAACCATCTTAAGCACGTTGGTGTCTAACAAGCATCTTCTGCATTCAGTAGGTTAATCTATTGTTGTTTTACAGGTTGGAGATTGTTCACAGCGTAATGTTTTATAGGGCCCTCTGGCATCAAAGGGAATAAAAAAGTAATCTTATAATAACTACGCATTTTATGTATAGGCTTCCAAGCTCTGAATCACACAATATTTCGCTGTCAGGCGGAAGACAATATTTTCATCAAAAGATGATGTTGTAGGGAGAGGTATACAAGATCCAAATGCTGGAAAGCCATTAGCAAAAAAGGAAGTCGCACTTCAAAATAAATTCTTTAAAAAAAAAAACAACAAATACTTCATTAGACGGAATCACTTGGGGCTTCTCTGTTCCCTGTTCTATGTCTTCTAGTCCGAGACAATAATTTTTTCAGTTAGTGTTCTGTGAATTTTTTTGTTAAATCTATCATTCAACAGAGTAAACAAACAGGCTTTGTCAACTATTTCTTTTGTTATTGTGAGTTTCTGAACTTTTTACATTAAAGATTAAAAAAGCACTTCTTAGCATAGCATCTGTGTTGATTTGCATTTGTTGTTTGCAGGTGTGACCAGGTGTGGATCTGATAAAACACTCGGTGACAGTGTCGCCGGCAGTGTGCACAGAAACTTCTTCATAGCAAGCAGACGTTTAGATATGTGTACAGAACATTTTAAAGTATGGGAGTCTCTTTAACCGCTAGCCGACCAACACAGTTATACTGCGGCAGGTTGGCACGGCTGCGCAAATCGCCGTAGCTATACGTTGGCCCTTTAAGACGCCATAGGAGGCGCACTCGCCACGTGTCCCCGAGAGCCGATGCGCGATCGCTCGTGACAGAACGAGAACCGGGATGTGTGTGTGTAAACACACACATCCTGGTTCTCTCAGGGGAGAGGAGACAGATTGTGTGTTTCTACTAAGTAGGAACACCGATCCGTCTCCTCCCCTAATCAGTTCCCTCCCCCCCACAGTTAGAACACAATTAGGGAACACAGTTAACCCCTTAATTGCCCCCTACTGTTAATCCCTTCCCTGCCAGTGACATTTACACAGTAATCAGTGGCTATGTTTAGCTCTGATTGCTGTATAAATGTCATTTGTCCCCAAATAGTGTCAGATGTGTCCGATCTGTCTGCCGCAATATCGCAGTACCTGATAAAAAATATATAAAAAATATATTAAAAAAAATTATAATAAAAATGACATAAATCTATCCCCTGTTTTGTGGATGCTATAACTTTTGCGCAAACCAATCAATATACGCTTATTGCAATTTTTTTTTACCAAAAATATGTAGAAGAATATATATCAGCCTAAACTGATGAAGAATTTTTTAATTTTTTTGGCATATTTATTATAGCAAAAGGTACAAAATGTTGTGTTTTTTGCAAAATTGTCGCTCTTTTTTGTTTATAGCGCAAAAAAAAAAAAAAAACCGCAGAGATGCCACCAAAAGAAAGCTCTATTTGTGGGAATAAAAGGGACATAAATTTTGTTTGGGTACAGTGACGCACGACCGTGCAAGTGTCAGTTAAAGTGATACAGTGCCGTATCGCAAAAAATGGCCTGGTCAGGAAGGGGGCAAATCCTTCTGAAGGGATGAAGTGGTTAAAAAAAGTCATTTTTTTGGACCTTGGAGAGCCAATTTCCATCTATGTGTTGATGCACTGCATGCCATTCATTTTAAATAGCACCTCAACACAATAGGGCACCACACAAGTGTTACAACATTCTGCATTGCGTGGCAACTCTCCATGTTGAGTTGTGGTGTGTTTTGATACAAATTTAGTGACGTCTGATTTTGGGACATTTTGGTAAATCAGAAGTCCATTTATTTCAATGGGCTACCTTAATACAATGCACGTGTGACTGTGACATGACATGTGTTAATGCACTGCGCAAATATAAATAGGCTCTTAAAGTAAATCTGTCATAAGAGAAACATGGCTGCCATTTCTGAGTTCTCTGAGCTCCTTCTGAGTTGCTGGCACAAGCTACACCTATGCATCCCATTAATGTGCATGAAAAAACTGCCATAGACGACTCAAATGTTGGCTGTTTCGGCTGAAATGTGAGCCGTGGGTGGCCCTGATTTTTCAACTGACTTTTGTGGAATGAACTGGGTGGAAAATTGTGAGGGAACTAATCAGATGAAGTCACTGTTGAAGTATTCTGACAGCCAATGATGGCAGCTGTCTGAATAACGTGTTTCACACCCTCACTGGTGCATAGTCATATGACTAAGCACCAGTGAGGGTGTGAAATGCGTTAGCTACACCTCTCCATTATGCTTCTTGTGCTGTATGGACTGTCTTTTAAACCAATAAAGGTGATTGCATTGGAGTGCGGCTATCTGTAATTTCTTTACTACATAAAAAACAGGGAAGCTGTGGGAGTCTTCTAGGGTGTAGAAGCTGCCAACCCAGTAACCAAGCAACCTGTACCAACCAGTGGCTGTGCGTCCATAAGGGCCCACGGGCGCTGCCCCCTCTCTCCTGCTACCCCTCTATCACCAATAGATAGATTCATGCATTGCATGAATCTATCTATGGCCTGCCGCTGCCACCCCCTATTCAGGCGTCCAGCCCCTTTTCGGGCACAGGGTGCCTGAATTACAGTGAAGGGGGGTGGTTTTGAAGCACCTAATTAGAGCCATAGGTTCTAATAGGCGTATAGAAAGGTGACCTGCGAGCGCCATGCTGGGTGCTCGCAGGTCACTCAGCTGTGTTAGAAAAGGGAATGAACATTCCCTTTCCTAACACTAAACCACCTCTCCACCAATCAGGTGCTCGGATCTGTTACCCGTCACCTGATTGGCTGAAACGACAGGCGCTGTGATTGGATGCCAGGCATCCAATCATAGCAGAGGACGGGAAGAAGGGAGGGGAGAAGACATCAAGGAGCTGTCCCACCGAGACAGGTAGGTGCAGACAGCGGGTCAGCAGGCACACTGGCAGCATTTGATATGGCACAGTGGCTGCTTTGATGGGGCACAGTGGAGGCAATTGATGGGCACAGTGGCCACGTTTGATGGACACAGTGGCGGCAATTGATGGGCACAGTGGCTGCATTCTATGGGGCACAGTGGCTGCATTTTATGTGGCACAGTGACAGCATTTGGTGGCACAGTGGCTGCGTTTGATGGCACAGTGGTGGAAATTGATGGACACAGTGGCTGCGTTTGATGGCACAGTGGCTGCGTTTGATGGCACAGTGGCTGCGTTTGATGGGCACAGTGGCGGCAATTGATGGGAACAGTGGCTGCATTGGAGGGCACAGTGGCTGCGTTTGATGGGCACAGTGGCGGCAATTGATGCGCACAATGGCTGCATTTTATGGCACAGTGGCTGCATTTGATGGCACAGTGGCGGAAATTGATAGGCACAGTGGCTGCGTTTGATGGGCACAGTGGCAGCAATTGATGGGCACAGTGGCGGCAATTGATGGGCACAGTGGCTGCGATTGATGGCACAGTGGCTGCCATTGATGGCACAGTGAGGCTGCAATTGATGGGGTTTTTTTCAGAATTTTTCACTTTGTTTCCGCCCCCCCAAAAAATTTTGAGCACCAGCCGCCACTGCTACCAACACCATTATAATACAATAGGTACGACAAGACAACTCCAGCTCTATCCATCTACTTTCTTTCCTCTGGTTAATAAAATCAGTTATTCTGCATATTAGAAGTCCTCCCAGAAAAGAAGACAAAAGTACCAGGTTATATCTCGAGATCTAAACAGCTCCACCATTGATAACCTTTAAAAAAAAAAATTCTAGGATAGAGTTCTGCTTTAATTTTCTCCCAAGGCAAAAGCAAACACAAAAACACTCACAGATCTGAGGCCATTTAAATGTTCCTACACTAGGCTATGGCACATTTTATACCTAAAATTGGAAAGAATTTATTTTCGTGGGCCTGAGGGTTAACCTCTCTCCTGTACAAAATAAACTGTCGCATGTGACATGTTTAGGGGACCAGATCTCCCTGATCGCTGTCACTTCAGCTGCAATCTGAATCCTAAAATGATTTCCTATTCGGTTTGTTTATAAGCACGGTGATCTGAGAAGCAGCAAAGGGTTCCTTTTGTCTGGTGTCACTTTGTGCTCTGCAAGTCTCCACTTTCCTTTGTTCCAATCATTTTAATAGTCACAGCTGTCAGAAGCTTGGAGTAAATAGGTTAACAGAGAGATGTAGTATGTGTCTGCCATATTATCATCGGAAGATTGGAGCCTTGTTTATTTTCATTAGAAAAACTATTCATTTTGTAACATGAATCAGTCATCAAATCATTTGGAATCCAATTTACCTGTAAATATGTATTTCTTTATTTTATTGCTTTAGTCCAGTTAGGCGTAACTCGCATTGTTCTGATTGATACAATTGTGAAATGAAAGGGGAGCCAAGCTGCAGAGTTGAGTAATGAAAACGTGAAATAGTGGTCGTTTTTTTAAAATACTATATGCAGGGAAAGACAAAATGATTTGGGAACAAGACATTATAACCATGCATTTGATGGTGAGAAGGAACTAAAGCAATGAAAAAGCCCACCAACTGAATCAGTGCACAGCACAGGAGGGACTCACATGTCTCATTCCATCAAATATCCCAAAAATAAGAGGATTATTCCTCATATCGGGGCAGTGGGCCGAGCCATGCAGATCATTGCTTTACACCTCATTGGCCAGATGCACATCCATAACCTCTGGTGTATAGTACAAACATAATCTAATATTTTAGAGCCATTTATTCCAAACGGCATGCAGTTGTCTCAGGCTATTTGGCCATCAATATTGGCCATTATCAAGGCCACCAGAGAGGTGAGCAACATTTACACATTTGGACTATATTGTGGTGTGTTAATGCACATGCATTAATGTGTGTTATAGCATGCCTTACCGTGCATTGCGTTAAGGCAGCCCATTCATTATCACTGGGCTGGCAATGCACCACAACAGGCACAAAAATGTGCATGACCCTTTTCTCAACACAAAGCATAATATGGAACACAAAGCATGGTGTATGAGCATTGTAATTACTGGAGTTGCATTTCCCGTTTCTGTGTAGTGCATTATGGTGCCACTCCTAAAGAATGGCACTACAATGGACGTGTAGAGAGCAGGTGCCTAAGCATGCAGTTTGGCAATGTGCAATAATTTGCACATTGTGCATTGCCGCAATGCACAAGTGTACACAGGACCTCATACCTCTTCTCTAACAGAGAGCCATTATTTCGATTTTTAATAGGGAACCTGCCCTCAGCTGCTGGAAAGTGATCCTGCTGCAGGCATTAATTTGTAAACAAAGCAAAGTAGGAAAGCAGGATCATGTCATACAAAAAACCTTATTAATGCATGTCTTGTAAAAAAGAGGCATGATAGAGGGGCAGATGAGCAGAAAATGGAAAGGCTTACATAATTCATGAGTTCAAGCCAAGTGCAGTTGTAATTCATGCTTTAAGCTTGGGAGTCAAGACTTCCAAACCTCAGCAGTTACATGTGTTTATGGTCCAGAGCCATGGATGGGCCAGACACACTTTAGCTATGCGCAGAACTCTTGTATACCATCTACATATTGTTTTGTAGTTTAGTAAGTTACCATCGTAAAGAGGGTTTCTCAGCCTTATGAATGCCTATTTCCAACTAAAAAAACTTTTTCTATTTAGATTTGGAAGTTAGGAAGTTAGAATTCCATTGGGTCTGTTACTTTCAGTCTTGATTGCAGATGGTTTCTAGGACAGGAAGTGAGGGCAAATCTTCCCAGTGGGGACTCAGAAAGCAATAAAACTATGTTTATTAGTGGGTTGTGGGATGTCTTTGTTCTATCTATGCACCTACCAGAGAGACTTCCCCTTTCTTCCTGACCCACTGTAATAGGAAATTAGCAGAAATGAGGCACACAAACTGGAGAAACCTGACACGTCTTCCAATCTTTCCTCGATCTATACCAGGGGTTCTCAACTCCTGTCCTCAGGACCCAATAACAGGCCAGGTTTGCAAGACAACTGAAATACATCACAGGTGATATAATTTGCTGCTCAGTGATTGCGGTATTCTAGTCTGCATCTCCCCAAGGTAATACGGGGATATCCCACTTTTAAGTACACAATGGGGTTGATTTACTAAAGCTGGAAAGTGCAAAATCAGGCTCACTTCTGCATAGAAACCAATGAGCTTCCAGGGTTTATTACCAAAGCTTAATTGAACAAGCTGGTGTTAGAAGCTCATTGGTTTATATGCAGAAGTGAGCCTGATTTTGCACTTTCCAGCTTTAGTAAATAAACCCCGTTGCGTACTTAAAAGTGGGGTATGCCTGTACTTAAAATCTGGCCTGTTAGTGGGTCCTGAGGACAGGAGTTGAGAACCACTGCTCTTTACAAAACACCAAAAAGGGTTGGCTAGAGTTGGGCTTTAACACAACACCCCTTTATAAAGGTCAGCTTTTAACAAGTACCACATAGTGTGGGTCACCTTATCTCAAACAGTTCTAGATGTACTGCATATGCAGTTATTACTTGTGTGTTTCCCCAACAATTCCTTGTGTAATTAAACAGCCAAGGATGTTTCAAAAATGATTTATTATATGCTAAAACTTAGAATGTTATGATGAATATAGTTTAACTTGACAAAGCCCCTGAAGCTGTAGCGGTAGCCTCAGGGGTACATGGGACTCTCGTTGACAACTGTGTCATAGTTGATAAGTTCTGCTTGTTCTATTTCAACACATCTGCCACTAAAGAATTTAGGCAGTTGACCATTACATATGTCTTGTCAACTGTATAGTTTATTTTATTCATCTAAATAGGGTCAAGAGGGTCTTTAGCCCTTTACAGTGTACACAGAACCATTGACATCCATCCATGAAGTAGACACACAGCAATGGAAACTTGACCGAAATTCTAACTGTGTTTTTTTTTGCCTTTTATATCTGTATTAGAGGGATATCCTGGTAATCACACTGGATGTAAAATGAACTTACTTCAAGGGGGTCACAGACAGCAATAAAACCTAAAAGAGGTTTTAACCTTTGCCCACTTTAGGGAATCTTTTCAATGGGGTCACAGCAGTGATAAAATTATGAAATAGGTCATTTTTTAATATTTTCTGTTTTCAACATTGCCAAGACACAGAACAAAATTCCATGGATAATGTCCCATAAAACGTTGGCTAACATTTGTCGGGACAAGGAAACCAGATTTGAAAACACTTGAAATCCCTGGTTACGATATCTACAATCACTTGTAAAAAATCAAGGCTGATATGGGGAGCCGTAATCGGGCCGGGGTGCTACGATCTATACCCTTTTTTTTTCTTTTCCTTGTTTACCTCTTCCTTTCTTTTTCTCGCTTTTCTTCTCTTTTTGTGAGCTTTATCTTTTTTACTGTTGGGGATTATAGATCGTCCTTTCAATGTTCTGGTTTATTTGAAATTGCAGTATAATTACCACTGGCCAGTAAATTTATCTGCCCATAACCAAGGATGTAGAGGATCAAAACTATGAAAAAGGTTCTGTGTCTACTAACACTCCATTCACACTTGTATGACTCCAAAGTTGCGTGGACTTTGGGTGCAACTTTGACGCAACTTTGGGTGGATGCGACCTGGATAAGACTTTGGCTTTGACCAGTGATAATGGACAATGTTGCACAACTGTTGCATTGTACAGCATTCAGGTATGACTTTCAAGCAACTTTTGAGGGTTAACATTGAAGTCTGAGTTGCAAAGGAGTCGGACCAAAGTAGTGCATGAACTTCTTTGAAGTTATTGCAACTTTAGGTTACACATATACGAATGGTTATCATTGGAAAACATGGAGAACGACTTGTCATGCAACTTTGAAGTGTGAATGGAGCCTTAAACTAACAAAAAGGTGTTGGCTACTGCTGGATTCTGCATGGCCTTAAAAATCTATCTATCTTCTCAATATAAAAGAGAAGTTTTTAAACTTTGATGACATCTGTGATTTACATGAAAAGCAGATACCGATTTGGTAGGTATGAGCAAAAATCAACAGATCCATAGTTTTATAGTAGGCATTTGTCTATTTTGGGTCACCATGGCTTTACGTTTAAAAAAAGTCATGCTGTAATCACGACTGGTAATCTCTTATCAAGATAAGTAAAAAAAACATAAATAATTTACTACATAAAAAAAGAAAGGGAATTGAGTCACACAAAGTGTCCTTAAAACAGAAAGAGATTACAACTATCTAGATTGTCCACTCTCAAGAAGAGTTCCCAGTTCATTAAAGCCTTAAAAAAAGATTATTAATAGATAAACCATGAAACCATCCAGCTATTTCCTTTCTCGAAATCAACTCTAACTTGACAGTTCCCACAATAAAAAAAAAAAAAATCTTGCAGTTTATCCAAAAAAAAAAAGAAAAAAAAAGTCTCATTGTGTTTTGAATTCAGAATAATTCAATTCCTAATGCTAGAGCTTGTGACCTATAATTGTAAGCCAATTTTCTTATGTGGAGAGTCCAATTTTATTTATTTATTTTTTTCCGGAGAAATTAAACTTTACTCCGCTGAATTTTAAGCCTAAAGGGTTTCAGTGTGGCTTTCCAATAATGATATTAATGCTGGGAACCAAAGTGGGGGAGGGTGTTTTAAATCCCCTTTCTTGATTCATGTCTAGATGTATTATTAACTGCTTATTTCTGATTCCTTTTTTTTTTTTAAATAGGGGAGATTGCTTTCAATAACGTTATTTGGTGGAACGTGATCCTAATTGGTCAGCTAATTTGAAGAATTCTCGTCTAACCAATTTTCAGTAATCTGATTTTTTCTTTTTTTTAAACCAAAGTGAGGTGAACATTGGAGACATTTCAGGAACACTAATGATAATAACCATCTCTCACCAAGCCCATTAATTCCTACACTTCTTCTTGGTGCCACTTGCTGAAATCATTCATAATTTCACTCCCGGCTGGCGTCTATGTAAACCCAGGCCCAAGCTGACTAATTTATCAAAGTAAATGTGTTTCTCATTTCGCTGATAACAGCTTTGACAGAAATGTTACCACAAAACAAGTGCTAGTGTGAATTATTTGCAATCTATTTTTATAGGTAAAAGAACCAGAGTACACAATTTATAAATTGCGCAGTTTGCTGAAGTTAAATTACCCAAAGTATTCAATAAAATATCTAATTGTAAGCTGTAGTTGGCTATTTATGAAAAATTCCCGATTCAGAAATGATGTGTGGTTGGATCATGACTGAATTCAGCAATTTTATTGCCAAACAGCCGAACACACCGATGAAACAGATATAGGGGAGATGTTTCAACTGCCAAAAGCAATCCCGAGATTTAAACAGCTTTGCCACACAGCACAGCCTATGGCCTAATTTTTCTCTGCTGCAGTTTCACTCACACTTACAGGTTTCCTCCTCCTCACTCCCACCTTGTGACTGGACAGTGAAAGGAGAAGCAGCAGACTGATGACCTCATCTTTCTATCACCCTGCTCTCTTTAACCTGAATGCTTCTCGCACTGCAACATATTTAATTGGCTCCTTGTGCTGCTTCTCCCTTCTCCACTCTAAGCTCTGATGTACAGTGTCTTCAAGTCAAATTCATGTATTTACACTGTTTACCTTAAAAAAAATACATTGGGGGCTTATTCAAATGATCGCAGTGTGTTAATGCACACAGGCACACATAGGATCAAGTGGCGACTCAGCCTGCTCTCCTCCAATAATCAGACTTGTCCTGACACCCCCCTGCTGCACAGCCATTTACTGGGAAGCTCAGTGTGCTGCTGCTTCCCCTCCTCCAGCTCTTATACAGCTGAGAACAGAGGGTATGTGATCACTTATAAAAAAGTGAAAAAAAGGTATTTAAAAAGTTTTTTTTTAATCTATACACAGATGTTTTGTCTTTCATTTCTATTTTAAACTGAATGGGTTGTTTTACAAGGTGATCGTTAATCACATTAACCACTTGCCGCCCTCCCACTGTCAAATGACAGCTTGGCGGTGCTGCTCTCATTCACGCTAGACGACATATGATTGACACGCTGTGACCCTGATCTGTGTAAAGAGCCGCGGCCTTGGCTCTTTAACCATGTGATCGGCTGTGTCCAATCACAGCCGGTCACATGTAAACGCAGAGATGCCGGTAATCAGTGCTCCTCACCTCACACTGACAGAGTGTGCGGAGAGGAGAGCCGATCAGTGGCATCTCCTCACAGGGGACGGCTAGGTATGTAATTAGGGCACTGATCATCAGTGCCCTGATTATAATTAAGTGCCCACCAGTGCTAGCAATGATTGCCCACCACTGCATGCAATCAGTGCCAACCAGTGCTCACAATTGCCACCAATCAGTGCCAACAATCATTGGCCATTAGTGATGCCGGTTAGTGCTGGCTATCAGTGCTCATCAGTGCCACATATCAGTGGCCATAAGTGCGGCATATTCGTACCTCCTCATCAGTGCCACCTAATCAGTGCCCATAAGTGCCGCCTAATCAGTGCTCAAAAGTCCCACCTCATCAGTGCCCATCAGTGCAGCCTATCAGTGCCTATTGGTGCTACCTCATCAGCGCATATCAGTAAAGGAGAAAAATTACTTATTTACAAAATTTACTGACAGAAACTAAGAAAAACTTTTTTTTTTTTCAAAATTTTTGGTCTTTTTTTTTGGAAAAAATAAAAAAACCCAGGCGTGATTGAATACCACCAAAAGAAAGTTTGTGTGAAGAAAATGATAATAATTTCACATGGTTACAGTGTAGCATAACCGCGCAATTGTCATTCAAAGTATGACAGCGCTGAAAGCAAGCTGAAAAATGGCCTGGGCAGGAAAGGGGTGTAAGTGCCCAGTATTGAGGTGGTTAAAGTGTATGTGAGGATGGGTTCACACTGCCATATGGAGCGGCTCACAGCAGGGGTCAAGTGCATCCCTGTTCACCATTTCAGGTCCAATTTCGGTCCGAATTTTTTGCTGAATTCGGACCTGAAACGGACCAGAAGACGCACAGGACCCTGTGCAATTCGCTGTGGAGCCGTCCCAGAGATGTGTGAACCGGCTCCAATGATAGCCAGTCACAATCTCCTGACATGCGAATTGGATGCGGAGAGACCCACATCCAATTCACAATAGTGTAAACCCAGCCTAAAGCCAGAACATTCTAAATGGGTGGGAAAGGATTTAAAGCTACAACATTTTTGAGTTGTCACAGGAACACAGGCGAGGGGAAATCTCCCATTACCTGCTCCAGAAGCAACAATCTAAAGCTGGCCATACAAGTCTCCAATTTTAGTCTTGTCAAATCAACTGAAGTTCAAGGCATGGTTGGCGCTGTCAGCACACGTTCAAACCCGGCTTTTTCAATTCACTTTTGTGGAAAAATTGGGGGCCAAACCGAGATAGCATCATATCAGATGCAGTCACTGTTTAGGTTAGGTGCTGGCTGTCTGAATACAATAGCTGACTGCAGAGATTCCTCCATGCACACTATTTAGCATTAAATGGGGACTTTTGCATATTTTCTCATGCAGCCCCAGAGAAATCTAACCGTGTATGGCTAGCCTTAGAGAGAATATCCTCTCACTTTTTAGAGATCTCCTCTTACTTCCTGCTGTGTCTCCTAAACAGGAAGTACAGGTAAATCTTATCAAGGGGGCACAGACAAAAAAAAAGCCTGACGGGTTAAACATTCCCCACCCTATCCAAAACTCAGAAATGTGGCTTTTCATACACGTTATCTTTTTATAAATCATACCGAAGCCAGCATAGCAAAAGGTATATTTTAGATTCATATGCTCCAAGGTTTCTTCTACCACGTCTTCACGTTTTGACAAGGCAAGCGAAGGGTTTTTCCCCCCTTCCCTCACCACATGTGCGACTTATGTTTCTGTTTTTTTTTTTTTTTCGCTAGCGACAATGTGGAGCCAGAGTCTTTCCGCTCAGCCGAAGTCATCTCTGAGCAGCTAACAACAACACAAACAGTGGCTGCCCCTCTCTCTGGCTCTCCCTCTCTCTGTACTGTGTTCCCCGCAGTGTGTGCGCCGGGCTCGAGCCTGGGATTTATAGCATGGAATCTGTGCCTCTCAAGGGCTAATTCATGCCTACCTACAATGGAACTACTGAGAGACAAAACTGCAGGCCCAGTGTTCAACTGCTTGTGTTCGAGGCCGTGATTTACTGCTCAGCACAATCGCTGCTTCTGCACACTCCATTAAATTCACAACACATACAGTTTTCCTCAATTAACTCCGTCATAAATCAAAACAAAATATGCCACTTCCCCCTCTTATAATCACTTCTTTTTTTGTTTGTTTTTTCTTTCGCTTACCATCCAGTTGCCAATATTATTAAAACGCATATTTTTCATGGCCTTTTTGTTTTTCCGCTCTGCCTTTTGTTTACTTTTCATTTTTAGTGACTTTTGCAGCCGAACGACGGATCCATTGCCAATAGATTAAGATTGATCACATGAAATTTGATCATCAACATGAATGGGTAATCGATTTTTCAATCAATGTTAATCATATATCTATCAGCATTAATCAGTTTGGTGAAAAATACAAGTTAAAGATGCTCAATCCCTCATAGTGGTCTGAGTGGTTTGCGTGCCCCTTTCTGGTCATTTATACAAATTGGCCATCAATCAAAATAAACCTAAAAACTTTGGACCTAAAACTAAAGGCCCCATTTAAAAGATGGGCAAAATGTACAGACTCATCCAATCACCTGGATTTGAAAAAAATGTAAGAATAAACAGTCTGGCATGGTTGTGCTCTGGGTTTAGCGCAAACATGACATTAACCAATAGGGCAAGTGGCAGCATTACCAAACCACACGAATATTAGTAAAAAAAAGAGCACTGTTCTTGCCTTGAACAAATACTGCTGCTCCTGAGCCCTCTCAGATGACTTAAAGCCTGAGCAAAGATCACATGGTCTCTGGCTACCAGAACCATCATATTATTCAAGACTGCAGACAAGTTCATTGCTTTTTATCAAATACAACCTATCAGGTAGATTGACATTAAAGGCCTATTCCACACAGAGAGGAGTCTGCTCTAAAAAGCAGATCTCTGAGCAGATCCCCTACTGATCAGAGCAGAGCGGGATAGATGTCAAACCCAAGCCCGCTCAGTTTATGCAACATGGACATGGGCAGACCCCGCTGAGCTCTATGGGTGGCCGGGTTTGTTTACATCAGGCTACCTCCAATCCGGTCCCCCAAAATGGACCTGATCGGACCTTGAGGTAGGTGACTGTAAATGGACACAAGTCTGTTTACATCCACCTGTCTATAGGGCTCCATGGACCTTCCAATCAGGTCCACCTGAAAAACTGACAGGCCGGCCTGACTGGAACGTCCGCGTGAAAGGGGCCTACCAAAAATTCAATAAGATTACATTCAAATAAACAGGCATGGGCGGCTGCTGGCAAGAATCATAGTCGTATTCACTGGTGAAGCTACGCGTTTCATGCGTACAGCGTGCGCAAAAAGCAGTGGCTGTCAGTGGCGGCTGTTAGTTGTGTAATCTCTGCAAATCAATGTCCAAGGCTGCCACTATTTGCAGGTAACAGCTCATCTGAGTATTTACATGTGAATAGAGCCTCTGACCTCCCTGGACACACAGAGTATGCGGGTTGATTTACTAAAGACAAATAGACTGTGCACTTTGCAAAGGGCAGTTGCACTCTACAAGAGCAGTTGCTCCAGAGCAGGGGCCTCAAACTGGCGTCCCTCCAGCTGTTGCAGAACTACAAGTCCCATCATGCCTCTGCCTATGGGAGTCATGCTTGTAACTGTCAGCCTTGCAATGCCTCATGGGAATTGTAGCTCTGCAACAGCTGGAGTGCCACCAGTTAGAGACCCCTGCTCCAGAGATTAGGTAATGAGCAGAAGCTCTGCTGACTTCCATCATCCAATCAAGTGCAAGCAAAAATGCTGTTTTTTATTTTTTTATTTTTCTTGCACATGATTGGGTACTCTTTGCAAAGTGAAGATTTATCTAATTTACTAAGCTCTGGAGCAACTACACTTGGAGAGTGCAAGTGCAGTTTGCAAAGTGCACAGTCTATTTGCCTTTAGTAAATCAACCCTCATGCGTCCAACAACAGTGTTTCCACATAGCTTTTGGCTGCACACAAACTGCCCCTAGCTTATTGGTATAGGTTTGTATATGACCATAGCAGCTGCATCCAGAGACATTTATCCTCCTCTGAATGCAGCAAACTATGTGCCCTTAGCCGCCAGTGTGAATGTAGCCCAAGGCACTGTTCAGCACTGAAAAGCAGCAGGAAGAGACTGCTTATGTAATCATCAAAAATGGCCCCCCCTCCATATATACAGTATTTATATAATAAACATGAGCAACAGGCAACAACCTCCGCCACCCTGGTCACTCCTCTCTCTCCTTCTATCAGCATGCTTATTTCACAGCAGCACAGGTAGCTTTTTGTGTGGCTTCCCTCTCTCCCAGTTTGAGCTCTTCTGTACAGTGGACTTCAACAAGCTAATACTAAATGAAGTTCAGGTACTTGGACTGTTTGCATTTAAAACTATACATTAGGATGTATTAATATTGATGTGTATCTTTTTTTTATCTGCCTCAAGTTCAGTTATAACATTGATCTATTTCACATATACACTGTGAAGCTAAATAAAATAAAATCTATTGTTCCCCTTTAGCTCCATGAAGACAGAAAGTTACAGTCACAGCCCCTGATGGAGTTGTTAAACAAATTTCCAGCCTTCTGTACCATCAATGCGCAAACTAATTGCCCTCAATTTACTGCTCATAAACTTGAGACCTACCTCCAACCTCGCTCTGCTCCTGGGGGACTGGTCTGTAAAACTGGAGAAATAAGTGGCAGGCCAGGAATCACATCATTAAATAAAATAGAAATAGCTATTAAATAAAAGCATTTGCTCCTTCCCCTGATTAAACATAATCCCATTTAGAACAGGTACAATAAACTGAGGGGCTCCCAATAATAATCTGTAATTAACTCTGCATACTTTATTAAAAGATATCCCTTTATTTAAAAAAAATACACAATGCCAAGGGCCTCAATGTCATATATACCAAGTTTTGTTATTTGTATTATGTTTTTCTTAAATAAAGCAGCATTTGATGGTTAGTCTTAATAAATTAATACACACAAAGTCTTTCAACAGAAAATTAAACTTCTTAGCAATTTTTGGATTAAAGCCAAACATTTTTTTAAGTTGTAGATAAAGTAGGGAATTGGAGGCACAACAGGAAGTGAGAAGAAATCTCTCCAAAGTCAGTGGAAAGCCACTCTGAAGCTGGCTAGATATGGAGCTGATGAACTGTCCGAAATATGCTCAGTGAGTGGCCTTGGCTGCCACTTCCCACCTGACATCCCTTGATTGAAGAATCAGGCACTGTTCGGGAATTTTGACAGCTGATAGGGCTGGCTGTCAGAATACAAAAGCAATAGCAGGAGGTTTGTCCATCTGCACTATGTTGAATTAATTTCAACATTTTACATGTGTATGGCCGGCTTTAGCTAGCTGCCGCTGAATCAAGTACCTCTATTGGAGGATTTACACTCTATTCCCGACAATGTGTCAACTGTGAAATTTTGTATTTCCCATGACTTTCTGTCTTTTTACAGTGGTCACCAGGACTAACATTGAACATGAATCCCCACAGTGGGGACGTAGGCTACAATAAAAAGCTGACAGAGCTTCTAAACTGTACTACAAGCAAAAAAAAAGGTTTGAGCTTGGGATTCACCTTAAATCGTAGGTCTAGGCATTGGCAAAATGCGTCCCAAAAGCTTACTCTCTCTCTCTAGAGCATGTCCCAGTATTATTATTTTTTTTATATCACTTTATTGCCGTAGAAAGTGTGATATGCAGAATAACCAAGAGCACCTGGCTTCATCTTTATGGGTTTCTAAATTTAAAGGCCAACGCTATCCAAAACCACAATTATAGCTTTGGGTTGGTTTTAGTAGGTTGGTCACTTAACCTGCTTCTTGAGATTACTCTAATTGACATAATTCGTAGCTTGTGCATGTCCAAACCAGTGGAAGAATGTTAAAGCTGCACGATTAATCGCGGAGAATCGTTATAGCGATTCTCCGCCCAACATGATCGCAACTCTGGTAAAAAAAATTACGTTGCGAGAATCGTGAGAGAATCGTGATCTTTTTATTCTAAGTAAAAAAATTGTGATTCTCATTTTGGCCAGAATCGTGCAGCTCTAAAGCAAGTATATGCTAAATAGGAGTGGCCACACTCAACACTTAATTTTCTCAAATTCTTCCATATGTGCTGTATATGATTATATGACATGAGGAACCTATCAAAAGTGATTTTTTTTGTTTTGTTTTTACAGAAAGGGTTAGTTGATTTCTGAAATTGCTCTTGGGCTATGTTATATTGCCAGTTTAGAAGTAAATTGTTCCTTTTTAACATTTTGGCGTTCACTGTTATCCTATACTTTACCCTTAATAAGTAGGAAGTTCCACACACAAACAGAATCCTATTTATTAATGAGAAACACACTGCTATGACATATAACAGTTACAGTATTATATAGATTACATTAACTGGGTAAATCACTGTCTTAATAGGCAATGAGAAGGTTAAATTAAGCAGCCGCTACCCCTTTCTCATTCCTTGCAAAGCGTAAAGCCATGTACTGACTAATCAGCAACAACTGAGGCGGCTGATACGTGCTCTGACTCCTGGAGAGTTTACGACAGCGATCTCTAATAGTATTGATCAGGACCCGCTACTGATTTAATCAGTTGCAGGTCTGTGGGGAACCTTAGCCTGGCTTAGCTGCATAAACAGGAGAGCTGTCAATCACTGATGCATCAGCTCTCCCCTGAGTTTTCTTGCTGCCTCAACTCTACACCTCACCGACCTCTTTACTGCTCCTATCAGTTCAGGCATTCTTCTCAAATGTCCATCTCCAACAAGAAAAGTCCCGACTATTGAAATAACAATTCCCCTTTTAGACCCAGATTGCGTCTGTTTATGGAGACGCATTGTTATGCCTCTTGGACCATCTAGAATGTGGAACATGGAAGTTATTTTTAGGCTTCTGTCTACTATGGCATGACCTCTCAATGTTCCGGGCCCAAATTAGCCAAAAGACTTATTGTAAATAAACACAGGAGCCACAAGTTTTTCCAAAGCTCTGTAGGGGATTGGCAGTTATAGCAATACTTCACATAACAGCACACTTGGCTAAATCCAAAGATGAGACCCTGGCCTACAACTACTCCCGTGAACTCAACTTGACCATGACACATGACTGTCATCAAACACTGTGGCAACAAAAAGGCAATAAGCATGCCAATTCAGAAGGACAAGAGAAACATGCTTATCCAGGCAATCAGCACTTAATATGTAGAGTAAATAGCACTTTCTTGAGCTTGCCACAATCCAATTAAAAAATTCCAACAAAGCTTAAATCAGGACAATGTTCTTTTCAGTTGGGGGAAAAAGTCAAAATTTTAATGTGGTTTTTTATTCTTGCTTCTATCCCAATTTGGATATTTTCCTTCACTTTCTGCCTCAGTGACACCAGGGTACAAAACGGAGGAGACAGTTGTCACTGGGAGAGTAAGGCATAAAACACTCAAAAGTTCTAACCTTTCCACGCTCTACTAAAAATGAGTCCCTGTTAGAAAAATTAACCATTAGTGTTTGAGCTTATATGGAGTGAGGGGAAATCTTTCTAAAAAGCACACTGGCAGCAAATAAGCTTGAAAGAACATATAGGGAACATTAACACATTGCAAGGTGTCATTGCCCAATATAACATGTTAAGATGGCCCTTTTATTATGAGTGGGCTGCCAACACACCACGACACATAAAAAGTTGAGCACAACACTTTTTTTCCCAAATGCAGCATAACTAAACCACAGTATATGTGTTGTGCTCTGAGGTGGGCTTTGCTCTACTCTACAATGTGTTGGGTGCCATTCAGATTGAATGCTACCATAAACTGATAAAGAGCAACTGGATTCAAAGAGGCTGCTGAAGATCAGTGCCACTGAGATGTAACAACGGCTGAAAAAATGAAAGCAAGTAATTTATTTAAAATATACCTGCTTAAGAACCCTGAATGCCATCATGTTAGAGTTTATCTACTTTAAAGTGTAACTGCAAAAACATTTTATTTTAGCTTATAGAACATGAAGGATTAGAATCAGAGTTAAATTGTTATTGCTATCCATGCCTTCCTTGGGGAAATTTAACCTCACTTCCTGTTTTCCAGTGAAAATGTTGTCACTGACACAGAAACAAATAGAAAATCTCCCCAATTTAATGGTACAAAGACGTGTGTTTTGGATGAAGAAAGGCCATTAGGTAGTTGAATGATTTCCTATCACACAGCCATCACCTAATGTCTGTATGATCTATGATGCATACATCTCTGGGAAGATCCAAGGATAGACACACCTTTTGGGAAGACTCTACAGTTGCATAAGTGGGACTTAGGGGCCCATTTATAATAGATGTGGTTGAGATGTGTGCTGAGACCCCTCCTGATGTCACATAGATCAGGACACAGCTCACTTTTAATTAGCTGCAAATCGTTTCACAGTGAATTAGTGTTTTTACTTGGACAGCAGTTGCATGGTGAAGGTGGGAGGGAAGCTCAATAACTTGTCTTGCTCGAGGGTCCTTTCTTAACTCTGTCCCCCACTGGGAAGAACTCTAGTTTAAACGTTTTTCTAAATATGTAATGATGCACCTAAACTAACTTGAACATTGTGGTTGGTCTAATATATCTTGGTCTATTATATTAGTACTGGAGTACAGTATTTAAAGGAGTGAAAGATAGGTGTTCCTAAGTGAACAGAACAGATTGCTGCTAGAAGGAATGTGTTTAATGGCACTCTGAAGGGCTGTATACAAAACCTTTTCTTTAAATACTTCATATGCCGGGGCTTTGCCAAACCTCAAGGTACATTAACGTGGTTAGTGGCTGGCTTCTCTCTACACATAAGTTTTGTATAACATGGCTTCTGTGTGGTTAGGATAGCTTTTTAGAGTCTCCTTACGATGACATGAGTCTTTGGGCAATAACTAGACCATCTTCATAGCAGTCATACACAGCTTTGCCACCACACCACCACATAAACTGGATACTACCTTTCTAGAGTGTGTGTATATATATATATATATATATATATATATATATATATATATATATATATATATATATATATTATCCTGACATTGGTTGATTAGGCAAACCAGTCATTTCATATTGGTAAAGTTCTCTACTATTTGGTAGCTTGGTAATCTAGAGTTTGGCTGATTCCCTAAAGGAGAATATACTGTTACAACCTTCCTAACTGCATAACACCTGTCAGAACTCAGACTCTGGATTACCAAGCTACCAAATAATAGAGAAATTCACCCATTTGATATAGTTGGCTTTCCTAATCAACCAATGCCAGGATAAAAAAAAATCCTGTTGTTGGTTGTTTAGGCAAACCAACTACTATATCATATGGGGGAAGTTCTCTACTGTTTGGTAGCTTGGTAATCCAGAGCCTGAGATCTGACAGGTGTTGGGTTGGGTTGATTCACTAAAGAACAATATACTGTTCACTTAGAAAAGTGAATGAATGCTCACTCTGTTTAGTGAGGTGAAGCTTTACTTAATTTGAGAACCCACTCATACACAAAGAGAAGTAAAAACATTTTTTCTTGCACATGATTGAATGATAGGAGTGATCACCACTTCACTTTAATTACTAAGCTCAGTGAACAGTCTCTACAGTGAACAGTCATGTTGACCTCTGAAACTAAGATGATGGCATTACCTTTAATTAGTTATTTGTATACTCTGTATAGTCATATGTATGTGGGCATCTCTCCAGTGACATACTAAGTCATTTTTAAACAACTTTTTGGGAATGGTCTGGGGAAGGTTCTTCGGTTTTTAGTAGAAGGGAAAAGGATTAATTTAACAACCGTGGCCCCATTTTCACTTTTTGGTGAAGACGCTGTCCCTGGAGTAAGAAATGAAGGTAAATCTACTAGGACACAGACAACAATAAAAACCTGTTCTATATCTTCCCTACTCCAACACATCTGATTAGAGTGCAACTTAAGCCCGGTGTCTCCAAGGCCTTTAAGGGGTTTTTGATGCTGGGAGGCAGGGTGGGCTTTTTGATCATGTGACAACATGATTGGCTGTCACAATGGTCAGATGATCAGAAAGCACCCAATTGCAAGTAGAGATCAGGAGCTTTCTGTTAGCCGTCGGTAACTGTGCTGGGAGAGCGCAGGGCACGCACTTTCGGCACAGCTTTCTTTACATACTGGTTAAGGCCCACCCACCAAGAGGCCACATATATGCTTACTGCCGGCATAAAGAAGTTAAAATAAACCTGCTGAACACAGCACAGCAGCCAGAAAATGGTAGAGTCAATCTGATGCTTCCCACATGGGTATTGTGTGCTTCATGGAAGAGACTTTTTAGCATCCTTGAAAACAATAGATGCTTTGACACTGCTCCCTAATAACTTGAAGTTATGGACCTGAAGCATAAGGACCATTTCCAGTACACTGTTATCGGAGGGACAAAACTAAATACTCTCCCTGCAGAACTGGACATTAAGACAAATGTGAGCCAATAACAGTGTGTAGGAACAAATAAAATCACATTCCTCACTAGAAACAGAGTGAGCACCACAGCTGAATCTGTCAGCATTGTTGTGAACGTTTAATTACGAAGATTCGGAGCTGCTGATGAGTGGGGGATGTCATGGCAAGAGCTGATTGGATGATTTGCCTGGGTTCATTAAAAAGGCAGAGAGTATAACCCTTAGCGGCTTCTCCAATAAAGAGATGGGCCATTGATTTGGTGCACATTTCAGCAGATAAAGAGGTCTCATCGCTCCTTGTCACTATGGAGACACAAATAGAGATACTGGCTTTGTAACATGGGCGTCAGCGGTGCATTAACCCTTATACCGCTGCTGGGTCACAGATTGACAGCTGGCAAGCACTGATGGGTGAATGCTAAGCTCCTATGGACATATTTTATTTCTCTAAAATAAAACTCCAGTACTATTAAGGAAACAAATCTTTTGCAGGACAACTGCATACATTTCAAGGGTTTTATTAAACTTTATTGCAAATCTTTACCTACCTCAGTTCTGCTTGCCCAAATCTTTCAAGATGAATGTGAAGAGGAAGGGGGTCTTCTTTCACAATAAATACACAATCAGTTCTATTGTTGTTAATTTTTTGCTAAGAATGAAACTTCTAGTGTAGCTGTCGGGAATACCATTTTCATGGCAATAGGCTGTCCAGGGCTGTGCTGCCCATGAGATCAATTGCCTCATAAGAGCATGGTGGGGGGAGTCACTGAGTCTGTAGTGTCCACGCCAGACACTCTGCCTTCAGTGCATGTTTAAACCCATTTATGTTCCCTTAGGCCACACAGCATCATCGGTTTGTCATGGTACTGGTGGCACCATAAAAAACAATGATGTCTGGTTTCCTATCCCCTATGTTCTAGCAACCAATGATGCTGGGCGCCACCAGCGTCCTAGCAACTAATAATGCTGTGCGTAGCAAGAATCCTAGCAATCAATGATGGTGTGTGTTGCCAGCATCCTTCCATCCAACTGTGTACCAAGGATGCTGTCACTGCCTAGCAACGAGGGGGGGGGGGGTATGGCCCTGAGGCTGCCTGTAATTTGACCTCAAGCTCTATACAGACTTCTGTGCGGGAATCCTCAGCATCCAATCGCATGCAATCATTAATTATCTATTTATTTATTACAGTTACTTTTATAGTGCCATCAATTTACGCAGCACTTCACACATAAATTGTACATTCACATCAATACCTGCCCTCAAGGAGCTTACAATCTAAGGTCCCTAACTCACATTCATACATACACATACTAGGGCCAATTTAGACAGGAACCAATTAACCTGCGGAAGATTCACCCCACCCCCCCCCCTCATGACCAGGCTAATTTTTGCTATACGGCACTGTTGCTTTAACTGACAATTGCGCGGTCATGAGGCGCTTTACATAAATTTTTGTACAGTAATTTTTTTCCCATAAATAGAGCGCAATAAACAAAAGAAGACTGACAATTTAGAAAAAAATATATTTTCTGCTATAAAATATATCCAATAAAAAAAACATTTAAAAAATACATTTTCATAAATTTAGGCCAATATGTAATCGGCTACATATTTTTGGTAAAAAAAAGTCTCAAACGCTATATTTATTGGTTTGCGCAAAAGTTATAGCATCTACAAACTATGGTATATATACTGGAATTTTTATTTATTTTATACTAGTAATGGTGACAATCAGCGACTTATAACGGGGCTGTGATATTGCGGCAGACAATCTGACACTTTTGCCACTTTGTGGGAACCAGTGACACTAATACAGTGATCAATGCTAAAAATATGCATTGCCACTGTATTAATGACACTGGCTGGGAAGGGGTTGAACATCTAGGGCAATCAAAAGTTTAAATGTGTGCCTAGCCAGTGTTTATGTGTACACAGTGTGGTGTTTTTACTAAAGGATGTGCTGGATTTTATTCCCTGCTTTTTGGGGGGAAAAAATCCAGCACATCCCTGCTGACAGGAAGGAGCTCTGCCTTATTTGCATATGCAGAGCTCTGTCCTGTGTCTCTCCCTCGATGATCAGTGGATGCCAGTGGTCATTCATTGGCCAGCACCCGCTGATCGGCTTCTGCTGTGACTAACCACAGGAGAAGCGGCACGCTGGTGGCGAGTGCACACACCCCCTATACCAAAGTGCAGGATCACGTATACGTACGGCTGCCCTGTAGCAGTAAATCTGCTATAGGGTGATTGTGAACTGGTTAACCTACCAGCGTGTCTTTGGATTGTGGGAGGAAAGCTGAGTACCCGGAGGAAACCCACGCAATCATTCTTTAATACGAGTGCATGGAACTGATGAGAAATTAAATTTTCTTTATAGAAAGCTCATAAAAAAATTACACAACTGTGTCACCATGTAATTGATAATAACCTCAATAACTACTTTGGCCATTATAGTAAAGTAGATGTAAACCCCAACATGACATTCAGTTTCATAAACAAATGCCTTTTTTTTTTATAGAATACTTTTTACCTTTTTTTTCTATCCTTTTTTGCAGCTCTATCCTGTCTACATGCACTCCAGTGATGGTGACATTTTCAGGACATGGGTCCTGATAGGGACAACAGTGGGGCATGACTGCTTAATGTGTGCTGAATTGGCCACTTCTCCATGGTTAGCCCATGTGACAAGGTGACAACGCGTGAACGCAAATGGTAGACAGGGACCCTATCATACATACCTTCCAACTTTTTGAGATGGGAAAGAGGGACACCTATCAGCAAAAGTATGCAGGAATAGGACACACCCCCTGCCACGTCCCCTTAAAGGAGAATTGTACAAAAAAAAACAAGATTGTTTAAACCCACAAGTGCTTTTTATACCACTACTATTCCTTTATATTGGCTTTTGGAATTTACAAATGCAGCAATTTAGAAATCAGATGAAAGGTTTAGCACTGGAAAACACTTTTTCATAGAAAAAAAAGTGCATTTTATATACAACTGTATAGATCAGACCAACATGAGGGACAAATGAGGAGAAATGAGGAGGAATGAGGGACAGAGGGACATTGCTTCAAATCAGGGATAGTCCCTCGAAATCAGGGATCGTTGTGAGCTATGTATCATTGGAGATGCCTGAAGAAGGACCTTCATGGCAGGATCACCAGGTATTATTTTAATACAGATGCCGATTTAAAATGACAATAACACATTAAAATGAAGCTTATGTGAGATTTTGGGGATTGGGTTACGTACACTAAAAACCTTCATATTCATGGAAAACAAAGTTTCTCAATGAAACAATTCAGTCTTCAGTGATACAAACAGTCCCTGATATCTACACCAGTCAGATCCGCACCGGATTCCAACTGAGTCCTAGCCGCAGGAGAGAATTTTCAAAATTTTAAATGAATTTGTCCACTTCTTCTGGCCTGGTCTTCTAAATTACGAGCTCAGAGGGGGGCTCGGAGAGATGAAATATGAGAAACCTAAAAATTACACAGTCATATTATTCCATAGTGACCCGTGGCACAGGTCAGTTTGGCTCTGAGCCTTTCGCCCAGTGCTGGGGATTGCTGTAAACGTTATTCGAGGCGCCAGGGCCATCCCCGCTTGATTAAAACAAACAAACAAATTTAGAAGTGTAACCTCTAACCCCTTCCGTGCCAGCAGAGAACGTCCTTTGTTGCCAGGCCCCTTCCTCATTGAATGAGAGTCTGCATTTATGCATTCCTCAATCTCTCAGCACAGCGCTTTCATTTTTTTTTTCTCTCATTCGCTTGTTTGTCTTCTGGTAAAGCCATTAATAGGAATAACTAAACCTGTCTGATTCGACAACAACTTTATGACTTCTAAGAAACAGCGACATACAGATGGGAATTTTAATCGTTTCTGAGCGTCCGTGTAATGTGTGATTACCACAAGAAAGAGTTTACAGTTCAACGTGGAGACTTTAACTTCAGATTGCTGACGCATATTTAGGAATGATAAGATGGATAAGACTGTAAAACCCGAAAAAGATGCCTCCTGTTAGGAGGAATAAAGCATTACTTATGTTTTATGGCTACAAATTGAGTCTAGATAATGGAGGCATTAGGTAAGTATTAGTAACGTTATCTTCATCGCAGAGCGTTCACTGCCAGGAAGCTCTACATATACCTAAATATCTTCAGAGAAGAAAGAAAGAAAGGGAAAAAAGGAAAGAAAAAGGGATAACACAGATAAAGAGAAATAGTAGGATAGATAGAATGATAAATAGAATATGATAAATAGATAGATAGATAGATAGATAGATAGATAGATAGATAGATAGATAGATAGATAGATAGATAGATAGATAGATAGATAGATAGATAGATAGATAGATAGTTAGATAGATAGATAGATAGATAGATAGATAGAATGATAAATAGAATATGATAGATAGATAGATAGATAGATAGATAGATAGATAGATAGATAGATAGATAGATAGATAGATAGATAGATAGATAGATAGATAGATAGAAAATTACATAGGTAGATTGATAGATAGATATTGGGTAGATAGATACATACACACATACACACATACATATATAGATAGAAATTGAACGGATAGATAGATTGATAGATAAACAGATAGATAGATAGATAGATAGATGGATACATACATATGAGATAGATAGTTAGATACATAGATTGATAGATATATATTGAACAGATAGATAGATAGATAGATAGATAGATAGATAGATAGATAGATAGATAGATAGATAGATAGATAGATAGATAGATAGATAGATAGATAGATAGATTGATAGATAGATAGATAGATAGATAGATAGATAGATAGATAGATAGATACTTTTGAGATAGATAGACAGACAGATACATAGATTGATACGTAGATATTGAACGGAAAGGTAGATATATAGAGTTAAAGAAAATTAGATTGATAGATACATACATAGATTGATAGATTAATAGATATACGATAGATAGATAGATAGATAGATAGATAGATAGATAGATAGATAGATAGATAGATAGATAGATAGATAGATAGATAGATAGATAGATAGATAGAAGGAAAAGGGAAAATAATTGAAGATTATAGAGGAAGTGTACACAAACATAGCAGATACTGTCTGTATCTGGGTAATGACGGATTTAAACCCCTCAGAACAATCTGATTATCTTTATTTCCATTTAACCCTTTGAAGCAACAATCAAACCCTCACTAATTACAAGCATTAAGAAACTAAACAGTGGAATCTTCTGAAAGACTTTGCAAAAAAAAAAAGCAGTTTATACAATTACTTTGTGTAGCTGCGCTCTGTAAAGAGCAAAAACATTTCTGGAGTAATGAAAAGGGTCTCAGAAAATTAAATTAACAAGGGGGAGCAGACTGATATGAAACTAAATTAGCATCAAATGCAAATTACAGGGTACTTAATGGTAGAACAGGTGCAGAGAAGGACCCTAAATGAGATGAATGAATAAAACATCCTTTTGCACAAATGTGGAAGCTGACACAAAGTCAATGATATGAATAATGCAGCAGCCTTCACGCGGCTGCTGGGGTCAGCTTTCCTTGACCTTTGAAACAGGAAGTAGAATTCGGTCCAAATTTCACTGACTGGCAACATGATTGTCATTTGCCAGAAAACTTGCAAATAAAAAAAAAAAAATACAAAACCTTCAATGGGGAGTTTTTAAAGGGCAGCCTCATATGTTTACGCTGAGCTGTCAGATTATGATATTATACAGCCTGGGTAAAGGACACTTCCTTAATTTTTCACATACTCTATGCATTCAGAAAACAGCTTCTAACAAATGCTAGAAAAATCTGTGTGCAAATGAGGCTGGGAACCGATAGCTGATCTTGTTGTGAGGTTTGAATAGACTGCAATGTCTGATTATATGCTTTTTAAATGAAGCATAGATGGATTGTAATGTTTAAATAAAGTTTCATGCTTATGAGTATTTATCTTTCTATTACTTTTTTTTGTAATCATACATTTTTATAGATGTGACCTGTAGGTGTCGCTGCTGCGGCCAATCAAAACATTAGACAGTGACTAAGAAAGAAAAAAAATGGAATAATTATAAATATATTAATGTATTATTATTATTGTTTTATATAATATTACTTGAAAAAAATAAACAGCTTTCTTCTTAAACAGTGATGTGCAGCCCAACTAAACCTTTTTTTTTTCAAATCGTTTAATTACTGTTTACATTCATTTTACACTAGAAAAATAAAAAATAATATATTTTTAAAAAAGAATACATTTTGCCAATAGTCTGACAATAAATATAATGCTCCAAAATAATTACTACGGAGCTGAGACATTTATAAAAAGCTTGCAGAATATTTGTATTCATTACCTTATATTTGTGTTATATATTTTTTACTCCTTCAATAGTTTTGTTGATTGATCAATTACTTTAGTGGGTTATTTCTTATATTTGCTCATATTTATATTAAAAATCATATTACTAAAAGAAATGCTTTTCACCTTTAACCTCCCTGGCGGTATGATTATTTCGGATTTTAGGTGCTGAAAGCGGTACAATTATTTTGCATGGAAATTTGGCGTTTTATATTGTAGGTCTGTAATTCTTAACAATAACACACTTAAATCTGTCCAAACAAGAGTCTAGTAGATATCCCGGGTATGATGAAGTTTGAAACACAAAAACATAATTTATATTATAATAAATAAATATAAATAATTAAAAAAAATAATATAATAATAAAATAAATTTCCCCACAATTCACTATCGCTCAATTCTGCAAGTGTTCTAATTTACTATCGCTGTTTTCTAGCTGGTCTAAAGCCACTTTTGACGTAAAGGGACACTTTTTGGTTGCTATGGACAATCTCCAGTTTCCAGGCAGAAAGAACAGTATATATAATATAAAACTGCATGCAGGGCACTGGACAAAGCACTGGGGACAAAAGGGATGTGAAATAATGTCATACAGTACTGTAATCTGTAAGATTACAGTACTGTATGTGCTATGATTTTTACTTTTTTAAAATTTTTCGCCAGGCTCCACCCCCGTGTTTTGCGACGCTCGCAGGGAACGGAGCCCGGCACAGAGAGGCTTCAGAGGAGGACACAGCCCGCAGACACAGCGGGGGGACATCACAGGATCCTGGGGACAAGGTAAGTATACCGCACCAGGATCCTGCAATGTAATCCTGAGTGTGGCTCGGGGTTACCGCTAATGGTGCTGAAATTTAACCCCGAGCCACACTCGGGAATACCATCAGGGAGGCTACACCTTTTTTTTTACCTCTAAATATTTGGTTTAGAGGTAAAGTAAATGCAGTTTTATAGTCTGAAATGTTTCCTTTTTCTTCTGGTGTTTTTTTCAATTAAAGTGTTACTGTTATCGATTGAATAATTAATTAAAAAAGTGCATGATCAAAAATGATTATGATAAATTCTAAGTCTGGACATACATTTTACAATTTTCTTGTACAAATTTCCTTTAGATTGGCCAAATTCATATAATATGAGGTCAAACTTAAAGTGACTGTAAGGGTTCTTTTTTTTTTTTTCTTTTAAATAACAAACATATCATACTTACTTCCACTATGCAGCTCGTTTTGCACAGAGTGGCCCCGTTCCCCCTCTTCTGGGGTCCCTCGACAGCTCTCGCGGCTCCTCCCCACATCAGATAACCCCCGAGGAGAAGCGCTCTCCTGAGGGGGTTACCTTGCGGGTGCACTCCCGAGTCCAGCATTCGGCGTCCATAGACGCCGAATGTATGACTCGGCCCCGCCCCCCGCATCATTGGATTTGATTGACAGCAGTGGAAGCCAATGGCTCCGCTTCCATCAATCTATCCAATCAAGAGCTGAGAACCCCGGGCAGAGAAACAGCGCGTCCCCGCCGGGTCAAGTTCCAGGGCTCAGGTAAGTAAAATGGGGGGGGGGCTGGGGGGCCAGTCACTGCCAGGTGTTTTTTCACCTTAAATCATAGGATGCATTAAGGTGAAAAAACACAAAGGTTTACAACCCCTTTAAATTTGTATGCAATCAGGCAGGACCTTGCACTTTATAGTTGAAGGTAAATCTAAAGAAAATTGAATAAGAAAATTGTATATATATATGGCCAGCCTAAATTATGTTTTCTTACATTTACAATTGCCTATCTATCTATCTATCTATCTATCTATCTATCTATCTATCTATCTATCTATCTATCTATCTATTTTTTATTATCCATCCATTAATATATTATCATCACCATCATAATCATCCCTCCTAACCAAAAAAAAAATTTGGTATATTCTTCAAAAAGCATGAATACCTATGTATGTATGTGTGTATGAAATAATTTAAGTCCTTAGGGCTTATCACATAACCATATGAATGCTCAGACAAGCATTCATATGCATCAGCTAAAATAAAATAAAAAATTTTATGCAAAAACCTGTAAAGACAACAAACTTTTTCTTTCCTCCAGAGACCGCACATAAAAGTTTAAGGTTTCTCATTTACTTCACTATTTCATGAGCATTATGCAAATTCTTAAGCAGAGTGAATGCAGAAGATGGTCCCTCGTAATCGCACACACCAATCTCCCCCAGGCTCTCCGTCTAAACAAGCAGTGTCACTCTTACCTATATCATTTACTAGGAACTGAGCATTCCCGTGTACTAATCATACAGAAGAGTGTGTATTATTATTTTTCTTACTAGCATAGAGGAGGTTAATGAATTCAGTCGGAAAGGTCTTCTTGTGGGTTAAATTAGGTAATGGGAAATTGACAAGGGACCTCTTGAGAGGCAATTATATCAAGGTGACCAGACCTCCCCTTTAATGCCGGATTCCAGTGAGAATTTCATTGTGCCATAATACATATAGGAGTCTGGTGGGTTTCTAGTTTGTGTTTTCTATGTGTACATTACAGAGGGTTGCCTGGTACCTATCTTCAAGATAACTGCACTTTTTTTTTTTTTTTTTACTTTTACATTTTTATTATTTTTGACAAAATACATTCCAATATAAATGAATACAATTAATTGGTATTGCTTATCATATTGCATAAAAACAGATAATCACAAAAATTGGGGAATGAATAACAAGAAGTAATAATAACTTTAGGGTACAATATATGGAGTTTGAAATCCCGCTACCGCCCCCCCTAAGTGGGATCATACTATAGGCAGGAGCTGGTCACCAAATATTCAAATTTTCAGGAATGAAAAGAAGAAGAGGAGTCTATAAGAAATGCAATATCTTGGTGTATCATATATCGCTATTCTTTAAGTATATGGAGGCTCTTGGGTTGTTTATCCAAACTTGATTGACAATTTGTTTTTTTTGAAGATAGTTATAGAGAAATTTTTGAATGCTAACATCAATTCGTATTGGGCGAAGTGTTTATCCTTATAAGGACATTTGACAAGTTAGGAGCTTCTGCTGTGGATTTCCACATATTGGCAATGGAAGATAACTCCACTATTGATAAAAACTGTACATGTATAGAACAGACTCTGGGAGTCTATTTCATAAATATAACCATTTTGAAAAAATACACAGTTTGCATGTAGACGGTCCATAAGGCAGCTTCTTTTTACAATTTCTGAAATAAAAGGGTACTACAGGTAGACTACAGCATTAGGACCCTTAGCCCCTCCCCCCAACTGTTTTTGATTGCTCACGACATATCCTTCTTTCCTTTAGAATCAAACTGAGCAGCTCAAATCTATACATCTCAACAGTCTAGAGTTTAGTGGAACTGTTAGTCCCAATTATTTTTTAATTAGCATAGTTTAGCTCTGACAGTACTATCCTGGTAGAGATGAGTAAAAGACATTTAAACCAAAGAAGGTCACATTGGTGTCAGGGCTGTTTTAACATGTGCCATTTTTTAAAAAACATTTTTAAGATCAAGTTTATGCAAATCAGATAAAGACCTTTACTTTTAACATACTGTATTTATGTATATTGGATATGACATTATGAACTATAAAATGGCAGTGTACAGAAAATGCTATAAATACATTAGTTAATAGTTACAATTAATCAATGATTTAAAAAATAAAAAAGGTATAGTATTCTGGTAACATCTAAACCTTTTCTACATATTTAGTGTACCAATTGAATAAAATAAACTATATGTTAAAAAAATAATAATAATAATGTTTGCCAAGTGGTCCTGTTACATTAAAGTTCATGTAACCCTAACTAAATTACATTTAGGGGTTGATTTACTAAAGGCAAATAGACTGTGCACTTTGCAAAGTAGTGCAGTTGCTCCAGATCTTTGTAAATGAACAGAAGCTCTGCTGACTTCCATCATCCAATCATGTGCAAGCATGATTCTTTTAATTTTACTTGCATGTGATTATTCTTTGCAAAGTGAAGCTTTACCTCATTTACTAAGATCTGGAGCAACCGCCCTTGCCGAGCGCAACTGCACTTTGCAAAGTGCACAGTCTATTTGCCTTTAGTCAATCAACCCCTTCGTTTCCTAAAGCATTGAGTAACATGAACAATTGCCTTTTTTCCCCTAATAATAAAGGTGTTTTCGCCTTTTGTTCATCGTTTGTCACATCTCAGTGCTGCTAATTTCCTGTAGCCTCTTTGCATCCACTTTCTGTCTATATGCACTCGGTGATGGCTGCGTGGCAATTACCTACAACAGTATACCATGTCTGCATAATGTGTTTTGGAAATGGCCACTTTAATGCCTTGTACACACAATGAGATTATCGGACTAATGATCGTCCGTTTTTTTCTTTTTTTGCATGCTAATCTCATATCGAAAATGAAGAGGTTACTCAAGTTACAAAAACTCTTGTACGACAGAACAAAAATTCGGAATCGATGCAATGAGAGGTTGTATTTTTGAATGAAAACTGTACTGAATAAACAAAAATCGTACGATCTGGTATCGTACGAGAAAAATGTTCATGCTTGTCCCATCGAATAATATCAGATAAACTGTCGTGATTGGCTCTCTGTGTACTAACGATCAGATTATCGTACAATCGCTTGCAAAGCAGTATTTTTTTATATGATTTTCTGATTGGGTGTACAGGCTATAAGTGTCCACTAGAAGCCCAAGTACCAGAGGGACAACACTGGAGAACGATTGGGAGACAGGGATAGCGCGTTGTCACCCTATAACAGGAAATGTCTTAACAAAGCCCATCATGGCAGGAACACCAGGTATCATTTTAATAAAAGTTGTAGATTCAAAAACATTGCAAATGGCTTTTTAAATCACATTACCAAGTTAGAGCTTATAAGAGATTTTAGTGATTGAGTTTACGTCTACTTTAAACCTTGTGTTCAAATCTCCACTTTAAGTTTTAAGACCAAGCATGGCATGTAAAAGTTAAGGGCCTCACGAAAAAGGAAATCCCCTGTAAATGTTAAACACTAGCACTAAAGATAATGCGGGCTCAGAAATGAAATACCTTTTTTTATGTCCTTTGTTGATGAAAAAACATGTCTAAAATAGTTTTAAATAATGATTGGTTAGCACTTCCACCCAGCAGCACTATGGTCGTCTTTTTGCATCCCAACCATGGCACTGCCTGCCTGGAGTTTGCATGTTCTCCTTGTGCCTGCGTGGGTTTCCTCCGGCAATTCTGGCTTCCTCCCACATTCCAAAGACATGCTGGTAGGTTAATTGGCTGCTGTCTAAATTGGCCCTAGTATGTGTATGTATGAATGTGAGTTAGGGACCTTAGATTGTAATATTTATATATATTTATATGTAAAGTGCTGCATAAATTGATGGAGCTATATAAGCACCTGTAATAAAATTAAATGATGTTTGCTCTCGAGTCACCCTGGAGGTAAAACTCTTCCTATTGGTCAACAAAACATCATGCATTTTACCCTACCAATTTGGGCATCCCTGGATTTTGAATGAATTAAGAATTGACTTGATTTATTAATTAATTAAATGGCTGGCTAAAGCTAAGCCAATTAAGAACCCAATCAAGAAGTGGACCTTCACTCGTACAAACCCCTCTAGACAAGAATGATGTCTCCTCTGCTCCTGAAGCTTCTTGGGATATGCAAATCACATATCCCAGGAGGCGTCAGCTTTTAAGTGGTTGTAAACCCTTAGGCCCCTTTCACACGGGCACCTCTGCTAAACCCCGCTGAACAGGTCCATGTCTGCTCCACTATGCTGACACAGCCCGCTCTCCTCTATAGGGCAATCGGATGGAAAAGGACTGCCTGTCTGTTTCCACCTGATGCCATCCGATCTGCTGGACGGATGGGGAGTAAGTCCCCCATCCATCTGTTTGTTCAGGATCAGATGGCGGCTGGTGTCAGTGGACATGTGTCCGCCGACATCAACTGCTCCATAGAAGAGACTGGAGGGTCCTGAAAAACTGATCGGATCGCCCGTGTGAAAGGGGCCCTACATATACCCAGTGAAGTGACTGGCCTCAGGTGATACACCGGGATTAAACAAATCCTCCTATATGAGCTGTCCCTGTTTATTTGTAGCCCTCTCCTCTCTACATCCATTCAAACTCCAGAATTTATGAATCTTGTCTGAGCTGTCAGAAAAAGGTGGTAGAGAGCTCAGTGAAGAGAGCTCTGAGAGCTGATTGGAGGGAAGCCCCCCTTCACACAGCACACAGGAACTGAGCTGAGGCTGTCAATCAGCTGGAGATCCCTCCCCCCGTCACCTTTTTTCTCTTGGTGTCAGGAAAAATTGTCACAAGTGACTCATGCAGATAGCAGAGGAATGAGGCAACAGACAGAAATTACACTTAGGCCTCTTTCACACGGACGATCCGTTTAGGTCCGCCTGTCAGTTTTTTAGGCGGACCTGAAGGGACGCTTCATAGACCTCTATGGAGCGTCGGATGTAAGCGGTGACATGTCCGCTGATATTCGACCTGCTCCGATCCGAAAAAGTGTGATGGAGGAAAAACCTACTTTTCCATCCATCTGCGGATTGGATCAGGTGACGACGGACTCTACGGTCTGTCGTCATCCGATCCCCCATAGGGGAGAGCAGCGCTCTGACAGGTCCGTCGCTGCACAGTGTGCAGCGACGGACCTGTCATCTACCTGCTCAGCGGGGATCGACGGAGCGATCCCCCGCTGAGCAGAGCAGGCTCAGTACACGGACACGTCTGTGTGAAGGAGCCCTTAGTGCTCTTAAGTGAGACAAGTATACACTATAGAGGGATATACTTTGTTCATATTTCATGTCTCAGGTTTACAACCACTTTAACACAGGGGCTCGAGGAGGGTGAACCTGTCAGTACATCATCAGGGGGCCAGATGCCTGAAACAGAAAGGAAGATGGTGGGACAGAACCTGATGTGCACCAATGGATCGGCCAATCACAGCAAGACAACTCTGGAGTGGATTAACGGGACGTGTTAGTATGTGAGTATGTTTGTAGAGGACAACCTAGTGGACAAGGTAAGACGGGAAAAATGTATGGGGGAAGTTAAGTTCCTTGTTAAGACTTTGGTAATCATAATGAGAAAGGCCAATGTTTAAATGTTTTGTTTGCACTAAAAATATCTGCCTAAGTATAGTTTTCAAAAACCCATTATTCATGCTGGCAATATAGTGCATCATTTTTGCTAATAATGTTGAGCTCTGCTAGTGGTAACTAGGGTTAATCAATCTCAGACAATGAGCATTTGCAGTGATGGATGTCTATAGACCACAAAATCTATATAAATACAGTAAATGTTTGTTTCTCCCCCCCCCCCCACCCAAAAAAAAAAAAAAAGAACTCTGCTACTTTCTGCTCTAGCTTTACTGCCTCCTGTGTCAGATCCCTGTTTTTATTTCCTGTTGGAAAGGAGTGATCATACTGTTTCAAAAAAACTGTTACAAAAATCACATTATTGTCTGCGCATAATTTCAAATCATTTTGGCAGGTATAACAGTTAGCTTATAATAATTTCAACTATGTATTTAGCCATTTGCCTTTAACTAAGCTACCAAAACATCAAATGTATAGCAACAAACACTGGCCAATATGAACAATTGCCTCCGCTGCAGATGATTATACAGTGGAAACTTGGATTACGAGCATAATCCGTTCCAGAAGAATGCTTGTAATCCAAAGCATTTGTATATCAAAGCGAGTTTCCCCATAAAAGTCAATGGAAACTCAGATAATTAGTTCCACGGTGACTTCTATTGTATGCAGTACTACATGTGGCCAGAGGTGAGGGGGGGCGCCGGAGACACTCGAAAAAACTTGAAAACCGATCGGATCCGCTCAGATGCTCTCAAAAAATACTGGGAGAGGTTTAGAAACACTCATTAACGGAGTGTTTCCAAGTGTTTCTGAGTGGCTCCAAGTGCATCCAAAGGGGCTCTGTGTGTCACGGGCCCCCCCGCAACTCTACCCAAATGCACACACCGCAGAGGCTTGAATCATGCTAGTTTTGCGTGACAGCGCTCACAAACCAAGTCAGGATTTTTAAAATATAACAGCTCGTATTGTCAAACGCTCGTTAACCGCGTTACTCGCAATCCGAGGTATTACTGTATAAGACTATATGTGTGTTAAATAATCAGAACAAGGCATGATCTGATTCAGCAATAATTGCCCAAAATGTAAGCAGTGGGTGTGCCTGTTGGCTCCACTCAGCCTGACAAACGTTGATTACAGCGGTATTAATCCCAAAACCAAAAAATGTATATATTGCAGGTTACCAATCATTCAATGTGGTGGCTGCATTCGTTTTCTTTTTTAGGCTTTTTCCCCTCTTTTTTCACCTGGTGATCTGGCCAGTAATGCACTTCCTATATTAGCGTGCTGCCACTCTGGATGAAGGAGCACAGGGGTGCACATTGGGACAGCTGCATGGTCAGTCTTGGGGAAGGGTAGTGTTAGATATACTAGCAGATTGCGATAAACTAACAAATTGATCATTGTAAGCACCGGTTTTAGCAGTAAATGGTATGTCTCCGCCCTCTAACTGCTGAATCTACGGAGCAGCTTGTTCTGTTGAAAAACAACAAAAGTACTGGGCAGATCAGCAAGTGAAAATAAAGGGAAGAAAGCCTAAAAAAGAAAACGAAAGCAGCCATTATATCTAAGAATTGGCAAACTGAAATATAATAAAGGTTTGCTTTTGGATTTAATACAGCTTTAAGCAATCAACTTTCTTGAGGAAGCCGAGAGGAAAGCTGTTGCCGAACAGCGCCTACATCCAATCACTGGTTATTCTGACAGCCACTGAAGCCACCTGTCAGAATACAATAGCCAGCAGAAGAAGTTCATCCATCTGTTCTGTTTAGTGTGGATGGGGTAATCTGTTAGATTTCTTTTATTCAGAGTGCACTGTATGGACATCTTTAGCAGGATAATTTAATTTGTTCTTTAGTCTAGGACAGGGTTCTCCAAACTTTCTACGCAAAGGGCTAGTTTACTGTCTTTCAGATTTTAGGGGGCCCACACTGTGGCCAGTGGTATTAGTAAAATGGCCCAGTGTCAATGGGAGTACACAATGCTTTAGGCTCGGCGGCCAATGGAAGTAAAGAATATTACATAGCATCAGAGCCATCTTTAATATTGACTGGACCCCAGGCAAACATTTTCTTGGACCCCCTCTTCCATGCAATTTCACTCTCCACATGCTCTGAGACATACAATAAATAGCAGCTAGGCTCAAAATCAGTTTACTGAATCAGATCAGGCAGCGATTGCGATTGGTTTCCGGAGGTTACAGTGTATCATTACCGCTGAATGAATGGCTGCTTTATTTTCTAAAGGGTTACAGCACATGACTTCTGCTTGTTGACTGGTTGCTAGAGAATACTGTACATCAATACTGCTCACTAATTGGTTGCTAGAGGTTACTGCACATTATTACTGATCACTGATTGGTTCCTAGAGGTTACTGCATATCCTTACCACTCAATGATTGGTTGCAAGAGGTTAGTGCACAGCATTACTGCTCACTGATTGATTGCTAAAGGTTACAGCACATCATCTCCTCACTGCCTGCACACCATGAACTGGGGAGGTGAGGGTACCATTAATTGTTAATGACACCCTCATGCATCGGCTGTGATGTGCGTATTCACATACACCAAAATTCAGGGTGCTGTGGCACCATGTTTTTTTGAAGAAGGGTTCCACCTCCAATTTGCTTACCTTTGCAGAACAGGTTGATGTTAGGCTGCATGACCACAGTTGCAGGCAGGACTTTCAAGCATGCGCCTTTACCTCCCCAGTGGGCAGCATTCAGCAGAAGTGGTGGTAGATATGACCTCAGGGGGACATGATATACATATGAATGCCGCCTCTATTTACATATCAATGCAGTGGTCCCTGACTTTTTACATATTAATGCCGCCGCTATTTACATATCAATGCAGGTTATTTACATGTAAGCACAGGGTCTGCAGGGGAGTCACCTGTACATGGCAATAGGGCAGAGCAGGGCAGCAGCAACAGAACTTTACAGTGAGATATCGGGACGCGGCACGGGACTAAAACTTCAAGGGATAAGTGAATTTAAATTGGGATAGTTGGCAAGTATGAGGCAGCTTCTTTGGGCCCCACAACAATGATGGGGCCCAGGGCAGCTGCCCCTTTTGCCCTGCCTTAAAAACGGTCCTGCATGTGGTCAGTAAGAGGAGGAATAGAGCCCCTTTTTTGGTATTAGTGGGAGGAATACTACCCCATTGGTGTCAGTGGAATGAATAGTGCCCTATTGTTGGTGTTAGTGGAAGGAATAGTGCCCCATTATTGGTACCAGTGGGAGGAATATTGCCCCATTCTTTGTGTCAGTGGCAAGAGTTATGCCTTATTGTTGCTGTCAGAGGGAAAAAAGTGCCCCATTGTTGGTGTCTGTGGGAGGAATTGGGCCCCACTGTTGGGTGTGAGGGGAAGGAATGGTGCCTTATCATTGATGTCAGTGAGAGAGACAGTGCCTTGTATCAGTTAAAGAAAAGTGCCTCAGGGGCCAGATAATGGAAAGGGAAGAGCCACATAGGTGGAGATGTCTATAGTCAATGGACAATTGTATATCCAAAATGTGGCAATGTGTTTGCAATCTCCATTCAGTGGTCATCAAATGCACCAAAACTATGCAATTTGAACCCCCTGCAATTAATACAGTTTGTATCCAGTAAAGTAGGACCTCATACTAACTGTTGGTGGATCTAGGTGGTTGTACTATCAAATATCAAATTGCAATGCATATGCTCAGCTTTATTAGAGCTTAAACAGCTACAAGAGACAGATCCGACAAACTACTCTACTTTCCTCGTAAAGACCTCTCCAAGGATGATTTCTCTTAACTTGTTGCATTTGGTATCTGAGTGGCAAAAGGGCTCAATACAAGCTGGGAGGGATAAAAAGAGACCGGCTAGCAAAGTGGAAGAACTCTTTGACCGACAGAGCACTTCTATCTAGGATCTAGGTACATATTTACCCAAATCAGCCCAGTCCATGATCCATTTATTGTCTAGCAATGCTCAAATTTACCAAGTATAGCCAGTAGCACACTGTGCTCTCAGCCTTCTCAGTGATTGTAACATGAATACAATTAGCTCTATCTGGAAAGACTAGGAGTCTTGGAACATCTGATCTCAGTTAGGAAAGTTGCCGAAGCTGTAAATACTTCTCTTTACCTGCCATCATTAGATCGGGTTGCCCACCAACAAAATGCTGAAAGCCCACAGAGCAGAACAAAGGCCCCTTTGTACACTATGAAGCTCTCTAAAATTTGAAGGTATGCTGCATTCCTGTAGAGGCATCAGGACAGTGAGAAGTCCTGACACTGGCCCACACACAGACAGGAAAGCAGATCTGACAGAGAAACATTGTATCTCCATTCATTCTAAAGGCCTTCAGCACCGTCACGTACAGCTAGAGAGGTAATGCAAGCTATGTGTGGGGCTGTGTGATAGGGCTACCGCAAGACACCACATTGCCAAGGGATTGTGGTGCAATGTGAAGCTTTGTCACTTCCATAAATAAATCACATTATAAAAGGACATTAATGAAGGTGTTTGTGGTGTGCCAGCCTGGCGAATTGAGAAAGAGAAGCCCAAGTGATCGAGATTGGTCTTACACAGTCCTGTTGTCAGCTACTTCTTTTACAACTCGGCAGAAATAAACCAATCCCAGCAGGACTTCCTTACACCTGGGTTGCTAATTTGGGCATACCGCAAAAATCAGCCACGCGGAACTAGACTAAAACAAGATAATTTTTAGGTCTATTAAAATCCATTTGGAACTCTGCATATATTTATTAAATTATCTGCAACTGTTAATGGACTTAATGATCAATTTATGTTTTTTTCTCCAGTAACATACTGAAAAAAAAGGAACATTTTTAATTTTTGCCATGTTACTTTAAACATTTCACACAATGCCAACTTCCTGGAAGTAGCAAGGGTCAACTTTTAAATTTATAGGGATTGGGCTAGGAAAAATGTTACTAAAATTAAAGTATGTCGATACCCGATCGATATAATCTCATATAAGCTTTAAAGTGATTGTAAAGTGTTGTTTTTTCAATAAAAATAACAAACATTTTATACACACCTGCTCAGTTGCAGTGAACTTGCACAGAACAGCCCGGATCCTCCTCTTCTCGGGTCCCTCTTCTCTGCTCCTGGCCCCTCCCTCCTGTTTAGTGCCCCCAAAGCTGGCAGCTTGCTATGGGGCACCTGAGCTGAGTCACAGCTACCTGTGTCCATTTAGACACTGAGCTGCAGTTTGACCCTGCCCCCTCTCTCTCCTGATTGGATAACTGACATTAATTGACAGAAGCGGGAGCTAATGCACTACTGCTGTGCCTCAGCCAATCAGGACGGAGAGTCTCGGAAGGCCGAGACACTCGTGAACATCGCTTGACAGAGATGGGGCTCAGGTAAGTATTGGGGGTGCTGGGGCTTCTATTGCACAAAGGAGGCTTTTTATCTTAATACATATAATGCATTAGGATAAAAAAACATCTGACTTTACAACTTCTTTAAGAATGTTAATGTCAGTTTAAAAGTTGTTTTCAATCTTTCTAAATCTGCAGCTTTTAATACAAGAATACCTGCCATGAAGGTCCTTGTTCACATACTTTCTGTTACAGGGTGACAACTGTATCTGAATTGTGCTCTTGCATTGTCACCCCATCACATGCCTCTTTGTTAAAGACCACAAGCCGATACACATTGCACAGGCATAGTCCACCATTGTCACTATCAGGAGGTCAGTCCAGAGCAATGACATGCAGCAAACACTGGAGCAAGTGAACATAGACAGGAGAAGATCAGGAGCATTGAGATAAAACTTAGAATGAGAAGACGATGAAAACTGTACATTATAAAAAAAAATGGCGATCGTCTATAATTCACAGTGATTTATCAAACTAGATGTCATCCAGTTGAGTTTTTGGCTCTACTTTAACATCTTAAAGACTGAACTGCACAACAGAAGGTTATTGTATGAGCTACAAAGGGGCCCTGAGTTTAAAATAAGCACTGGGGCCCTTTGGCTTTTAGTTATACCTCTCTGAGAAAAACATCAAGGCTTGCTCAATGCAGGAGATATCCAAGGCCTTTTCTCTATGAGTTTATTGTCTGACAGGGCTTCTAGCTAGCAGGGCCAAGCCTTCTCCTGCGGAGGTGTGTGACCCAGAATACAGGGATCTGCTTCTCACATCTTATTGTAAAAATTTGGCCTGTGTTATATGACAGCTATGAGGAGACAGCTGCTTCTCATTTTAAAAATGACCGTTTTCTCCATACCCGCAAGTGCAAAAGAAAATAATCTAGCTTCTCCCAGAGTAGATGCTTTTTTCACAGGGATTTGTGGCATGGAGAAGATAATTGAATTCATTCCTCCATATTCTGGGGCTACACAGAGAGAACAGAAAACAAATAAATATGTCCCCCCGTCGATAGGGCTTAAATAACAAATAACAAGCAGGACCGAAGAATCGGAGGGAAATTGTGAGGTGCTTTTCTTTTAGACGGGATTCTAGAACATAAACAGCCTAGGTATACGAGAATAATATGTTAACCCCCTAATGTCCGGAGGTCCCGTGCTGCACTGGCCTGACAACAAGTAGAGGATTAGGTTGGACGTAGCGCCGCACAGTTGGATGTACTGGGAAGACTCTATCAAAGAGCGATTCAGCTGAAATAGAGTTCAAGTCATATTATCCTTTTTCTGTTGTACAATCCACTTTAGTAAAAATCCTCCGTATTGATCCATTACACACTGTGCACTTAGGTTGCCCATAAAGATATAATATGAAACACACTCAATATACCATTACTGTTCTCAAGAGATCTCTGTTCTCAAGAGATGTTTAAGATGATATCATTGGCATAAAGTAGTGATGTCATCAAGCATGTAAATGAAGTTGCTTTTTGAATCCCTTTTAAAAATTCTTAAACTGTATGTGAACCCTAACGACTTTTCATACTTGCTACTTTTAGATCTGTTAAAAATACCATTGAAAGTGGTTTGTTATATATTTTCAATTGATTCAAAAATACCTGTTGATCGTGCCAGAAATTGTCCTGTGTACTCTGCACACTTCCTGTTATCTGGAGAAGAATAATTAGCCCTCCAAGTTCTTATCTTGGGACTACAGAATGATCAGCCTTTATGTTGTGGAGATGGGAGAGTGGGTAGGTATGAGTAGTTTGGCAACAGAAAACTGGGCAGGACTCACCACATTCAATCTATAAAAATGCTATATGTTTTCACAACAGGACTTATGCCGCCTACCCATGAGCAGACTTGCGAACGGACTAAACTCCATCGGCATTTCCAATGGAAAGATTTAGAACATGTTCTATATCTGAGTCCGTCAGAAATGCGGACAGAGAAAGTCCGATGGGGCATACACATGGTCGGAATGCCCGACCAAAAGCTCCCATCGGACTTTTTCTGTCGGAAAGTCCGGCCGTGTGTACGCGGCATTTGAAGCTCAGTGCATTTATGGCAGATCAACAGGAATTTTTCTGTAAGTGTAGGGTACTTAACCTTTTCATGCTGCCCATATGCATATATGTGGCCTCTCTGCGGGTGGGCCTTAACGCAGAGAGGCCACATATATGTGTATTAAAATGTAAACAATGCTGTGCTGAAAGTGCGCACATTGCATGCTCCCCAGACAGTTACCACCTGGTAACAGAAAGCTCCCGATCGCAACTTGCAATCAGGAGCTTTCCGGTCATGTGACCACTGTGACAGCCAATGGCAGCACATGACTTGAAATGGCCGCCTCCGCCTCCCAGCATCTGAAACCTCTTAAAGGGTTCGGTTATAGTGATAAAACGGGAAAATATGCATGCATTGCTACATGTACTGCATAAGTATTTTTCCCTGACATACACTTACTTCATCATCAATTTTATTTCAACTTGTGTATTCACATGTCTTTAAACTGAGTTGCCAGAGACCAGCTGAAAGCTGAAATTAAGCTTAAGCTGGAGTGTTTGCTTTAGTAAGATAGTGGGAAGCTGGAAGTGGTGGTAAGTTTGGCAATGCTTTGGCAGTTGATTTAGCAATGCAGGCGGTAAAACAGAGTCTGCAGAACTGTACTGTTCAGGAGCATAGGTCTCTTACCCAGTGCTTGGAAAGAGCTACAATGATACACATTCATATCATAAACAGCTTTCAAATACTGGAATAATATGCGGAGGCTCACAAGGTCTTGCCAAACAGGGAATTAAATCTAGCACCATGAAGCCTTCTGGTCCTGTGAGAAGCTCAATCACATCTGCTTGGTGTTATTACCAATTACTTGTTTTCAATAGAAGAGAAACATACTGTGATTGGGTCTATGAATATGGCACAATTGTGCCAAAGTGTCCAGGCTGAAAACTGACAGATGAGCTCTTGTTGCTCCCCCTTTGAGAAGACTGAGCTACGGTATTTAGTTTCAGCACCATGGAGTTCCAAAGAGATCTTCTCCAATGCTCCAACGTCTATTGACATGAGGTAAATATTTATTAAAGTCAAAAGAGATTGACCAAATTTTGTCCAGCCAGAGGTAACTTGGACTTGTATCTCAACAAGAGGTCTAAATTTACATTTAGCCTGCACCCCCAGTCTACCGCCAATATTGGAAGAATATATTTATTTGGACATTTTGACCATGTGTAATTGTAAGCAGATATAAAACACTACCATTTCATCCAGTAAGGGATTTATTTGAAAAAAAAGCTCATTTTAGTAGTACCTCAGTCTGCCTTTGTGTTTGTCTCCTGGGAGGAAGAGACAGCACTGTAAGCCAATCAGGCTTTATTGCATTCCCCAGTACTTTGAACCAAACCAGTGGAACCTGCTGACTGGGAGAGGACAGAGATGACCTCCTCAGAGAGCTACTGCTGCTTCATTATCAACTGAAAGCCAAGCTTTGACTGCAGTGGAAAAAAGTCAATACTAGGCTGTGTTGCCTGGGTTGGTTAACTGGCTGAAAAGAATTACAATTTTTTCAGATATCTTATAAATATCTCAGTGTAGAAGCAGTCATCTTAGCCAAGCCTTCCCCTTTCCAATGACTGGTGATCTGATAACTGATGGAGGAAAAATCAAGCAGCAAGAAAGGAGAGGTAGAGGAGGAGGAACAATGGATCCACAAAATAAATAAAGTAGAAGCAGGGAGATCCATGCATGGCTGGTCCTCAGGTACTGTTTCCTCTCCAACAAGAACAGTGAGCAGCACAGTAGTCACCAAATACTAGATGAGACTAGAAGTCAGAGGCAGCAGTGCCTTAGATACTCTTAAAGTGCAGATATGTAGCCATGAGGCTTAAGGTACAGGCGTACCTAGGCACAGGAAGTGTCCTGCAATTTTTAGGAGGAATTCAAGAGAAAAAGGAAAATGTTTCAGGGCACTGCTTGGGCACAATAAACATTTCTAGATGTTCCCTTTAAATAGCAATTTTTCAGGTCCACATTATGAGAAGGTGAATTATGTTCCTAGTACAGCTTAATAGCATTCTAAATCTTCTTTTTGGTCCCAGCAACCGTATTAGAGGCACAAGTCTCTATCTCTATTACATTATGCTTTGCTATTTATAAATGACACTCTCCTTTTTTGGCTCAATGAGGCAGTCATGAAGACACAATGTTATGAATTCGCTCCCTGTGTTAAATCGCTGTAATGATATCTCCTTCTTATTAACAGCTCCATTCATCTGTGGCGTGTCTCTGTCAAGAGCGCCTTGACAAAGGGTTAATAATGTGTGTAATTTCTCTGTTTGAGCTATCTGCCTCTGCCAGGAAGGAGGACTCAGCCTGCTGAGTGCTATTTGGGAGGCCTCTCCATTAAACTGATTAGTGCTTATGGGAGGCAGCTTATCAGGAAAGAAAGACAAAACGGCCTACGTTGTAGAGATAGAGGGAGCAGGCAAGGTCCCGGCCTGACACTCACAATCAGACACGCTGCCACTTGCACTTACTCAATGAGAATGGAGACTTATAAGCATTTGACGGTGTGCATCTGGCTGCGTGGGGCAGCAGAGACACCAACCTGCATAATTATTATTATACATTTATTGACTGCTCAGGGAATACACTTTGAAGACGTCTCTAGTCAAAAAGGAAAACCTTTTTTTTAGCAGATAATAATGGCTCACTGCCTACCTTTTTTTTCTATATAACCACTGCAACATGGCTGCATTAACTTAAAGACCAACGTTTTCTAAATTAAATTTGTTTTTTTTTAAGTTCGGGTTCTTCCTGACACTTCTGAATTTTGCTTTTGTGGGCTGTGGAAAGACTGCTCATCACTCCATAGTTACATAGTTGGTGACAATTGTGACATCAGACCATCCAGTTCAACCTATGATGTGTGTGTGTTTATGTCAATAGTACATTGTAAACCCCTGTATGTTGTGGTCATTGAGGTGCCCATCTAATAGTTTTTTGAAACTATCGATGCTCCCTGCTAATACCGCTGATATCACTGTTTGTGGAAGAGAATTCCACATCCTTACTGCTCTGACAGTAAAGAACCCTCTACGCAGTTTATGGTTAAACCTCCAAATTTAGTGAATGGCCGCGTGTCTTTTTAAATTCCCTTTCACTAAATAGTTGTTTCCCTATGCTAGGGTCACCAGTACGGTATTTGTACATTGAAATCATATCCCCTCTCAAGAGTCTCTCCAGAGAGAATAAGGTCAATGCTTGTAGTCTTTCCCCATAGCTGAGGTCCTCTATTCCTTTTATTAGCTTTGTTGCCCTTCTCTGGACTCTCTCCAGTTCCAGCACATCCTTTCTCTCTCACTCTATGATTTCCATTTCAGCAACCAAAGCAGGCACTGCCATTATCAGTCTGATTTGAATTTCAGCTGGTGTGAAGTGGATTAGGAACTATAATAAAAAGAAGGACTGCTGGTAATAACTGCTCTGTTGCTAAAAATTCTTACAAAACAGCCTTTAAAAATGTAATATTAATACTTACTAGTCCTGCCACCCATAACTCCAATCAACAAGGCTCGCAAGGCTACACTGGCAGCTAGGATCTTCAGTATCCTAATACCTTTCCTAGTGTAACAAAGATCAGAGGCAGGTAAATATTGGAGTTAATTTTACAAAACCGGAGAGCTTAAAATCGGGTGCAAATCTGCATAGGAACCAATCAGCTTCCAGTTTTTTTGGTTTTTTTTGTCAAAGCTTAACTGAAGTTAGAAGCTGATTGGCCACCATGCACAGCTGTACCAGATTTTGAACTCTCCAATTTTAGTAAATAAACCCCATTATTTTTTTTCTTTCACAGGCTGTTTTTTTATTATTTTTCTGTTTTTGACAACAGCTGCTAAAACAGGGTATTATAAAAAGGAACACATTGGGGTTGATTTACTAAAACTGGAGATTGCAAAATCTGGTGAAGCTCTGCATAGAAGCTAATCAGCATCCAGGTTTTTTTTTTGCCAAAGTTTAATTGAACAAGCTCAAGAGATATGAGACCTAAACAACTAAGAAACCGTCTCATATGTCAAATATCGGGACGCTGGAACACTGCTATTTATGTACCTACAGTGTCACCCTGTTCTAGGTACATATCTATTTGGGAATTGCCTAGAAGAGCTCAAGAGATAAGCTGATTAGCTACCATGCACAGCTGGACCAGATTTTCCAGATTTTTAGTAAATCAACCCCATTGTTTTTTTGAGTCAGCCAACTCATAGACTCGCATTGTAAAAAGGAGCAGTAAAGCACAACCACTGTGTAGTACCGCAAAACAGGAAGCAGAGCCTCTGTATGTAAAGAAATATGGCTGCCCTCCATGTTAATATATAATTACAGATTTGATATATATATATTTCTTTTTTTCTATTTTTTTTTGTGCACATCTAAAAAAGGCTCCCTATACAGTCAAACCTTTAGCCCTGCAATCAGCACAGCTCATGCTTTCTGATGATTGAAAAGCTATAGCTCTGTCATAGTAAGAGGCGTGTCAAATTTTCTGCAGAGTGACCACTGCTTCCCTAGAGAGAGAGAGCAAGGGTCCTTTTTTTATGACACACTTTTAGGGAACAGACTTTCCTAATCACGCTGTGGCTACATTTGTAAGAAAAGAAACTGTAATGCTGTGTACACATGAGCGGAATTTCCGACAGAAAGAGTCCGATGGGAGCTTTTCATCGTATATTCCGATCGTGTGTATGCCCCATCGGACTTTTTCTGTCGAAAATTCAGATGGACTTAGATAGAGAACATGTTCTATATTTTTCCGACGGAACAAATTACTATCTCGGAAAAAACGCTCGTTTGTATGCTGTTCCGACGTACCAAAAATGACGCATGCTCTGAAGCAAGTACGAGACAGAAGCTATTGGCTACTGGCTATTTAACTTCCGCTTTCTAGTCCCGTTGTACGTGTTGTACGTCACCGCATTCTGGGCGGTCAGAATTTGGTGTGACCGTGTGTATGCAAGACAGCTTGAGCGGAATTCCGTCGTAAAAACCTTCAGAGTTTATTCCAACGGTAAAACCGGTCGTGTGTACAGGGCATTAGACTTTGCACACCTTTTGTTTGGATGCACCTGGAACGTATTTACATGATTTAAACATTACACACAACAAAACTGTTGTTTTGGTACTTTTGAACTGATTAAAAAACAGTATGGCATGTGTTGGAATGCCCCTTTAGTTCTGCAAACTATCCACGCAGTTCTTCAGCACTGGTAATAAATCATGTCAAGTGTGGACAGCACAATCATTGTAAAAAAGTTTACCTTCCTGTATAATCAGAAGAAACTGCTGCGACTGTCGGATGGGAACTTTCTCGATTTTAATGAGGCTTTGTAAAACAACATAAACAGATATAAAGCATACTGACATTTTCCTTACACAGCTTTGATTGGGCACTATATCTATATAGTATATATAAATGGGGTCATACATTTCTGTGAATGTACATGTAAATAAATATAGAAACAACAGCCCTTTCTTACATAAGTTAAAGAAAGTAAAAATTTATAGTGAATGCTTAGATGTTTCCTCCAGAGCCTTCAAATACAATAAAGAAGTCAGTTCTGCCTCCCTATTTTAGAATATCTGGACTAAAAAATTTGGAATGAGCTAATTAACAATTACAATGATGGCTTTGTGATAGCTGCTGCAATTTGGGTAGAATTTTAATTTTTTCTGTGTTGTCTCATCACTGGACTCCCTAAGATATGTATTAGGATAACATGTGATGTAACCTGTCAGTAGCCATGCAAGAGTGAAATATCAATTTTGCCTCGGCTTGGCTTTTAAAACCAACTTATTTATGTTTTTAAATTAATGACAGGTTCTCTTTGAATGTAATGGTGTATTATGTCCCCTGTGAGATCTCACTCCCCTATAAAGGACGTAATATACTTCATTATTAGGATGTAGCTTCTAATAAGGGTTCTTCCCTATTAGGCCAATTATGTCACGGGGTGTGGATTCTCACCCCATAACCACTGCAGTGTTGAATGCGGGATCCTCATTAAAGTGTGCTAGGTGACTGGAGGTTTGGGGGCCTGCCATGCATTTCACAATGGCATAAATAAATAAGTGGTGATTTAGACCACTTTGCCATTTCACCAAGCAAGTCATTCCATGCAAAGAGCGGAGCAGTTGTGTCTTCCTAAACCTATATATGGAGAAAACCAGCCCAAAATGTAGATTCTGACATCTATAATTATAAATAAAAAAGGTCAGATTACCATGGTTATCTCCTAGCTGGGCCTGTTTACTTTTTACGCTAAGAGAAAGTACATTTGATCATGTGCTCTTGATCAGCTGAATAAAGAGAGAGTGGGTAATTAGAACTCTCTTTCACATCGAGTTCATGTGGAGGGGTACATTTGTGGCACAAGGACAATTGAAGTGTTCTTAAATAAGCTGACTGTGGATGACTGCCAGCTCATGACAGGTTAGAAGTAACTTTGTGGAAGGCAAAGACAGAAGGAGAGCAGCGCCATCTAAGTGCAGCATTATTAAGACATTTTATTCCATAAAAGACAATTGGTAACTCACAAGCTGTATGAGATCCCAGCACACGTGGGATTAATATTGTGGTTCATCCGCTTGTGGGGAAGACGATCTTCTCACTAGTGAAGAGGCAGCTGATAGGTCCAGGGACGCCAGTGATTCCCAGCACTTCCAGACACTCAGGACAGCTCACAGACAGCGGTGTACATCACTTCTGGTTGAAGATAGAGCGGGGAGGAGCGCGCGTTTGGAGCATGTGTGCCTCTTCACCAGTGAGAAGATCGTCTTCCCCACAAGCGGATGAACCACATTATTAATCCCACATGTGCTGAGATCTCATACTTCTTGTGAGTTACCAATTGTCTTTTATGGAATAAAATGTCTTAATAATGCTGCACTTGGATGGCGCTGCTCTCCTTCTGTTTTCTGTTTCTGTTTACTTTTTACAGCTCCCACCACTTCATTCATGTGAGCACTGCTGCACAACTTCCCTGGCTGCCATGCTGGAACCAAACACTCCATTACAAATCCAGTGCTAATTTACCTTTCATAAATGGCTCGTAACTCAGTTCCTGCTAACCCTCACCTTCTCCCTATTTAGTTATACCTGTAGTTTTGTTGTGTCTGTCTGGGGTAAAGAGCTGACTTTTCTCTTCAATGAGAATGGTACACAACCCCCAACTGTCCTTCTTTTGGAAGTAAGTCCTCATGACCCTTTTAGCTCCCCAGATGTCCCTCTTTTTGGTTTCATGCATAGACCTCTATAATTCAATGTACTATTTACCCATAAAAAGTTTTGCATCACGCTGACATTTTTTAAACATTAACACTAAACTTTTTAAATTTAGAAGTAATTATATTTGTTACTTTCAAACATCAATTTAAAGGAAGCATGGCGGTGAAGAAGCATTGGGTTTAAGCAATTATTTGAATTCAGTCTTTTGGAAATAAGTCCTTCTGACCCTTTTTGCTCCTCAGTTGTGCCTCTTTTTGGTCTCATGCGTAGACCTTTAAAAGTCAATGTACTATTTACTCATAAAAAGCTTAATATCACACAAAAAAATGTTAAACTTTACTTTTTAATCTTAGAAGTAATTATATTTGTTACTTTCAAACATCAAATTAAAAGACGCATGGTGGTGAAGAAGCATTGAGTTTAAGCAGTTATTTGAATTCAGCCTTTTGGAAGTAATGCCACTTACACACGACCGGTTTTGTCGTCGGAATAAACTCCGAAGGTTTCTTCGACTGAACTCCGATGGAATTCCAATCAAGCGGTCTTGCCTACACACGGTCAACCCAAAGTCTGACCAAAGTCTGACCGTCCAGAACAAGGTGATGTACAGCACGTACAACGGGACTAGAAAAAGGAAGTTCAATAGCCAGTAGCCAATAGCTTCCGTCTCATACTTCCTTCAGAGCATGCGTCGTTTTTAGTCCGTCGGAACAGCATACAGACGAGCGGTTTTCCCGATAGGAATTGGTTCCGTCTGAAATATTTAGAACATTTTCTATTTCTAGGTCCGTCAGAATTTTCGAAAAAAATAGTCTGATGAGGCATACACACGATCGGAATAGACGATGAAAACCTTCTGTCGGACTTTTTCTGTCAGACATTACGCTCGTGTGTACGCGGCCTAAGTCCTTCTGACCCTTTTTGCACTTCAGATGTCCCTCTTTTTGGTTTCATGTGTAGACTTCTATAATTCAATGCACTATTTACCCAAAAAAACTTTTATATCACACAAAATGTTTTTAAACTTTAACACTAAGCTTTTTAAACGTATAAGTCGTTTTATTTGTTACTTTCAAACATAAGTTTAAGGGAAACATAGTAGAGAAGAAGCATTGGGTTTAAGCATATATTTGAATTCAGTCTAAATTCTTTTTGACCTGTGTAACTGAGGGCGATAGGTATGAGATATATGCTTTACCTATCTACTTTACTCTAAAAAGTGGCCCCATTTCTCCATCCAGAAAATTGGGAGCTATAACAGTATATGATCTGTAATTCCTCATCTTGTCATGTCATACATGACATGACCCACAATCACCTGTACTACCAACTTGTTACAAATTTCTGAAGATTCTTAGGGATGTTGTCTCTGGTTAGCCAAGGCAACAGTAGACACAGGGACAGTGGTATGAAGACAACCTCTTTAATGAAGATTTTAACACCAGACAAGACATGCTGGAGATCATAAAAGCCTCCAGCTGCAATTCACAACTACATAATAATCATGTGACCTACAGCTGCCTGAATGTGATATATCAGTATATAGCACTCCCGTTTCATATCTAATCCCAAAAACGAAAAATTTAATATATTGTAGCATACCAAGCCTTAGATGTCAGGCTAAGTATATTTTCAGCAAGTAAAAAAAAAAAAATATATATATATATGTATATATATATATATATATATATATATATATATTGATCTTGCCAGAAAGATCAACACATATACACACACTCCCTATGATTATTTTGTACTACTAGTCACATCAATTCACCATGAAATGAAGAAGAACAATTGCAGACCCCCCCCCCACATGGATAAAATGAAGAAATGAAGGGACAGGAATGCCCCGTACACACGGTCGGACTTTCCGCCAACAAGCTCACATCCATCATTTGTTGTAAAAATCCAATCCAATTGTTTGTACAGGGCATTAGTGTGTTACAGTATATGCAACATCGCCAGATAAAATAAAGCAGGCAAAAACTAAAAAAAAGAAAACTAATGCAGCAAGCAACACATTTCAATACCCTTTTCTGAGATCCAAATCCTAATATATCCTCCAACTTCTGGATCAGACAGTCTTTAATGTCTCTGTCAAAAAACACGCACTTATATGACTTCATTACAAGAATAAAGTACATTCCTTTTATACAGCTGTCAAATAAATTTGCATAAAGTTTGTGTGAAGAAAATCAAAGCAACGAACATTAAAACCCCCTCCAAAAAAAAGTCTTGCGCAGAAGTAGTTTGCAACACTGACACAAATCTACCGAGTTACGAGTGCAAATGAAGAGCAGCTAAAAGTTTGCTAAATTCAGAGTGAAATGTTGTTGAATTGTGAAAATTAGTGTAATCATCTCTTAATGCGCTCCATATTTTTTTTTGCCTTAGTTACGCACGCTAATGTGGATCATGAATGTTTTGCTGCTATAATGACGGGGTGTGTGTAATGCAACAAATCTGTAAATAAGAAGCACTTAAGACGTGAGCAAATGATCTTATTTGCTCCCCTCCTGCGCTGTTAGAACGCATCTGGCAAAGATGAGAGCTTTTATTTACCGGAATACATAAAGTCAGAAGGGAAAACAACAGAGACGGATCGCTTACAGCTTGTATGTACTGTTACAGCAACAGTGCCATCTGCATAACTTAAATACGCAGAGTTATGTGAGGGCACTGAACAAGAAGAGTCCTCTGTTGAAAAAGTTGTAAATATGTTTGAGTTGGACTATTCCCAGGACGCATCTATGACATGTTTAAATGGAGATCACTTGCAGGAACGTAGTGAAAGGGGTCTAGGCACAGGCAAGGGGGGTATAGAGGAGATAACTGGGAACAGATCATGAAAAGTGATAAAGGAAGAAGGGAAAGTGGTAGGAGACAGATTTAACAAGAGGGCGAAAATCAGCAGCAGATGGAGGAAGCTTAGAAAATGACTATCACTATTACAATCAGTTAAAAGGCACCTGTTAACATGGAGGCTGCCATTGTCATAGGTCGGAATGTTAAAAAAAATGTTATAATACAAAAAATTGTATATAAAAAACTGCTTATAGGAAGCTAGAATGAAAGTCAGGGAAATGGGCATTAGTCAAAGTGGAATTTCACACAAACAGATGAAATACATACAAGGAAACTTTTATTTATTTATTACAGGTATTTATATAGCGCCATCAAGTTATGCAGCAGTATATATATGTTGTACATTTACATCAATCCCTGCCTTCATGGAGCTTACAATCTAACTCACATTCATATACTAGGGCCAATTAAGACAGGAGCCAATTAGTCTAACAGCATGTCCTTGGAGTGTGAAAGGAAACACGCACGCAGACACAGGCAGAACATGCAAACTCCAGGCAGGTAATGCTGTGAATGGGTTTCAAACCAACTACCCTAGTGCTGCTAGGTGGAAGTGCTAGGAAAATGGGGCAAGCTGCAAGCTTCAGCATGTCAAGCCTCTTTATGCTTGACAAAGGAGTGCTGCTATGCCGACCATCCATAGCCTGAATACTCGGAAACGCGTCGCACATTCGTGACGTTACGGCTCCGCGCCACAGTTGATGTGCGTGCCAAGCCTCTTTCTGGTTCCCTCTCCACGGCGATGCTACCAGAGACTGACAACATCACAGCACTGTTTGTGACAGGACCCTGCGTCCTCCTTCCCCTTCCACTGGAACCCACACATGCCTGGATGCTTCTACATACCATCACATCTCAGTTCTGTGTGCCAAGGAGAAGAACCGCTGTGCCCCACCACCCCACATCATCCTATGTGGATTCGCCAGCCGTTTGTGGACATGCTGAAGCTTGCAGTCCCTCTGCTCTCATCCAGAGACATGCCTGAATGCAGATATGCTATCTTCCATGTGAGTGGATATTATTTTTTATAATAAATGTTTATTGATACATACTCAGAGGCGCCCCATTTTCCTTGTTTTTTCTCAGCCTGTTTGGACCTTGCTTCTGGTCCCATCGGTGGCAACCCTGACAGACCAGTCTCTATATATATATATAATCATCATATATAGTTTCCGACCCCCCTGGACTATCAAGGTATACTCTATAGAGGTACTGTTGCACTGCGCCTGTTTTACTTGTAAATAGGTGGAAGTGCTAACCACTTAGCCCCTTTGCTGTTTTAACTGTCAACTTTTAATGTTGTTGTTAACTGTTTTTTCTCCTCCTACCAGCACATCCCTTGTTAGCACATGATTACTGTGGCAGACCTGACTGACTTCTTGTGCTGCTTTTTACACTCCTAGTCTGAGCAATGTTGTATGAGGAGGGAAAGGAGGCTGAAAAATAAATTTAATAATGTAATAATTAATACTGATCTACATATGCAACTTTATTTGCAACTTTTTATATCTGTCTAAAGACTACCTTTAAAACTTACTTCAGGCAAAACTGAAAATTAAGCCTTGAGATATAAGCAGGGTATAACAGCCAACCTGCACTCCACCCCACGCTCTTAGTTGGTGACCCCGATGCATGGCATTTTTCGAGGTTGAACAAAGTATTGACTCCGGTTCACTTTCAGAATACAAAGCTATGATGTGATGCACGCGTGAAGCACATGTGCTCAAACCTGGCGTATGAGGCCTCAAAAAAAAATTATCAATCTCAAACATCAAACTTATATTTCCCGATCTGTAGCAATACACACTCATAGAGAAAAAAATTGGAGCACTGAGTTTAAAAACCCAAGTGAGCCCTTGTCATGAAGATTGAAGATCAATAAGCAGCGCGTTCAGAGGAAGGATTAGGGACAAAATGCATCAGAGAAGCTTAAACTTCAAATGCGTCCTCAATCTTTGTTTCCTCTTCATCTTTAGAAAAGAAGATCACTCCGCTGGATGTGGATCTCCAAGCAATTCTCTTCTGTGAAGTTGCAGGCAAACAAATTGTTTTCAAGGTCCCACTTAGCAGCATAATTTAGAATGGTAATTCTGTTAATGCACTCAGAAAAAAAAGAATAAAAACTTTGTTTCCTAGCAGACTTAATCCCCATAATGTTTTCTTTGTGTCTGTGTTCTATTTGAATTAGGTTCTGTTTGGTGCAAGGTGAGCAGAATTTGGCTGGTGCTAGTAAAAAGTCCTATTCTAAGTTTTCTGATCAGAAGATTACAGAATTATTATAGAATTTTTTATTGGCTGCTTTAGGAAGTTAGGTATACTTCTTAATGTGAATATTAATTTTTTTTGTTAAATGGGCACTATAATTGGTGAAAGATAATAACAAATCTCAGCATGAGCAAAACAAAAAAGATCTTTAGATTCTTAAATTTTTTTTTTAAAATAGTGATATGGTGATATTTGTCTTCCTACCCCTTCCTGACACAAGGAGAAGTGAGAGAAAAATCCCTCCTAAACAAGTTAAGCCCTTGAACACCACAGTTGTCAGTAGCTCTATGGGCTCTTGACATTGTTTTCCTGCCTTTGACATTTCCTTTATATACACGTAAAACCCAGGGCAGCAAATTGCCATTGACTTTATTGGAGCAGTGCACATGACCGTTCAGAGGCAGCATTTGACCTGCTTTGCATCGTGCTGGGTTCCTTTGGATGCAGCATCTCATACTGAGGTGTGTTTAAACTGCAGGCAAAGCAGGTCAAATGTAACCTTTTCTTCTAAAACACTGCATTTTTTATTCAAATGTATGCAACTGTCTTTGACAAGAACACCCGTTGACATGAGCCCAAAAGGAGATTGTACAATCAAATTGTAACCTGAATAGTTGATATTCACTAGCTAAACTTTAGTAAACTAGTGTTTGAACAGTCTTGAATTAATAAGGACTTTAAATGGTAAGCATCCCCAAATCTGATTGCTTAGCTTTAAGTGGACTACTGTGCCCTAGATACTCTCAGATTATCCTTACATTGTTTTAACATGTTATGTAACACAAACTTAAGCCTGGTATGACATGTCAAGCTTGGGACAGTAGACGGTGGAATGAGGACCATGGGAAGAAATCCCACAAATACAAGTTATGTAGACTTTACAGTTAGGACATTTTTATATCCTTCCTACCTTCATTGCTTCCTCCCTTTCTTCCTCCTTTTCTTCCATCCTTTAACCTTGGTCACTTGAAACATATCTGACCAGGGGGCCTCGACTTAGATGGACATACTATCCAGATTTCTATTGGCCTACATCAAACCCAGGGAAAGATCCTCCTTGGCTTTTAATAGTCATATCTTGTGTTCAGCTCGTTACCTTAATTTCATCCTCATTCTTGACCTTCCTTCCTTCTTTCCCCTTTTATTTCTACCTTTCCTTCCATCCTTTTACCTTGGTCACTTGAAACAAATATGATGTTTCCAGGGAGCCTCGATATAGATGGACATACTATCCAGGTTTCTATTGGCCTACATCAAGCCTAGGGAAATATCCTCCTTGACTCTTGATAGTCATATCTTAATTTCAGCTCTTTATCCTCATTTAGTACTCCTTCTTGTTCCTTCTTCTTTTCTTTCTTCCTTCCGTCCTTCTACTTTTCCTTCTATCCTGTCAGCTTGGTGACATGAAACAAATCTGATGTTCCCAGGGGGCCTCGATATAGATGGACATACTATCCAGGTTTCTATTGGCCTACATCAAAACCAGGAAAATATCCTCCTTGGCTCTTGATAGTCATATCTTAATTTCAGCTCTTTACCTTCATTTAGTACTCCTTCTTGTTCCTTTTTTCTTTACCTTCCTTCCTTCCTTTCTTCCCTCCCTCCCTTTTTCTTCTACTTTTCCTTCCATCCTTTCACCTTGGTCACTTGAAACAAATCTGATGTTCCCAGGAGGCCTATATTTCGATGGACATACTATCCAGGTTTCTATTGGCCTACATCATGCCCAGGAAACGATCATCCTTTCCTTTATATACTCCTCCCTTTAAAGTTTCTGCCCTTTACAATTCATGCTTATCTAACCAGAGTCAAAGGTGAATGGAAGTTCCAGCACAGCAAGAAAGGTTATGAATACCTACCTTAAGAATCCTTTGGAAAGTTTAACTGAGCATGTACAGAGGGATAAGAGGCTCTTGTTTTGCATAGATGATACAGATTGCACTTCAAATATGATGTGCATAACAAGTGTTGCTCTGTCTGTGAGAACAGTGATATTAAGCAAAGTAAATATTTCAAGTCATCACATCATATTTGATGCTAATGGTTCCAGTAAGTACCTCATTCCTCAGTGGTGTCAATAATTCCCTGCGATTTCACGGGCTGCCTATTCAGTTTCAGCCCAGAAAAATGACCACCTTGTGCTAAGTGCACTCAATAGATCCATTTTAAAGTTGGAGCTGTCTATCAAAAAAAGTTTGCCAGATACTTGGAAACTGAGCTCACACCTTGAAAGGGGAACTTTAAACCTGGTCTTTACCTTGCTCGCTGTGGTGGATCATTGTATACTGGCTTCGGCACAAAAACGGTTAAAGAAAACAATGGAAGCCGGAGGGGAGCGGGAGAGTGGATAGGATTTACTGGCGTTTACTTTTAATCTATGGTGCTTTCGGCTCTGTAGCTTATCAGCCCTATGTCAGCTTCTTTTTCCTCTTTTATACTCGACGCATCGCCCCCCATGCTGCTGCTGAGGGACGGGACCCGAGTGTCTGTCAGCTTTTTGTCAAGGGAAAAAAAGGGAGAAGAAAAAGAACGGAACAAGAGGCAAAGCAAAGCTAAGAGGAATCTATTAGATGTCACTGGGCTTTTGTATCCATGTCAATGATTCAGGATTAGAGTGTTTGAAATAATCTTATTGAGGGGAATCAAAGGAAGAAGGGAGACGAGGCAGCCTCCAAAGCATATGGCAACAGCCTGGACAATATCTTATTAGGAATATGTGCCCTGGCACCATTATCTCCGTAGAATGCTATTAGACCAAACATTCTCCAGCTTATAGGTGCCACTGACACACACACTTCCAAAAAAAAAGTTCCCAATAAGAAAGGCAGAGAGTAAATTGTTCCCTTTAGTAAATTACAGGAGGCAATGAAAAGCCTGTGATTTGCACAGTCAGGGGCTGACTACAGGAGGAATACACAGAAGATGTACACTCCTTAGAAGGTATATGGGAACATATAGTCAAAGATCCATTAGCTTGATCTCCTGTAGGACAGCCTGGCGGAACCTGTGCTCATACGCAAACCACTAGGGAAGCCGAGCTGTCAATTAGACTTCTACCTAGGGTTTTGTGAAGCAGAATCATGAATGTAAGATCAGTTTCCCAAAAACTTCAGCCATCAGCTGCTGTCCTTATGGGTAGCAATAATACAATTCACTCTTTTGAAGGACCAACGGGCATTTGGACCCACAGTCCTTTCTGTCTCCAAATGTTCCTCTTTTAGCCCTAAAACAGAGACATACACTATATAAGGAAATAAAAATACTACTTTATTACCAAAGTGGGTTTACATCATTTTAGTGTCATCCTTTATATTATTGTGTTGCTAATTTTTAACAATAGTATTGATGGAAACTAGGGATTTTCCCCTCAGTGACCAGTAAAATGTTGATATTTGTTATCTCTGGAAATATGATAGGGGTACCAAAGCACCTATATGAAGGAAACTTTTCCCAAAAACTGCCATTGCTGACTTTCCTGAAAATACTGATTGACTGTCTCTCATGTTGACCCTCTGACCTCAGTACTTGTGTCACTAACCCAGTCACACAGAAGAAGCAGACTTCTCTCAGGTCAGTGACTCAGAAAATAGAAGCCAGTCAGTTGACATAACTGCCAAAAAACTAGCAACTTCTAAAGAGGTGTCAGAAAACATGAAATCAGACCAGGACAGAAGTACAGTTAAATCACACTTGTTTAATAATAAAAGTAAAAAGAACAAATGTAGTCAAAACGCAGCCAGAGTTCAGTAACCGGAACGGATAGTCAGCCAAGCCAGAAGTCAGAGATCAAAGTAGTGGAACAGCAAGCAGGATCTGAAGCCAGAAGGGATGTCAGCAAAGCCAGTCTTTAAACAGAAACGCAGGAGATAGTTTCTTGTGATGTGAAGGTGAAGGGAGAGCTCCTCAGACCTGGATGGCTTAAGTAGGCAGGACTGACGAGCAGGATCATCAACAGCTGAGTAACTGTGGAGAGAGATGGGAGCTGGCAATTAGCCAACAGCTGAGCAGCCAGCTCAGAGAAGGAAGGGCTGAGCCCAGCCCTGACAAGGGGTCAGCAATGGCAGCCACCGTATTTCTCGTAGGAAAGGTTTATCTAATAGGGATTCTGTTTCAAAGAAAAACAACTTTGTGATCAGGCTCTGATAGAAAAAGCTGGTTGTCAACGTGTACTATATATTGGTTCCAAGCCCAGCACAATGACTTAGAATCCATTCACACCTCCTTGTTCAGGTGCATTACATCAATGCATGGTGTTATGTCACATGCTAACATGTGCTGTGTTAGGCAGCCCATTCAACCAAAATGAATAACATATTGGACATGCAATATTTTTTTTGCACGCAACGCACCAAAACATACAGTAGTGTGTTATGGTGGTTTCTGCTGCACTGCAACACATGTGCACTGGATGTGTGCTTGGTTAATGCACCCTGAATACCCTGAAATGCCCAGCTTTATGTGTGAAACAGCCAAAGGCCAATCCTTGTCTCTTTAGCCTTGTTGTTTTAATATCCACTAAGTCTTGCTAATATGCAATTAAAGAGGGTTTGATATGAGAATATTATTTTCAATACACTCTGAGAAAACCCCAACTCTATTACAAAATATGGAACAGTGAAAATAACCACATTGTAGATATTTTTGGCTAAATGTTACAATAACTACTCAAAATGTGCACTTACTAAAAACATGCCATGGTTTCCCTTTAGGCTATCAAAAGTCCATCTGTGCTGTATTATCGTCAGATTGTTGTCATGTTCTGCTCCTGAAACTTCTCTGTCTATAACTGGTCTGAAATTTGGCATCCATATTTGCTTGTCCATGGGAAATGATGATGTTATGATTTCAATTAAGGCAGGAATTACAATTGCATGGCCAACATGGTCAAACAAAATGTCTGGTTCCAATCATGAAAACAATAAAATAAAACACAAACGTCAGCTGTTACTTTAGTACTTTAACCAGAAAAACAGCCGTGACATCTTAAGAAAGAATCACAGGGAAATTAAATGGCAAAAAAATGTTTACTGTATTCCATAACCTGAATATGCCTTTATTATAGCTTCCTGAAATCCTCTGGACAGCCAAACTGAAAGAGGAAGGGTCAACACTCTGAGCCAACCATTAGTGGTTAGTACCGTTGCCTTGCAGAAATGTGGCCCCCAGTTCGACTAGTCAGGACACTATCTACATGGAGTTTGCATGTTCTCTCTGTGTCTGCGTGGTTTCCTCAGGGTACTCTGATTTCCTCCCACATTTTGGCTCCTGTGTAAATTAGCCCTAGTATGTGTGTGCTTGTATGCATGAGAGATAGGGACCTTAGACTGTAAGCTCCTTGAGGGCAGTGACTGATATGAATGCTCAATATGTAAAAGTGCTGCCTAAACTGTCAAGACTATAAAAATATCTGTAATAAATATTATGCTGCTGCGTCGTTGTCCTATCAGCAGGATGGGGCTTAGTTCTCAGCCAGCATGTATTGCTTAACTTTAGTTTGAAAAGTTTGGTCCCTGGTATAGTTGTGGTCTATTATTATTATTATTATTATTATACAGGATTTATATAGCGCCGACATTTTACGCAGCGCTTTACAACATTAGGGCAGACAATACAAGTACAATACAATTCAATACAGGAGGAATCAGAGGGCCCTGCTCGTTAGAGCCTACAATCTAGGAGGGAGGGTCAAGTTATACAAAAGGGTAATAGCTGTGGGGGATGAGCTAATGGAGAAAATAGTGCAGTTGTTAGATGGAGGCAGGATAGGCTTCTCTGAAGAGGAAAGTTTTCAGGGATCGCCTAAAAGTGGATACATTTGGAGACAGTCTGACAGATTGGGGTAGGGAATTCCAGAGGATGGGCGAGGCTCGGGAGAAGTCCTGGAGGCGGATATAGGAGGAGGTGATGAGGGAGCGAGAGAGCAGGAGGTCTTGGGAGGAACGGAGATGGCGATTAGGTTGGTATTTTGAGACTAGGTTAGTGATGTAGCTGGGGGCAGAGTTGTGGATGGCTTTGTAACTTATTGTTAGTATTTTGAATTTAATTCGTTGGGCGAGTGGCAGCTAATGGAGGGATTGGCAGAGAGGGGTAGCAGACACTGAGCGGTTTGTAAAGTGGATAAGTCTGGCAGCAGCATTCATGATGGACTGCAGGGGGGATAGTCTGTTTAAAGGTAAGCCAATGAGGAGTGAGTTGCAGTAGTCAAGGCGAGAGATAACCAGGGAGCTTTGTGGTTTCATTGGTTAGGAAGGGACGTAGTTTAGAGATGTTGCGGAGGTTGAGGGGGCAAGCTTTGGAAAGTGATTGGATGTGGGGCTGATAGGAGAGTTCAGAATCCAGGATAACACCTAGCACCCTGACATGTGGGGACGGGTGGATGGTTGTGCCATTGCTCTTGACAGACAAGTCAGGGGAAGAGGCACGTGGGGGAGGAAATATTATAAGCTCGGTTTTGGACAAGTTGAGTTTGAGGAAGTGGTGTGACATCCATACAGATATGTCGGTTAGTAAGTTAGTGATGCGTGAAGAGACTGATGGAGTGAGTTGAGGGGTGGAGAGATAGATTTGCGTGTCATCAGCATAGAAATGATATTGAAAGCCGTGAGAGGCTATCAGCTGACCCAGGGAAGAGGTGTAGATTGAAAATAAAAGAGGTCCAAGAACAGAACCTTGGGGGACCCCCACAGAGAAGGGAAGAGGAGTGGAGGAAGTAGAATTGTAAGTGACACTGAAGGTGCGTTGGGATAGGTAGGATGAGAGCCACTGAAGAGCACAGTCACGGAGACCGTAGTTGTGGTGTATGTCAGGAATGCCCAGATAGCATGACTGACTGATCAGAATAACAATCCTTTGGGCAGGTTAAATAATTCCTATGTACACTATATTACCAAAAGTGTTGGGACACCTGCTTTTACACGCACATTCATTTTAATGGCATCCCAGTCTTAGTCCGTAGGGTTCAATATTGAGTTGGCCCACCCTTTGCAGCTATAACAGCTTCAACTCTTCTGGGAAGGCTGTCCACAAGGTTTAGGAGTGTGTCTATGGGAATGTTTGACCATTCTTCCAGAAGAGCATTTGTGAGGTCAGGCACTGATGTGGGACTAGAAGGCCTGGCTCGCAGTCTCCACTGTAATTCATCCCAAAGATGTTCTATCTGGGTTGAGGTCAGGACTCTGTGCAGACCAGTCAAGTTCCTCCACCCAAAACTCGCTCATCCATGTCTTTATGGGACCTTGATTTGTGCACTCGTACAAATCAATTGATGGAGTTGGGATTATGGTGTGGGGTTGTTTTTTAGGGTTTGGGCTTGGCCCCTTAGTTCAAGTGAAGGAAACACTTAAAATGATTGTAAGCCTTTGTTTTTTTTAATTTAAAATAACAAACATATCATACATACCTCCACTGTGCAGCTCGTTTTGCACAGAGTTGCTATGATCGTCCTCTTGTGGGGTCCCTCGGCGGCTCTCACAGCTTCTCCTCACATCAGATAACCCCCTAGGAGAAGTGCTCTCCCGGGGGGTTACCTTGCGGGTGCGCTCCCGAGTCCAGCATTTGGTGTCCATAGACACGAATGCTGGACTCGGCCCCAACCCCTGGCGGCCGCGTCATTGGGAGCCAATGGCTGCGCTGCTACCAATCTATTCAATCAAGAGCCGGGACCCCATGCAGAGAGGGACAGAGCGTCTCCGCCGAGGGAAATATGGGGCTCACGTAAGTAAAACGGGGGGGCTGGGGGGCCGGTCTCTGCCAGAAGTTTTTTTACCTTAATGCATAGGATGCATTAAGGTGAAAAAACACGAGGGTTTACAACCTCTTTAAGGCGTCAGCATACCAAGACATTTTGGACAATTTCATGTTCCCAACTTAGTGGGAACAGTTTGGGGATGGCCCCTTCTTGTTCCAATATGGCTGCGCACCAGTGCACAAAGCAAGGTCCATAAAGTCATGGATGAGCGAGTTTAGGGTGGAGAAACTTGTCTGGCCTGCACGGAGTCCTGACCTCAACCCGATAGAATGCCTTTGGGATGAATTAGAGTGAAGACTGCGAGCCAGGCCTTCTCATTAAAAATGAGTGCCTGACCCTGCGCTTCTGAAAGGAAGATGGTCAAACATTTCCATAGACACACTCCTAAACCTTGTGGACAGCCTTCCCAGAAAAGTTGAAGCTATTACAGCTGCAAAGGGTGGGCCAACTCAATATTGAACCCTACGGACTAAGACTGGGATGCCATTAAAGTTCATGTGTGTGTAAAGGGAGGTGTCCGAGTACTTTTGGTAATATAGTGTATATATTTTAGTTCTGTATTTAGCTGATTGCCTGGAATTCTGCTTCAAGCAGCATAGTGGCCAAGTGGATAGCAGTCTTGCCTTGCAGGTTTTAACTCCAGGGACACTATCTGCATGGATTTTGCATTTTCTCCTCATGTTGGCATGGGTTTCTGTTGGGTGCTGCAGTTTTTCCCCAAAACATGCCCCCAAGGTGGCCCTAGGGCATGTGACTATCATAAAGACATTAGCAATTTTGAGGGTAGGGTCGGAAATAAGAACAGTTGAATGCTTTCTATTTAGTCCTGCAGAAAAAAAGTGTCACCACTATATAGTAAAGTAAAATTATAACTGAAACACATTTGTTTTTTTCTAACAAACTTTTACAAAATTTCTAGAGTAAGATTTTACACTACAGAATTGCAGCTTCAGGGAGCAATGGCTAGTTATGACAGAAAGAGAGACAATAAATGATTTTACAGGAAGGCCTTTAAAAACATCTATATGCAAGAGGAAAAACTGAACATACTGCAGCTTGCCAGTCGTTAAATATGGTGGCTGCATTCATTTTCATTTACCACTCTAAGAACATTTTCAGCAAGTACAAAAATGACCTGTTGATTCTGGCAGAAATGCAAATGTTATCTTCTTACTAAGCTATCTTCTGTAAACTATAAATTCCTCCACACCCCAATGTAATGGAAATATCCAAATCAGGGAAGCAGCCTAGTGTGACAACTCTGCCCCGACAGATACAGTGGAGTAAGCATTGTCAACCGAAGACAGGAAGTGTGTTATTCAATATTCACAGGATAACAAAGTGAAAATAAAAGAAAAAAAAAAATAATACAAATGTAGCCAGCACATCAGAGGGATGGTAATCTGTTAAAGTGTTACTAAACCCAGGACCCTGCATTCACTATATTCACAGCATGTTAAATTTGAGGATGATGATGGAAAGAACAAGAGTGGCATGTAAGCATTGTTACACTGGTACAAGACCATGCTGCTTAATACCTTTTCTCATCACCAGTATATAGCAGTCTTGTGACTTCTATCAGTGTCCTGCCGAGCACTGGTAAAAGCTTGTAGGAGGAGTTTTCATTCACCTTTGATTGTCCTATGAGGATGCAGGACTCTTGAACCTCTGACGGGAGAGTCCTGATTGGCCCTCTGCCAATCACATGTACCCTCCCAAGAAAAAAAAAAAAACTCTCTAGCAATATACACCAAATTGAGCATGTGCAGAGTCCCCCCAAGGTTCTGTACTATCAGGAGATGGATTGGGGATTGTGGAAAAGGGGGAAGATCAGAGAAGACAGGTTTAAACAGCCTTTTAGCACAATGCAGAGGATTAACCCCTTGGGTTCCACAGTGAGTATAACAAGCATGCTTTACTGCAGGGATCTTCAAACTACGGCCCTCCAGCTGTTGCAGAACTACACATCCCATGAGGCATTGTAAAACGCTGACATTCACAGACATGACTTGGCATGATGGGGATTGTAGTTCCTGAACAAACTGGAGGGCCATAGTTTGAAGACCCATGCTTTACTGCATATACAGACTGATTTTACTGTTGTGGCTTTAATAACATTTTAATATACATTATTGCTTTTGGGTTTAGCTATGTTTTAATGTTGTTTAAAAGCAGTCTTTCTTTTTTTGTTTAGAGTTTCCCTTTAATCCATCATTTATTTACAGCTGAAAGCGTATACCTAAGTTAATGTCCAGCAAAATCAGCTTTTTTGTGTCTGCGGAAATGATGGGAAAACACGATTTGCACTGATCTACTTTCTGCAATGCCATCTTTTTTTTCTGATAGTTGCGCTGCAAACCTAATTAGCAAACTCACTCATTAGTCTTCTAGAAAAATTAGCAGAGCTTATGCTAATTACTCCTGTAAAATTTAATAAACTCTTTGAAATAGGGATAGACTAATGAGGTTTTATTTATTGAACTAAAATAACTGTGAGGAAAAAGGTTAGGACATTGGGATACCCATTGTGGTAATAAAACCACAAATTATTCCATTCCAGCACAGAAATTTTATAGCAACGCTTTTAAATTCAAATATGAGTTACAATTCGAATGTTAAATCAATCCTGAACTTAATTTAAAAGAAGAAACTCTCCTCCCCCGTTCTTGGAGCCATGATTTGCTGCTCGGAATAACTTCTCGCTTTTAATGGGGGTAGTGAATTTGTGTCACGGAAATAGCTCTTTTCAAATGATATCATGAGATCATTAGGCAGCATTTTCCTTTCTCAGAAATCAGGACTGCAAGGTTCTGGGTATACTCATGACACTCTTTGCACATACAAAAATAGCGACCAGGGCTTACAACGAAGCCCGAAAATGTATGTATCAGCCAAGACAGCTAGTGATGGTAATGTGCTATTAGGTACTTGGATCATTTCAAACCCTGTACTGCACTTCGAGGGATTATGAGGACAAAAACAATGTAGGATGCAGGATGGGTGATGTGTCATCCCGAGTGAGTATGTATGAGGACAATGACAATCTGAGACACAGGATAGGTGATGTGTCATCTCATTATGTGCAAAAACAGTGACTCTCTGGGTATAATCACTGTGGCGTATGGTCATTTTCACTGTGACATTAGGAGGATAAATTTGCCTATGAGATTGCTTTAAAATCCATTACCATGGAGCAAAACCATGCTCACAGTGGCAGGCAGAATAACCATTTAGCAAATGAGCATTTTCACAGTGGCATCAATGGGAACAATTACTATGGCACCAGGGCCTTCTGACTGTGACACTGAAAGAAATAATCCCTGTCACTGTGGCACACAAGCATTTTCAGTTTGATAATGCTGGAAATATACAAGCTGGCACACAAGCATTGTTACCCTGGCATAAGATCATGCTGACTGGCAAAGAGGATAACCACTTTAGATGTGAGCATTTTCATTGTGACATTGGTGGGAACAATCACTGTGGCATCTGTGTCTTCTGACTGCGGCACTGATAAAAAGAAATAATCACGATGGTACATGTAGCTGCTCACTGTGGCAGTGGTGGGAATATTAACTGTGACACACAAGCATGTTAAATTTGAGGATGATGATGGGAAGAACAAGAGTGGCATGTAAGCATTGTTACCCTGGTACAAGACCATGCTGACCGTGAGTATTTTTCGGAGTGGCATTAATGGGAAAATTACTGTGACGTCTGGGTTTTCTAAATATGACACTAATAGAAATAATTACCATGGGACATGGGGACAGAGCCGGGACACGTGAGGGTCGGCTGCCCCAGGGGCGGATCCAGAGCCTAGTCTCGGGAGGGGCACTGCCATAAAATTTTGCGGGCAATTTGTCGGGCAATGGCTGGTGTTGGCGCTTCAATCATAACAGCACCATGGTTGATGTGGTGTCAGGATGATTGAGGCGCATTATTTATATTATTACATTGTAATGTAAAATGAAATCGTTCAACTCACCATAATGCAGAATCATTGGGAGCCCTGAGCGTGTCACTTGCTACCGTCGCCTGCCACCAGATGCAGCGTGTCACTTGCCAATGTCGCCTGCCACAACATGCGGATTGTCACTTGCCAATGTCGCCTGCCACAACATGCGGATTGTCACTTGCCAATGTCGCCTGCCACAAGATGCGGATTGTCACTTGCCAATGTCGCCTGCCACAAGATGCGGATTGTCACTTGCCAATGTCGCCTGCCACAACATGCAGATTGTCACTTGCCAATGTCGCCTGCCACAAGATGCGGATTGTCACTTGCCAATGTCGCCTGCCACAAGATGCGGATTGTCACTTGCCAATGTCGCCTGCCACAAGATGCGGATTGTCACTTGCCAATGTCGCCTGCCACAACATGCAGATTCTCACTTGCCAATGTCGCTTGCCACAAGATGCGGATTGTCACTTGCCAATGTCGCCTGCCACAACATGTGGATTGTCACTTGCCAAGTTGCCAGTGGATGTGTCCTAGAGTGAGGGCGGGCAGTGAGAGATATTGTAACTCATCAGAATATGCATGCAAAAGCATGTTGCATTGCGGCCATCTTGGTACACCCTCACTTGTCAGCAGTAAGACTAGAGTTAGAAGTCGGCAAGCAGACATCTTTATACACCCACCGGAGTCTTGCTTTTCACAGTTATTTTTAATAGTAAACTCAGCTTATTTAGTGAAATATAAGTTGAGTTTACTGTTAAAAATGACTGTGATAAGCAAGACTCTGGTGGGTGTATAAAGATGTCCGCTTGCCGACTTACAAACACTAGGCTTACTGTGGACGAGTGCGGGAGTACCAAGATGGCCGCGACGCCATGTCCCTTCAGTCACATTATCAGAAGGGGAGGGGCTTCAACACCTGCCTGCTCGCTGCCTCGCTCAGCCTCAGTCACACACCAGCCGCCCGCTCCAGGCCCTGTCACACTGTCACGTCGGTCGGCTCTGAGAGACTCGAGTCCGACCTCCGACGTGACGCCGTGACTCACTCACTCACTGCAGTGTGAGTGTGACTGACCGTGACGTCACTCGTTGCTAATGCCAGGGCCGCCTGGCGTCTAGCAACGAGTGCAGAGCAGGGAAGAGGCTCCACCCACCTATCCTTCCTTCAGTGTCAGTGACCGCCGCCGCCACCCGTACATACCACACGCGAGTCTCTCTCTCGGCGCCGCTGATCGGCACATGTGAGAGAGAGACTCGGGCCGGCAGCGGAGCGCAGGAGACAGTTACATTAAGAGTGTGTGTGCTATTATTTCGGGGGGGGCAATTGCCCTGTTGCCCCCCCCCTGGATCCGCCCCTGGGCTGCCCTGGGTGCAATGGTTTACTGAGGGGGCCTTCCTTCTGTTGCAAGGCTGACAGAAGCAGTGATTTTGACAAGCAAATGGTTGCTGGGTGTAGGATCCCCTAAGCTTGCACATCATGAGCGGGGGACACAGTTTGGCCCTCGTGACGTCTCTGACCTAGCATGCACCAGTCCGTGACGTCATGAGGGGGCGGTACCACCAGGTGTCATTGCCAGGTGCTCCCCCCCCCCTTACTTATATAGGAACTGTCAAACGCCGGAGGAGGCATTCAGGGCCAGTTGTCCTCGCGAGCGGAGCTTTGTTTTTTGGGTTCCGGCGGTGTGCGGGCATCATGATTGATGTTAGATATACATAGGGGGACACTGTTTTTTTATTTTTTAATAAATTGTCAAAAAATGTCTGTTTTTATTACTTTTTGACACTTTTTTAGTGAATGGGTAGAGGTACATACTCATTCACAAGGGGGGGCGGGATCTTGGGGCTCCCTTGTTAAATAAGCCCCCTGCTCGCAGACCCCCATAATCGCCAGCCAGGGTTGTGGGGATGAGGCCCTTGTCCCCATCAACATGGGGACAAGGTGCTTTAGGTGGGGGGGGCAGAGCCCCCCTGCCCTAAAGCACCCACCCCCCCCATGTTGAGGGCATGTGGCCTGATATGGTTCAGGAGAGGGGGGGGGCGCTTGCTCGTCCTCCCCTTTCCTGACCTGACAGTCTGCATGCTCAGATAAGGGTCTGGTGTGGATTTTGAGGGGGGCCCCACACCATTTTTTTCTCTATTTTTAACTATCGGCATATTTTTTTTACATTCAGCTGTCAGCAGGGAACTGGCCGGCCTGCTCCTTAGCAACCAGCTATTTGTCAAAAAAGAGCACATGTGATACCGTTTGTGAATTGGACTTTTTTACTTATATTTGGAGCTTTTTATACGATATTTACCAGCACTTTTTTCATTTTGCTGTAAATACTGCATAATCATTTATTTTTTTTATATGAATTGGACTTAATTCACTGCATGCAATTTATTTATGTATTTATGCATATGAGTCACGTGGCCGCATTATCGCATGCAGTAAATGTTAGTGAATTGACCCCATGTTCGTTACCACATTGTATTTCAATTATTTCTACCCTACTCCTATTAATCTGAACGGCTGAATGATCTTGAAGTGTATAAGCTTGCTTTGTAAAGATCTCCATACATTTACTGCCTGGAATTCTGTTACACGTAGTCACTATGCCCTGTGAGTAGGCACTGCTGTGTCACATTTCACAGAACCTGCTTTCTGAACCACAGAGGTGCTGAGATGAGGAGTTTCAAGAGGCGGAGTCTGTACAGGAATCACTGCTTGCAGGCAGCAAGGTACCATGGGATATGGAAAGAGATGGCCAGCAGGCAGGCAGAACTCACAACATAAAGGGAGATTCCATTAGTTTGTCAAAATTAACTATAGTTTGTATTGTATTTACAATTTTTGTATTGTATTTAGAAGTTGGATGTTATAAAATGAAAGTGTATACTATGACTGTAGATCTCCTTTAAATTGTGACTGTAAGACAATGGTCTTGTTTACGTCTTGCTTGTTGTGTCATACCCTGATTATTCACCTTATTATACAGTATCTGTTCCTCCTTTTATGCCACAATAGAAGTAGCAGTTTCATGTGTGCACCCGAAGGTTTATCTACAACATCCTGTTCAACCTAATACCTGTATTATTGATTCAATTAAATTATAGCTTTCATCCTGGTAGAGTATATTGGAGCTGTTAGTGCCCTGATAATTAGGGGGGGACCAAGCAAAAAAGTAATATGAACTACTACTGCCACTGTTTTAAAGGTATAGTGCATTAATCGTTGTCCTGTTTTTACTTTCTTATGAGTCACTGACCCAGACAATGCATAAAGATGGAAACAAGGTTATTGCTAAAGGAAAACAAGGTTATTGGCATAGAAAAGTGAATACTGTAGCTGCATGATGAGAAACTGTATATATTTAAAATAACAAACCTTGCAAGGGAAACTTAAAAAATGAGATTTTGTGATTGCATACAATCAGTCCTGGCACAACAACCCTGGCATTTGCGCCTTTAAAAACAAGTCATCATTGATAGCTTTAGGATTTAGATCCTCACAGCTTCTATTGAAAGCTTAACCTTCCATTACATCTATATGAGCTTGTTGGACACCACATGTCAAAACATGGACAATTAATATGGAAAAGCCCCTCTTCCGCTTTAAAGCTATAACAGTCTCCACTCTTCTGGGAAGGCTGTCCACAAAAGTTTGGAATGTGTTTGTGGGAATTTGTGGGGTTCGGGTCAACACTCTGTACAGGCCACTCAAGTTTCTCCAAGTTCTCACCAAGCTGGTCAAACCATGTCTTTATGGATCTGGTTATTTGTACAGAAATACAGTCATGCTGGAACAGAAAGGACTTTCCCCAAGCTGTTGCCTCAACGATGGAAACGTATAACTGTCTAAAGCATGTTTGTATTCTTAAGCATTACCGTACCCTCCACTGGAAAAACTTTTCCTCAGTAGTTTAAGGGGGAGGGTGGGTTTTGGGCATATAGTGTACATGTGATAACCAAGTGTCCAAAAGCATTTGGTTGTAAGGCATACAATACATAAGGGAATCAGCCTGTCCAGGCATTTCCTTCATTCTGGCATTGAGTATAACCGGCCAACTCTGTGTATAAAATACACTGATTGCTAGTGACCGGATACTGGGAACACCTAATCCCAACCCTTTGATTATTTATGCCCAGGATTCCCATCACTGTCCACTGGAATTTCTCTGCAGTCGATTTTTACACAACACCGAACCTTAAGGGCTGTATACACAGGCCGAATATCGGGCGGCATCGGCCTGGTTCAAAAGAAAATGGCTGACATTCGGCCCCTGTGTATGGCAGCCAGTCTGACAGGAAGGGATATTACTGAGAAAGGTCTGCCGATCGGCACCCGATCAGCGAACTCAAGCAATGGCAGAGAAAGCTGCTCGGTATGTTCTGGCAGAGGTCCTATCCCCCTGTCCCCCTGTCAGAACACAATAGCTCAGTGGGGGAGATCGCTGTACTAACATTGGCTAGTTGGTACACCAGCTCCTCTTGAGCTCTTCAGTTTTGCTAAGTTGAACGAAAACAAAAATTACTAGTTTGTACCACGGTTTACCAGGAAACACAGATGTACAGGACAGTAGTACTCAGGTCGAGCTCAGAAGTAGAGCAGTTTAGATGATTTAGTAAGAGATTATATTCCTGCCATAGTTCATGTCAAACGCCTTAATCCATCTAGATATGATAGATAATGAACATTTAATATAAAACTCAGATTAAGGAAAATTTCTTAAAGTTTGAAGTGTGTGGGAGGGTAGTTTAGTCTTTCCTGACTTTATTGGTTGTGTTCCTAGCCAGTGATCCTCTCAGAAAAGAAAGGACCAGATTGAAAGACCCAGACCAGGGCTTTTCACTTACAAAACTTGCAAAATTCCTTGAATAATATTCGAAATTAACTGGCTGATGTTACTTGTTGCCTCACACTGAAAGAAAGACTCCATAATATACAAAACATGATGACAATTGACCAGTGGAGCAATATGTTCCCATTTACATATTCCTAGTCTAGAAATGATTAAGATGAGTTATTTTGTAGAGAAGTTTGTCAGCTGAGCTTTGTGTAAATGATGACACCTACTCGTCTTGTGGGTTTTACTGTAGGTGCACCTCTGACATCATTGGAAACCTTGCTTTAGTCACACATGATAAACCCCGTTTTAAATGTCCTTTACAAGTTACAGAGCTGCCTCAAACAAAACCAAGTATTGATTTTTTAAAAGCAAAATGTGTTATGCTTGAAATCCGAATAAAAGAAAATACATTTAAAGCAAAACTCCTGGTTTATACAAGCTATTTTATTGCAGTTGTGTTTTCCTTTATATGTGCAGCTAGCATAAGTATCCATGTATGTCTTTATATCAGCCTTTATCATCCTTTGTATAGCAGCACTCAGACTGAGAGAGGGATGAGCTGCACTAATTGCCAATCTGGCACTGCTGCATGCACATACACTAACAGAAAAATGTTGACAGGAGGAGAGAGAACGAGAATTATCAGTGTGTTAACTGAACTGTTCTTTCATTGTCCAATCAACAAACTGCATGTAGGTCAATGACACCACTGTCTCCCATAACTCTAACCCTCCTAATTGTGTTGTCTGCCACAATTGAACCACAGAAGTGGCAGGATATAATTATGAAGCCAGATAACACAGTACAGGCATACCCAACTTTTAAGTACACAATGGGGTTTATTTACTAAAGCTGGAAAGTGCAAAATCAGGCTGACTTCTGCATAGAAACCAATGAGCTTCTAACCCCAGCTTGTTCAATTAAGCTTTGGTAATAAAACCTGGAAGCTCATTGGTTTATATGCAGAAGTGAGCCTGATTTTGCACTTTTCAGCTTTAGTAAATAAACCCCATTGTGTACTTAAAAGTGGGGTATGCCTGTATATATCTATGCAATTCATCTGTGAATTTCTAGTACATGACTGCCTGGAATTCAGTTTTAAAGTGTAGGATCTTCTTTACAAAAAAAATCACACAGTGGTGTCCCAAATGTGTAAAGCAGACCTACCACCCAGTGATTCCTTTCTGTTTAAACAATGAAGACCACATAGAAGAAGATTCTTAAAATCTTCTGCAGCCAGCGATGGCTTCATTACAGGCCTTTATAGGGACTGAGCAGCCGTTAGGACCAGTGCCCCTTAGCGCCATGGGAGGCATTGTCCTGTTCTTTTGGGTTACTCTTGAGCAGTGTGTACTCTTTTCTGTCGCAGGTGCTAAACTCATCATTGGTGACAGAAGATAGTACATGTTTGGCATGTGTGCCCCAAAAGAAATGGACAAATTTTCCTCCCGTGGCACTAGGGAGCACTGATCCCCAGAGCTGCTGTGTCCCTCCAATAACTGAGAATGAAGCCATTGCTGGCTGCATAGAATTTTAAGAAGTTTGCTCTTAATGCCATTGTCGACTTCATTGTTTCAAAAGACAGGGAGCCCTGGCTAGAAGATAAAATTAACACGGTATCCTGGTTTACGCATATGGGACAGCACAGTGTGCTTTTTTTGTAAGATTGAACTTACACTTTAACAACAATATTCCTATATGTTATGGGATTCATTTAACTAAGGTATATAGATTGTTAATTTTGCAAGGACATTTCCCTAGCCTAGTGAATGTGGTAAAAATTCCCTTTGCAAAGAATACATAATCAAGGAAAATAAAAAGAAACAGTATATTTGCTTGCACATGATTGGACGATGGATCAGCAGAGCTTCATCTTATTCACTGAGCTAAAAATAAAATTCTCTTGCAAAGTGCAAATTCCTTTTCAAACTATACAGTCTATTCACTTTTAGTAAATTAACTCCTATGTCTCCAGCCATTACATATTTTCTTCAAATTATTGATCTAGAATCTATCTGTCTTGTAGAGGAAATATAGAACAAATTAAAGCTGGTAAACTAAACTGCTATAGCTCAGAAAAATCTGTGAAATAGGCGAATTTAATAAATAGGGTTTTTACAGCCTCTATTTCATAACCTTGAAAGATAACAAGTCAATATTTGTGAATGCTTTATTTCAGCCGTAAGGCAGAAGAAAATGTAATACCAATTACCTGTAGTAAAGCATGATCGGTTTAGCTGTATACATTGCATGAAAAGATACTGTACATTTTCTACTATATGTCAGCATATAAGTATTGTTACAAATTTATTACCAATTAAAGGATATTCGCCACCTTAGGAGTGAAGTATGACACCAATGCTCATTTGCTCGTCAGATGTTACCATGTCCAAAAAAAATAAAAAGTGTGGTAATGGTCATGAGATCATTATGATAAAAACACCAGAAATATAAAAGGCTATAAAATTAACAAGCTGATTCTTTTTGCTACTGGTATAAGAAGTGGCATAACTTAAAAAGTAACAATTTCACGCCCTAGTGATCCATGCCTATTTACTGTCAGTCCTCGTTAATGCACTGTGCACTTGCTACACTCAGAGGAGGGTTAATTCACAGTGTTCAGTAATGAGAACAGGACAGTAAGACGGCAAGATATCCAATTACGTAAAACATAACTAAAAGGCAAGAAAAAGCCTGATACAGGAACTATTAACTGGCCGGAGGAATAGGAGGAAGGCTGGAGAAGGGAAAAAATAATAAACAAGCGCAGGACGGAAGCAATACGTGGAAAATGTGCTACAAGGTAAAATATAGACTGCAAAACTAAAACCATTGATGACAGATCAGTTAGTCATTGCAAATTAGCAAAAAAAAAAAATATTACATATAGATAGAAAACAGCAACATTTGTGGTGGCTGAAATATAAACCACGTAAAACAATACTTTGGAAAAAAAAACTGAGCTGCACTAATTACACCACTGCTGAGTTGACATTTTCCTGCCCATTTCAACTCTAAGGAAAAAGGTACAAAATAATCACACAGTGGGGCTGATTTACTAATAATCAAAAAAAAAAAACTCCAACATGCTGGTTGATGGATCGACTTGGGTACAATCAGCCTGCCCAGAGATGGCTCGAATCTCGACCAGTCGTTGTTGAACCAGCCGAGATTCGAACCCTTTGGCTGGCTTCATTTATTAGCTGATATATCAGCATGGATGTCACACCACTTCCTCAAACTAAATCTTTCTAAAACTGAGCTGATAATATTGCCTCTCGTTCATGGTCTCCTCCATCTCTTTTCCATCAAGATCAATAATACCACTATCAGTCCCATCCCTCACACCAGGGTACTAGGTGTAATCCTAGACTCTGGCCTGTCCTTTTAGCCCCAAATCCAATCACTGTCAAAAGCTTGTAGACTTCACCTCCATAACATCTCTAAAATTCACTCTTTTTTACCTAATGAAACCACCAAGCTACTCATTCACTTCCTTTTTATCGCTCATCATGACTGTCGCAACCCTCCTTCTCTTAGGCCTACCTTAGGCTATCCCCCCTTCAGTCTATCATGAATGCTGTTGCCAGACTCATCTACCTTACCAACTGCCAGCCCTCTCTGCCAATCTCTCCACTGGCTTACTATTCCCCAGCAAATGAAATAAAAAAAACTAACAACAACATACAAGCCAAATAGAACTAGGCCCCGAGCTACATCACTAATCTTGTCTCAAATCACCCAAACCATCTTCTCCTCTCCGCCCAAGATCTCTTGCTTTCTTGCCTCCTCTTCCCATGCTCATCTCCAGGACTTCTCCAGAGCCTCTACCATCCTCTGGGATTCCTTACCTCAAACTGTTCGGCTATCTCCCACTCTGACCACCTTTAGGAAATCCCTGAAAATTGCTCTCTCCCTCACAGTTTGTACCTTTTGTAGCACTTGCCCCACCGTATTGTATGTAAGCTCTTATAAGCAGGGTCCTCTTAACCCTCTTGTATTTTATTGTATTGTAGTTGTACTGTCAGCCTTTAGATTATAAAGAGCTGCACAAACTGTTGCCACTATATAAATCCTGTATAATAATAATATTCAGTAATCCCAAGTAATAAATCAAATATAATTTTCCATGAGTCACAGGCATTCAGATTGGTTACCAGATTACTGCACATGCACCTTTTTTATTTAGTAAGCCTGATATTGCTACACATTTAAAACCATCTTTGTTCATTGTTTCTAAAGGCTCAGGGTTTTTTGCATGATGGTAAAAAACCTTCTCTGTGCAGCAGCCACCCCTAATACTAACCTGAGCCTCATCTCAATCCGGCGATGTGCAGGAAAGCCTCAGCCCTCCAGAGGCTCTGGGGGAACTCGGCAGGAGGGAGGTGCCAAGAGCGCCAGCGAGGGACCCAAGAAGAGGAGGATCAGGGCTGCTCTGCAGGAGCTTTCTGTAAAAAAGACCCGTCACTGGTGTTCTCTCTCCTTGTGTAGGATGATTGGTCTTGTCTCCACCCCTCCTGTAGTTTTCTGCAGACAGTCTGTAGTGGTTGGACCTGCTGGGTCCCTCCCACAGCTCTGCTCTCCACACAGGCTATATACAGTACAATGATGATGTCACTGTTACTTGTTACCACTACACTGTATTTGTAAAGACATTTGGTGCACACACAGTGAATGTATACCCATTGAGACTATTGAGAAATACATTACATGGAACTTTATGTGCCTGGAGTTCAGCTTTAGTTCCTTAAAATTAGTGAAACAAGTACTTTCATTTTTTTTTAAAGTTTTTTGATAAAGACATATTCAAACATGACATGCATACTTTGAAGGAAAACTCATTATGGGTTTTAGGTGCAAGCAAAATATTCACAACTTTTAAATTTGTCCAATTTTTACTTGTGGTACTTAACTTTTCCTTTTTTCCCTGTTGGAATAAGCCCATAAACTCATTTCTTTAAACAAGGGTAAACTAATTCTGTTTCCATTTGAAACCATTTCCTCCAGGGATTCTTTCACAGATTAGAGCCTTGCACAAGGCATTCCTACTTGCTGACAGACAAATTCCATAACCCAGCAAGGCCATTGGAAAAAGAACGTAAAAAAAAAAAAAAAAACCCTTCAGGAAAGGCCCACATTTCGTTTCACTTTTTAACATATTCCGAGCACAAACGCACCTATCTAGAGGTTCACAAGCTAATTTACAACATATATTTTTTTAGGGTAAGAGTTGCCAACGTCAGTAGGTTGCTAACTAATTGCCAAAGTTTAATTCAAAGTGGCAACTAGGAAAAAAAATGTAAATTCACTTGCAAGCTGTCTTATTTTTCTTTAATAACCAGGAATACTCAAGCGTAGCTACCTGCTTCCTGTGAAAATAACATAATCAGCTAGCTGCTGTCTACAAAAATATTGTAACAACTTAATTGTACAAAGGAAAGTAAAATTTTAGTGTAAAATCAAATGTAACCAATTTAACACAAATAATTTACTGGATATTCTTCCTGGAAGAAAAATAACACAGTGATCTCTAATTAAGTGTAAATGTCACAGATAACGTTGCCATGACCTTCTGTGATCAATGATGGAGTTTAAAAACATTTTTTTTAAATTTTGATCTTGCGCATGGCCGCAATTTTAATATCCAGTTTTGTCTCTTTGAGGAAAGCAGCCGTCGTTATTAATTACCACAATGCACTCAAATGGGGCCAGATGAATAATTACGGATTCAGGAGACTATTTTTACCTTATTTTATATACTTTTGTTAGATTACTTTGAGATTATTATATAAAATATAGCATAACAACCTCCTGGAGTCTCAAAAAAAGAGCCATTGCTGCAATTAATCACAATATTCAAACACCCATGCTGATCAGGTCTACAATAAAGATACATACAGCATACATTCAACAGAGTTAACGTATCACAAAAATACACAAATACCATATGAATAAAAAAATAAAAAATAACAAATACAAAGATGTATTCATCCCATTCAGAAAGTAATCAAATGAACAGTATAATTAATTGTTTCAAAACCCCACTTTTATTAAAGTATATCTAAAGCCAAAACTTGTTTTATTTCTGATAGCATACGGAATGGTTAAAACTCCTGTAAAGTTAATTTTTTAACTTTTGCTGTCTGTGTCCCTTTGGGGGGGGGGGGGGATTTTTTAAATTTCGTGTCTCAGAGACACAATGGGAAGTAAGAAAAAATCTCTCTAAAATAAGAGAAATTCTTTTTTTAGGCAGTTTTTATTTGAACGAGTATTATCAGAAGACATTAACATCTTTTCCTGTTCTTGTTGAAACATCAAATTTTGGATATTCCTTCACTTCCTAACTTGGTGACAGTGGTTACCATGATGAATAGAGAGTGCAAATCTTCTAAACCTTCAGCACTGTATCCAAAAATGAAAAAAGTTTTTGCTTTAGGCTTTAAGAGGCTCTGTTACATAAGTAGAACTTGAGCAAAGAATATGCTTTTAAAGAAGAATCGGAACAGTAACCTCTCCTCCTAAAAGTAACGCTGAAGGCAGATTCAATGCTGAGAAATAGTCCCCTGAATTATACTGGGCAACTGACACTTCCAGGAGTGTGGATTTGATAGATCCCCTACAGCTCTCACTGGTTCCTCCAGTTGACCTCCATGTCACTACATCACATAGTAATGACATGGAGGTTAGCTGAAAGAGCCATTGAGTGTCACACAGGACACAGGAATTTGACATTTCTGGAAGTGTTGGTTTCCCAGCATACTTTGGAGGACCTTTTTCCAGCATCTGAGATGCATTCTACCGCATGGGCAAAAGGAGTTTCTCTTTGCAGTTTTCCTTATGTGACAGAGTGTCTTTAAATTTCTGTTGTTAACTGAAGTTATCATATATTATTACCATCCTTTGCTTCACCTACATAAAAACTTTGAGACTCTTTTGACTCTTCATATAAACTAGTCCAAACACAGCTTAAATATCAAAATGTATATTTTATCTGATATAGGAAAGGAATTGTGTACTGGGCGCAAATCAAAACCAAATGTACACATATCCCTAGCAGATAAAGAGTGATATTGCAACATCCCAACTGCCTGTCTTTAAGGAAAAACATTTTAATTTCTTTTCATGCTGGGTTGATATGAGAGCATTTTTGGGCACATATCAAATAAAAAAAATACTTTGAATATTAGTGACTGTAATAAGCGGAGCCTCCATTAGAGTGATCATCAATGTACAACATAAATCACTAAGAAGGCAATGATAAGTGAAAGACCAAAAGCCACACATAAAAAAACAATCACATTTTTTACCAAGGTTGACATACATATGATTATTACAGTTATGAGATCCATTGCAATGGCTGTGGGCTAAACCATATATATTACAATTATTGCCTTAATTTGCCGTAGCCAGGTCCCTGCATTGTTTTAGAGACTGATTCACCCAACTTCATGGCTGCCTGCTCCTTAGTTGTTATGTAACAGGTGCTTTTCAAATACACAATAAAAGCAGCAGTGTTATAACAAACATGCATATTTCAAACAGACTGTGTTGCTAACATTTAGCCCATATATTCCTCATTAATATGCATATTGACATTTTAATACAATTTACTGTAGTAGGACTACCATTTCTACAAACTATGTAGCGGGGTCTAGAACATAAAGTCTTGAATAAGAAAGGACATGATTTGACCATTTCATGTTTAAATTGTCTCTCTGTGTTCCTTATACGGTCAATGACATCACCCAGAAGACCCTGCCCCTTTGTTTATAACAGCTGTCATAAGATCTGTCATTTGGAGGGAGTGAGACTACTGGAGCAGAGATGTGTCGGAAGTTGGTCGGATTTTTCTTTTGACAGGCAGTGAGTATTGTGATTGACATGGATTTGCATCGCTGGACGATGTGATTGACCATGGAGGTAGGACATTTTTTGTATTTTTTTTTAAATTAAAGAACTTGTCAAAAACGATGTCATTGTTTTTATTTACAGACATCTATGAATGAAACCTAATCTATGAATGGAAGATGGGCAGATTCAATTAATATGGTATGGCTTCTATGAATGGTGGAGCTGGGCAGAAAACGCAAGCATAGTCAGGCACTCATAATAAGTAACTGTCACCACTCCCTCAGTTCTATTAAACCCCCCCCCCCCGGCTGCACCATAAAATTACAGCGGCGGGGGTAGGTGGGTCTGAGGATAAAGATTTCAAGGAAACCAGGAGCCAACAGCACAAGGGATACAGCAGATTCATAGAAACTCAAGGCTCTGTGCTGATTTTTTATTTTTTTTTTATTGACTATTTTATTTATACCCCTCAGATTTTTTTTTTTTGGGGGGGGGGGGGTGCTTGGTGTCCCCCTTAAATCAGTAATTTAATAAATGGGTAAAATGGAAGTGTCGCTTTAAGAAGACATATTAAGCTATCACTTTTGTAAATATGAAATAAATATGCTGCAGATATATAATTATTAAAGTGGACTTGCTGATATGGTAGAGGAAAACATGTTTAAGTCATCATGCACACTGGGCATTTGCCCAGCTCTCTTGAACGCAAGTCTCCTGGCAGGAGAAAAGCAGCATCCAAAACGCACCTAAAGCCATGTTTTTGTAAACACGTTTAGGCACGTTTATGCGCTTCAAGTACTTGGGCGTTAATTAATTTCATTGGCCAGAATAATAATTGATTTAATATTATTTAATATTTATAATTATGAATTATTAATAATATTATTTAATATGAATAATATATTAATAATATTATTTCATATATATTAATGTGCATTTAGACATGTTTACACAAATTTAGCCGCGTCAAGCTTTTCTTCTGCCAAAACTCTGATGCTCCCGAATGTGCTGGCAGTGGATTTTTATCTGCCTCTATGGATGGATGCATAGACTAAAATTGAGGGGCGTTTAGAGGCAGAAAAAAAAGTCAAACACGCCTAAAAATTGCATTTTTAACGCCCAGTGTGCATGAGGACCAAAGCATAAATGAAATTGTACTTGAAGTATAATAGTGTTCCTTTAGGTAGTCTTTACAGAGTTTGAGAAGCAATTAAATTATATGTGAAATAATGGAGCAGATGCGGTAGAGGGTAGGGAAGGTGCCCAATGCTTGACTGCTTTCCTTCCCGATGCCTATGCATTGTACTGTACCAAAATGCCACTACTGCTTTCACGTGTACAGGAGAAGTCGCACACGACAGGTGTTTCATTGTAATGAGATTTAGAATAAATAATAGACTTAAAAACAATTCCAACCTGTCAATAATCACTGGATCGGAGGGAGTCTCATTCCTGTTCCCGCAACTCTTCTTATCACAGCAGCGGCTGTAGAGGTGCAAAATACAGTGTTTTAGTAATACAGCCATGTTACAAAATAAGCCACATTAAGACAGCAAGTTCAAATTGCTGCAGCAGTAACAGGATTGCAGCGATCTAGTACCAGTGTCAGAGAACAGGTTTGGGCCGCATGGGGGCTAATTACTAGCGCTAACCTCTTCCAGCACAGCTGCTAGCTTATTAAGCCTCCAAACGGCACAGGTAAATGAGCACATTTTCCTTGAAAAACTCAGAGCTTTTACATTTCTCTGCATTTTGGATAGGGCCTTGATGACTTAAAGGGCAAATAATAATAAATTACAAATTGGCTCCTGTGAAACAATTCTCAAAGCAGGCCTATTTGTAAATAATGTATTACAGTGAATCTGTATTTTTTTCTCATACCAACTGATGTAACACATCTGATGGAGACCAGGCATCTTAAAGTTTCTGCTCCTACCCTGACAGCATTGCTTCCTTCCCTAAAGCTAAAGTGACTTAACTTGCATGTAATAAAGTGCATCAGGCAGGCTGCTGCCTGCTGTAGAAATATTCTGTGCTGTTGTGACAGGTCCTCTTTCTGTCTCTGAATTTCCCACGCTGAGGGTGGTAATAGCTCCTAGTCCAATGAACAGGATCCTGATGGGGACCCGCCTCCTTCTCTCCTCCTCCTCTGTTTGATACTGTACACTGCATGTAACACAATCAATGAATGGGGGAGCAAATCCTGCGATTCATCCCCATTGAGAGATCATGTTATATGCAGTGTTCACTATCAAAAAAAAATTTTCCAATGGAAAATGGAGGAGGAGGGAGGAGGTAGCGGGTGCCAGTAAGTAGCTTGTTCACTGCAGCTTCACAGAAGGCTTGGAGCTAATAACTCCCTCAGCACTGTAAGTTCAGCAGCAAGAAGAGGACCTGTCATCATTGTACAGAAGAGTTCTACATGATCCAACTGCCTTCACAATGTGGAACATACTTCATTACAGATAAGGAACCTTTAAAATCCTTTGCAACCACTGACTTAAAGACTTACACCATTTTTTCTCTTTATAGTCCTGTACCACGATGTGTTATGACTTATTTTTTTCAGATTTTTTTTTTGCTTGGAACAGATTGCTTTAAAATCTTTTTGAAGAAGCACACTTCCTGGCTCCCAAGTGCTATGTGGCTTAAAGGGCATAGAGGAGTAGAGCTAACCATAGTTGGCTTGAATTGTAGCTGATTAGTATGGATTGAAGAATCTGTTCGATTTCTCTCATTCAGCCTGTGGGCTGAACAAGAAAAATCTATACAAGTAAGGCTAGCCTAACAGCCATAACCCTATAAACAGGTGTCTTCAGGCAGACTTGGCAAGTATGTTGGGGGGAGTCTGAGCTGAGGGGGCTTTGTCTGCACAGAGATGTGTCACAAGTTTGTGGGTGGGAAGGAGAGCTGGAAGAAGTGACAAGGAAGTGGGAGCGGGTACTGACAAATAAAGGTATCCTCCCCCCCCCAAAAAAAAAAAAAAACCTGCAACTCATTTACAGGCTGAGGGAGGGAGAGAATGAGAGGTACTTCACTTTTTTTTATAGTACGAAGTACAAAGACGTCAAAACAAAAGAAGTAACTTTAGTATTTTCACAACAATGTAGGTACATAACAGGAAGGTGAACAATTTTCAGGTTGTCTTGTAAGCAAAGTTCAGTGCATTACAACCTCTCAGTACTCTCCAGCTGAGAAGCCTTCACTCCTAATTGGAGCATGTATACAATGTCACCCACTGTATGAAAGCCCTGCCTGTCCATGTATTCAACATCACATTTTTCATTCATTACCCTGAACCTATCCTCAATTTGAACATCCCAGGTGTGAGGTGCGAGGGGTTGGAATTATTGTACAGGTGTGCCTTCTACCCTGTCACCTGATACCGATATCTAATGTTTCTGGAAAAAGAAGAGTAAGAGGAAAAAAGGGAGTGGAGGGGAGAATTTGGTAAAGAGGCTGAGGGTGGGGAAGGGATAATGATGGGATAGGGTCTAGGATTATCGGTCTTTATATGGTGTTCCAACCTGAGATTTGTCTATGTCTGTATACAACTAAAAATCTTAGCTTGAGTCTCTATGTAGAGGGTTCTTCACTTTTTTTGAGTGAAGTTCGGCATTAAGCTGCCTTTTGTAATGGATCTCTGGAGGTGGTTGGGCTTTCGAGAAGTCTTCTTGCTAAAGAGTGTCCCAGAGAAGCTGGGTAAAAGCTACTGGACACTAAGGACTAAATGCCCATAGGTCAAGATAACTCTGACTGCTCTAAAAGGACAGATTTATTGCAGAGAGATCCACTGCAATTAAGAAAGACTGTGACTGCTCTTACAGTGTCATAAACCAGTTTTGCTGCTCTCACAAGAACAACATTTACTAAGAGGCTGTTTAAATACCATTTTTCAGAATACCTGTCCTTTTTTCGTGCTTTTGGGTTATATAGATGCATTAGAGTTATCCAATACAATATTTTTCTGGCAAGCAACCCTTTAAGCATCAGAGAATTAGACAGTAGGCTGTCTCTGATACAAAGCAGACAATTCACTAATGCATTTTAACCCACAGCAAGCAATAAGATTTCTGCATTCGTTTCATTTAAACCACACTAACAGGCAAGTCACATTCTAATAGGTCCAGGCCACACTGACATCATCTGGCAATCTGATCTGTTAACAAGATGGCTGCCTTTGTCAAGGACACAGTTACATATAACACTGAAACATTACTAGACTGTATGCTGCAAACAGAAATCCTGTTCTTGACCTGAGCCACCTCCTACCAGTTGGGGCAATGGCACAAAGAGCCCTGCAGAGCCTGACAAAGCCACCTTTATGACTGTCGTCAGTGCCTGACACAATGCAGACAATTTCTACATGGCTTCCCCATATGTGCTACATGAGTTTGTGGAAAACCGTGTTATTGTACAGGGAACTCAGCGGTGCTAAGGGAATACACTTAAATCATGATCATTACTGTGTAAGTCAATAAAAGACAACCTGATATTCAGAGTCATTTGGCAAATGTTCTCTAAATGTCTGCACTGTGTTTGTAGTTATTGCTAATTTTACTCTGCAGCAGAATTAAAGTATAACCAAGGAATTAGGAAGGCACATTATTTTACCAGAACACCCATCAGGTTTTTATTGCTCTATAGGGCCCCTGTTAGGGAGATTCACCTTTTATATTAACCCTGTTTACCATTATCATCAAGCTTGAAAGTGAAAGGAAATTACAAATTGTGGGTTGTCATCAGAAATGGAATAGAGGGAAAATCTTCTGACTGGGACACTAGTGCTAGTTTCTTGACTGGTTTTATGTACTTTCCACTTTTTGTGAATGATTAGAGGGCTCCCTTATTTTTAAGGAACTTACGGATTCTCATAAACCTGCAGACCCCCAGAACCACCAGGCCAGGGTTGTGGTAGGGAGGCCCTTTACTCATAAAAATACAGACAAGTTGCTCTGGGAATACCCTTGACCCCCCCCCCTTTCTAGCCAACCAGACTGCATGCTTAGATAAGGGTCTGGTGTGGATTTTTGTGGGAGAAAAACCTGTCAACAGGCTTGGATTAAACTGTTAGTTCATCTCTACTATCCAGGAAACTGGTAAGACAGACAGCACAAATTATCTTTCAAACTGTGGGGCTAGTTATAAGGGAATGGCTCTTTCCCTGAAACTTCATTAAAAATCTGGAGACAAAATTTGGCAATTTTGGAGTCAACAGGGAAGTTGTTACAAGTAACATTTGCAGGCCCTGTCCCTTTCCCGGACTGTCACTGGATGGTGAAAGCAGAAGAATTGGCTGTTCAACTCATCCCAGCCTGTGCTCTGCTGTCCAGTAGATGGCGGGGGGCTAATACCAAATAAAATGAGGGTACTTGTGCTGTATGCATTTAACAAAAATACATTTATTAATAAAATAATAGATACAGGTCTGCATCAGTATCTGTCATGTACATCTTCCTGGAGTCCAGCTTTAATAAATAACTGTTTTTTGCTTAGGATCAATGGACAAAAAGTCAGCTGTGTATTGGTAAATGTACGTTCCTGAAATGGTACCTCATTTATCCATGAATGTGAATAAAATCTAAGTGTTTATAAATTATGTTGAATTAAATAAAGGCAACAGAAAATAAATATACAGCCATCGAACCCCTAGATGCTCTTTACCTGTTAATTCTTGACTAGCCAATTGTCTAATGCCCAGAAGCTGCTCGGCATCTGAATTCAGTGCACTAGCCACAGGATTGTTTTAATGCCCCATAAATTTACTCCTTTTGTCACATAAATGCAAAGCTTTATTGCACTGTTAGTCTTGACAGAAAGCCCCTGCAGAAAGTTGTTTGGGGATTAAATCTCTAAAGCATGCTATTTCCAAACGGAGGGCTTTCACTATTTCATGTCTGGTTAAAGGGAATTTCGACCGAGGGGAAGCAAGCTGTCTCTCACACCATATGGCAAATGGCCGTGCATAGTAATTAGGTGAGCTGATGAATGGTGAGCAGGCTCTAATTTTATGCTTATAACCAAAGCTCCATTTGCACCTCTTATGCAAAATCAGCACTTCCAGTCTACTATGGTATTGTGCTAACACGCTTCATGTTTTCTAAAGGTGGAGGGGTAAATTCCGCACCCAGAACTAATTCTATCCTGCCATACCTGGGAATACTGGGGATCAAGGATTAATCATATCATCTACATGTAATATTTTATGAATCACAAAAAAAAAATGGAAAAAAGTGCTTAAATTCTGATGTTTTTTAGGAGCTCTAACAAATAAAGTCAACCTATAATGGGTACTTAAAGAAAACAATTTAGCAATTGGTATGTTGTAAGAGTCTGAATCTCCACTCATAATTTGTTAAAACAGTACAGACTTATCCCTCATGAATGCTACATTTGCTGTTATTCACTTGTATTCCCTCTTTGCCATTCCAGCTTTAGGCTTAAGGCCCCCATGGAAGCTGACCTGTTTCCTACCTGAGCATGGAGCTGAAAACCTGCTGCTGGAGGAAAGTAAACTGTCAATAATTAAAGGCTTTTGTTTTCTTCCATGAATCCTGGCAGTACCTTTGTTTTATGAATAAAGTATTTTTGCAGCACAGTGGCTAGCACTTACGCCCAACAGCACTAGGGTTGCTGTTGTCCCAACATGGTTGACCCAACCATGACACTACCTGCCTGGAGTTTGCATGTTCTTCCTCTGCCTGGATTTCCTCCGGGTACTCCAGTTTCCTTCCACAATCCAAAGACATGCTAGTAGGTTAATTGGATCCTGTCTAAATTGGCCCTAATATGCGTATGTATGAATGTGAGTTAGGGACCTTAGATTGTAAGCTCCTTGAGGGCAGGGACTGATGTGAATGTATCATATATATGTAAAGCACTGTGTAAATTAATGGTGCTATATATGTACCTGTAATAATAATTATAGGTTCTGAGTTCAGGCAGAAGATTGGACAGCATTACAACTCAACACTTAACCCAATAATGACATTGAGAATACAAGTAAATAATCAAAAATCAAGTAATTGGGAGCTATTATAACAAACAAGTCTTGCTGACATGGATACATAAAGGGAAATGAAAGGGCCAAAATACATTTGATTGAGAAAATGCCGCTTTAAATTCCCACAAGCAGTTATTCATGTGACCAAGTCACGTAATCTCTGCCAACTGGAAGATTCAATTTTTTTGTAATAAAACCGGAGAGAGCAAAATCTGGTGCAGTTTGGTATAGAAACCAGTCAGCTTCCAGTTTTTTTTTTTTCTTTGTCAAAGCTAAATTGAAAAAGCTGAAGTTAGAAACCGATTGGCTACCGTGCATGGCTGCACCAGATTTTGCACTCTCCAGTTTTAGTAAATCAACCCCACAGTGTTCAGCCAGATTTGCTCAATGACCAACTTTGAACCCCAGTCCTCCAAGAAGATTTGACAGAAACCATTTTGTTCAGGAAAGGTAAGTAGTTCAGCTATTACTCCGTATGCCCCGTACACATGGTCGGACATTGATCGGACATTCCGACAACAAAATCCTAGGATTTTTTCCGACGGATGTTGGCTCAAACTTGTCTTGCATACACACGGTCACACAAAGTTGTCGGAAAATCCGATCATTCCTTAACGCGATGACGTAAAACACGTACGTAGGGACTATAAACAGGGCAGTAGCCAATAGCTTTCATCTCTTTATTTATTCTGAACATGCGTGGCACTTTGTGCTTCGTATTTGTGTACACACGATCGGAAATTCCGATAACAGATTTTGTTGTCGGAAAATTTTATAGCCTGCTCTCAAACTTTGTGTGTAGGAAAATCCGATGGGAAATGTGTGATGGAGCCTACACACGGTCGGAATTTTCGACAACAAGGTCCTATCACACATTTTCCGCCGGAAAATCCGACCGTGTGTATGGGGCATTAGACTTCTATCCTATCAAGATGGGTAACATACAGTATCTTTAAGTTATCCTAAGATCTACTTGGACGGACCTGAAAATGCTTTCCTTAGAAAATGAATGTCTTAAAGCTACAGCATCGATACGACAGCCAGGCAACTAGCATTCTGAGAAGTCGGCAATGGCAGCTTAATTAACTATATTAAGGTAAATGAATTGCTTTTTTGACTCTACTGCAGTATTTCCCCAGATAGCACTACCAGTTTACTGATTGACTTGCCTGCTGTTTACCCCTTCACGCTCAAAAAGCAGTATGTTCCTCATCATTATGCCCTGTGTTGAGGATATCTTAACAAATGCCATTGCCTTGACAGCTACTGGCTGTCACTTTGTGCAGCTGCCGCCTATCAAATCTGGCTGTCACTAACAGCTTTGGCCCCCGATAACAATCAAGAGTGATTTCTGATCTTGTGATCACCATATCAACTATGACATAGTGATCACATGCAAGCTTAATGTGAGAGAGAGAAAGAAAGAGAGAGAGAAACAGTGTGCCAAAAAAAAATCCTTTTGTGTCCTTGAAAACAAATGTATAAAAGAAACAAGGGGGGGGAGCTCCTCTCTAAGTGTAGTATTAAAACTGTATCATTTATTGCACAAGATTAAAAACACTTACAAGATATATAGGCCAGTAGAAGGAGCTGTGAGCTCCGAGCTTGTAGCCTTTCATTCCACAGAGACAGTCCTAACTCCTTCCTCCCGCCCCCTGCTGGTGACATCATTTCCTCTTCCGGTTCAAGCTGGACAGCATGGAGCTGGCTACTTCCTGGTTTTCCTGAATGTATAGCTATTCAGCACAACATCACACCAGAACCTTTCCCAGCTACCTGGATCGTGCAAGGAGCCTATGGGATGCAGTAGAACTGCCAGGACTACATACTTATGATGAGCATGACTCCCACTTATATCTTGTAAGTGTTTTTAATCTTGTGCAATAAATGATACTGTTTTAATACTACACTTAGAGAGGCGTCTCCCCCCCCCCTGTTTATTTTATATATTTTGCAGAGTTGCTGGACACACTCTGAGGATGACTGCCTCTTTTAAAATCACCCCCTTACCGTGGTTCAACTTTGTTTTTACCTAAGGACTGACTAATCAAATGTACAATATTACAAACTAAGGGCATTGCCTCCTGGAGCGCCAGATACCCAATTTACCTTCACTTAAAAACAAATGTGAAAATGATTTAGATAAGCCAATTAGCTGTAAAACATTTACCAATGCATACGGATGCTGATAAATTTGTCCTGAGCATCCAGGCTTTAATGACCTTTGAAATCATTTGGACCACCATACCACAGTTAGTGCCATTGCCACAGAGCCTACCCTGGGCCACCACTGTAACAAGGATATGTCCTTGAAGAATTGGGCCGCATGTCACTTGAGGTAGACAACCTTGGTTATAGGTAAATATCCCAGCAAACTTTTTTCTACAAATATTAAGGATGACCCAAATATGAAGCTTTATTTAGGTCCTCTTTAAATAATCCTACTACAAAATTTTAAATTCAAAAGAATAACAAAAAAGAAAAAAGACAAGCAGTAAATAATCTGATATTACATAATGTTAGGTTTACCGCTGATGTATTTTCTTTCTGTAATTCTTCTTTAAACAACAAACACTATTCCATCTGCCTGTATCTGATATATGCTGTGGATTGACCTTTCTATCCTGGGGCTGAAGGAGTTAAACAAATAATTGTGCCCGCGCCCCAGAGGCAGCTTTGTTTAATGCCCAGCCGCCAAGTAAATAAACAGCATCTCTTACCAGTCCGTAGGCAGCGCGGAAAATGGTAATCTCCAGCGTTAGCTGCCTGACATTTTAAATATGGCTTTTCTGTCTAAAGTATACTGTACAAATAACATAATTTGCCTTCAACGGCTTCATAATTCCCCTGCTGAGAGCTGTGGATTTTTATTTATTTCATTTTTTTTTTTTTTTACTCTGCATTGTATTTAAAAAGGGAAAAATCCATACCATCAGTATAGTAACCTGATAGGAAGATAAACAGGGTAAACCACCCCAGTGAGAGAATATAAATGTATCAGTGTGGGTGTAGGAGTGTGTGTAGGAGGGAGCGCTGAGTGCCTATCAATCACAGCCATTCCTGTCTGTCCATACCGCAGCTGTGTATGTGCCAGCAAGGCTGATGTATAGCATCTTTATCATTAAATTATGTATGAGTGACCTAACCCATAGCCACCAGATTTTGTACTAATTAAGTCACCTCAATTACATTACAATCTGATTGTACAATTTCTATACAATCTCCTTTAAGCTGATCATACACATTTCAGTCTAAATCAGTCTCTCTCAATCTTTTTACCTAGGAGGAACCCTTTACCTTCTGTAGCTTTTATCATTGCCCAGTGTGACTGATTATGGTGGACTTGAAAATTATTATTTCTATTGGCAGCATATTATGTATTTGTTTTGTTTTTTTATTTTACTTTTTTGTTTACAACCTTTTTTTTAAAAAAAAGGAGTAAAATGATAATGTTAATTTGGGGACACTTTTTTGGCACAAGAACAGGTCCAGGGTGGGTAAAGGGTGATTGAGTAATCCTCAGAAGCCATTTAAAGCTTGTTGCACCCTTAAAAAACCACCTTCATTTTACCTTCCAGTGACTGTAATGCATGTAGGATAAATGCCAAAATTTTACAAAAACATCCTTATAAATGCAAAAAATTCAAGGGAATAACAGCTCTATTTTTCACATACCCCTAATTTAGGGGCAAGAATTGATTGTTTGAGGTGGGATAAGTCAATGCCCAGAGATTTTGCCAAAAAAAGGACATTTGCTTTATCCCATAATATGAGGTCAAACATGAGCTTGAGTCTACTACAGGCATACCCCACTTTTAAGTACACAATGGGGTTTATTTACTAAAGCTAGAAAGTGCAAAATCAGGCTCACTTCTGCATAGAAACCAATGAGATTATAACCCCAGCTTGTTCAATTAAAGGGGTTGTAAAGGTAATTTTTTTTTTTAAAATAACAAACATGTTATACTTACCTTCACTGTGCAGCTCGTTCTGCACAGAGTGGCCCCGAACCTGCTCTTCTGGGGTCCCTCGGCGGCTGTCTCAGCTCCTCCCTGCAATAACTAACCACCTTAATGCGAGCTCTCTCGCATGGTGGTTAGTTATTGCGGGCGCGCTCCCGTGTTACAGCCGCTGTATCACTCGGCCCCGCCCCCCGGCGCGCCGCGTCATTGGATGTGATTGAGAGCAGCGCGAGCCAATGGCTGCGCTGCTTTCAATCCATCCACTATAGCCAATCAGCGACCAGGCTGATCGGCTGAATGGAGGTCGGGAGCGAGCGGCCCAGTTTCGAGGTGTCAGGTAAGTAAAACGGGGGGGCTGGGGGCGGCGGTATTTTCAAAAGTTTTTTCACCTTAATGCATAGAATGCATTAAGGTGAAAAAATGTATACCTTTACAACCCCTTTAAGCTTTGGTAATAAAACCTGGAAGCTCATTGGTTTCTATGCAGAAGGGAGCCTGATTTTGCACTTTCTAGCTTTAGTAAATAATCCCCATTGTGTACTTAAAAGTGGGGTATGCCTGTACTTTCAAGTGCTCCACAAGCAAGATTTTGTAACTGTTTATTCCAAACTATACCTGCACATGATCTCGTGTGTAAGTAGGACCCGGCACATTTCTGGATTCTTATCCTGCCCTTCATAGATAATAGCCTGCAAACAGAAAAAGAGGAAAGTTAGTGAAGTTATAAAAAAGAAACTTTATAATACTATTCAACTGTAGGCATCAGGGTGCTCTAAAAAGCGACCAGCACTTCACTTTGTGCTTACTTACCGGATTTTATTGAATATGCCTACAATTTGTTTGTTTTTTTTTAATTGCTAATATTTAATAAGACAGCACTGATTAAAAAATAAGAAGAATATTTTCTGATAAAAATGATGTACTGTTTTCATGCTAAAGGTATACAGAAACACAAAGAACAAACTCTAAGTGTAGCACCTAAGAGGTAGAATAGTACCTAAGGAGGACCAGTCAAAAAGCATCTTACAAGCTTAATTACTTTTTACCTTTAAAGCTGAATTACCTTTTACCTTTAAAGCTGAATTACCTTTAAAGCTTAAAAACCTTTTACCATAAATTGCTCATTCTACCTAGGGGATGATAAATAAAGTGATATACTTACCTTATACCTGACTCCCCTGGTAGCCAGCTTTCAACTTCACTATATGACGCTTCTGGGTTTTGAGCAGACCCTGTCGTCCTCAAGTACAATACCAGACTGCTGGTCCTGCACTGCACAGGATGACATCAGAGAGCTGGAAGCAGTCAGTGAGAAGATAAGGCTTTGGGGGACAGGTCACATGAAGAGGAGGAATACGATAAGTATATCACCTTATTTATCATCCCCAAAGAAAAGCGAAAGCTCAGCTATAAATGATATTCCCATCTGGCAAACTGGAATGCATTTAGTTGATATGGGCTATCACATTGCTCTCTGCAAACAGATATTTTTCCATAAAGTGTGTCCGAAATCAAACCTTTTTTTTAGTTTTGAATAGAGTATGGAATGGAGAGAACGTATGTCTCCCAACATTTAGACTATAAATACACTTTAATGTTACACTAAGTTGTTCTCTTGTGGGGTCTTTGTGCATGTATACATTATTACTTTGTACAGTAGAATAACATGGATGAAGAGCTAGCAAGGCCTGCTCTTCTTCATTGGCTGCTGTCATAACAATTGATGGGATTTCAATTATGATCATTGAAGATATGGTAGGGATGAAGGTTAGCTGTAGAAATTAAAGGGAAACTTTACACCCCCTCCACACACACACACACACACACACACACACAACATATGAGCAGGCAGGCTTTTTTATGGCAAAAGGGACATTCTGGGGGAGATTTACTAAAACTGGTACACACAGAATCTGGTGCAGCTGTGCATAGTAACCAATCAGCTTCTAGATTTTATTGTCAAAACTTAACTGAACAAGCTGAAGTTAGAAGCTGATTGGCTGCTATGTACAGCTGCACCAGATTCTGTGTGCACCAGTTTTTGTACATCTCCCCCATTATGTCCCTTTTCAATAAAGGATTCTTACTTGCCTGTTTGCAATCTTCCTGATAATGTGCATGTGCAGCTCACAACTGTGGCACAGGACAGGATGAATGAGCTCAAGAACATGCACAGGAATGACTTAATTCCACCAATGGTATTTAAGATAGTAAATATTCCCAAACCCTGAAGAAGACTGGGCGAGGATATTAGTGTTGGAGTTTATGAAAACATCAGGTCTGTAGCAGTTCACATAAAAATATACAGAGTTTCCGAGAGAGCAGCACAGAGCACTTCCAATTCATTCACTGTCCAGTGCAGCTGGGGCTGCAGAGAAGGGTATTGGGGAATCTCTGTCCTCAGTCCCTTTCTTTTTCTCAAAAGTGAGACATCAGGGGTCTGTTTAGACCCCTGAAATTTCACCACAGCCCCCCAAGGGGGCTCCTAAAAAAATGTAAATGTAAAAACAAAAATAATATTGTAAAAAATAATACAAATAATAAAATTGTAAATAATAATGATAATAAAAAAACTACTGCTACTGTCCCCTGCCCTACTGACACTGTCCTCTGCCCTCCTGACACCAACCATTGCTCTACTGACACTGTCCTATGCCCTATTGATGAAGTCCACTGCCCTACTGACACTGTCCATAAATCTACTGACTGACACCATCCACTGCCCTGCTGACACCAACTTTTGCTCTACTGACACGTCCACTGCTCTACTGACACCAACTTTTGCTCTACTGATATGTCCAATGACCTTCTGACACCGTTCACTCCTTACTGACACCATCCATGTGTTAATACATTTTAAAATACAAATTAAAATACATTAATACATTTTAAAATTGTATATATATATATATATATATATATATATATATATACACACACACACACACACACACACACACGTGTGTTTGAACTTTGGGGTGCACACCCTATTGCAATAGGCTATTTTTCCAGTTGCTATATCAATAACTAACCAGGGAACTAGCATTTTCAAAAGAGAAGCTCGGCAATGCTAGCCTTCATATTTTTCTCACTCTCGTGTAACACTCCTTTGTGGCTAAACAAATGCTATAGTCAAATACAGGAAATGCTTGATTCTCCGACTTCAAACTTCAGAGCTAAATTTCACCAAGGCTTGTCAAGGAAAGTCATCTATTTTACATGCCACACAATAACACAAACATTCTTAGGCCCGGTTATTGCTACAATCAAAAGCGGCTTTAATGCCTGGAACCAAAATAGATCGCAGCCTAGTGTACCCTCCTGAATTGTTAAGTGACTTGCAGAGAAAAATGAACAATTGTCCCCATATATCAAAGCCAGTAACAATCATAGAAATGTCAAAAGAAAACGGACCTAATTGTGGTCATCTTAAACAGGATAGGGCCTGACAGGTCATAGCACTGGGTCTTTAAACATCGGGTCCTTATAAACAACCAGCATTGTTCAGTGAGTGCCAGCATCGGGGCTCTCTTACATAAATATGGAATGGAAAAGCTCTGCAAAGAATTTACATTTATTTTACCATACAACCAGGACCTAAACACTACTCAGGTGTATGTAACAATTCCGGGTTGACTGCTATAACAATGTACAACTGTAATGTTTTCCATTCAACAGGCTACTAAAGCTGAACTCCAGCTTTACTTTATGGGGACTTTTACACTGGTTTGCTTCATACTGCCAGTTAAACGCCTATGCATTAATAGAGAGTTTTTGCTGCGCTTTTGCAGCATTTGCGGTGTGGTTTTTAAAGGACATGTGACTCAAAAATAGCACCAAAAACGCTCAGCAGGGGCGGATTTTGATGCAGTTCCCATTCATTTCAATGGGGGGGGGGGAGCATTTTGGGGTGTTTTTTTTAACTCCCTAAACACGCTCCAAAAATGCTGCAAGCAGGATTTTTTACACCACAACGCAAGCGCACCACTCTAGTGTGAACACATTTATAGGTTTTAAAAAGGGGGGCAAGGAATGCAACATATAAGGCATTTAAACTTCATAAGGACCGGTTCACACTGCTACGATGTCAGACATCACATGTGATTTGCACTACACTGCTGTGCAAATTACATGCCATGTCTGTGTGATGTGAATTCAGCCATACAGATTGTATGGCTGAATTCACATCGCATTCGCACCAAAATCATGCAGGACCCTTTGCAATTCGATTCCTGTCCAAATCGACAGTTCTCATTGCGATATGCGAACCGATCTGGGGCTGTCATTAACTTTCTATTAACCTGCAGTGGTTCGCATAGGGCAGTGTGAACTGCCGGCGGGTGACATGTGATGCGGGAACCCGTACTGGATTCGCACGGGTTCTTGTATCGCAGCAGTGTAAACCGGCCCTAAGTCCTGATCCCTTTTACATTTTAGGAGTCCTTTAATCCAGTGCCATCTGGCTTCCAAAGTCTTGATGACGAGGGTCTTCTGTAACCCCGAAACACATAGTCTGCAATATCATGTGTCACCCCGATTAAGGCATATTAAAAAACTTGCCATGCAGATGTCTTCAGCATTCATACAGGCATAATTAATGATTGTCATATTGCTTGTAATATGATTATCTCCTAAGACTGTCAGCTCCATCTAGTGGCCACATTGCATTATGTTTTTATGGAGGTATTTCAGATAAGTACTACCGCATTATGGCCACTAGATGGAGATGCCCCTTTTTGTTTTGGACTCTGCGGCAATTGGTGTGACATTCATTATTTATTCTTTTAAGGTGCCCAGAGCGGGTGACAAGCAGAGAATGTACTTCATAATGCCCTGAATGTGGTTGTGGTTTGTCATATCCAAGTGGTATCAGACAGTGAGAATTCCCTGCCTGACCAGCACTTAGACATGAAGAAGGCTCCTCTCATTTCCTGTCATTACTAAAAGTGAAGGGAGAGTTTGGGTTTGTTACAATGTGCATTCTTTATATAGATCTACCTTTCTATCTATTTATGGATAATTTGTGGACGACTGATCATCACACCTGTAAGAACTTGCTGAACATCCAAATCAGTGGGGCACTAATATGGAGTTGCCCCCAGCCAACCCCCTTTGCAGCAATAACAACCTCCACATATCCAACAAGGCTTTCCGCAAGATTAGAAAAGTGATATCACTATCGCATGTCATTAAAGTGGCTGTAGCCCATCCATTGTCAGGACTGCCATTCTTTTGCCTACATATTGTCCTGTTTGTTCAAAGAGCATATTACTATAATCTACTCCCCTGCATGCCCGTTACTATCAAACCATGGCTAATATCATTTTGTGTCACCAAGGTGCACAAAAGCTGGCTATGCACTTCTGAAATTTCTTTAGAAATGTTTCGCTATAAGAATGTTTTCAATTTTCTGAACTTTAGTGGGGTCAAAACAACAATTGTTTTCGACCACAATGATGAGAAAATTTGAAGGGGCAGGATGAAAAACTTCTTCTCGAAGGAACAAATTTCTAACCGTGTATGTGGTTTTCGCTTGGGAAAGTCCAATTGTTTTGAAATTGAATGTTAAATGCAAATTCAATTTTAAAGTACGTTTGATCGATGTTCATCAAGTCATTAAATGTGCTGAGAATTTACATGTATGGCCATTCTAGTGAATGGGCAGCTTATATCTGTTGTTCTTAAACCCTCCAATTCACCGCAGTGCACTATTAGCCCACCACCTGGGCCTTGGCCACCATCTCAGGCTCAATGACTCCTAAATGTTCCTGGGAATGATAATATTTGTGAGAGGACACAAGAGGGAACATTACCACTCCAGCCCTGGGTGTGAACAGCACCACTCAGCTCGCTAACTGCTTCAGTGAATATAAATATTGTTGTGGTAGCAGTACAGGGGAGTTGGGGCCTAGTTGTGACCCTTTTCCTTTACCCCACTGACTGGAAGTTTCCTAATAGTTCAAAAAAAAAGTTATTCATTTTCACAGCTTTATCACAGCAGGGTTGCTGGCTGCAGTTGTGTAAGCTGAGAGTGTGTGTTATACTCTTTCACACTGCCCAAAGCCAGCACTAACAATCCCCCCCCCCCCCCACAAACACACACTGGAGAGGAGAGAGGGCTCGATCTGCTCCTCTTCCACCTGCCCCTACCCCTCTGTCTGCCCACACTCCAATCCCTGGCGCTGTGGCTTAGAAAATGAAAGTGGGGGTGGGAAATTTGAAGTCCAGTAGCCTCAGATACATCCGATGAGAGGTGCTGCCTGCCAAGGGGTGAATGAGCTCACCATGCATCCCTGTCTGTGACTGAAGTCTCCCTTCTCTCTCCTGCCTCTAAGTGAGTACACTAAGGTAAATCAGGGTTCTCAGAGCACTCATTACATCAGAGTTTCCCTTTACACCAGAGGCCACAGTGTTCCTCCTTACAACAGAGTCCTCTCCATACATCAGAGTTCTCAGTGTTCCCCCTGAAATCAGGGTTCACAGAGCATCCTTTATGAGTCCCCAGATTTCTCCCTAACATTAGAGTCTGCAGAGTCCCCCCTTACAGTGTAACTCAGCAAGTTCAGATGTAAAAGGGGAACTCTGTGGACTCTGATGTAAAGGGGGACTCTTGTGATTAATTTCATAGGATTAGAAATGTTATTTAATTGCAAAATTGATGTATAGTTTATACTATAAAAAAAAAAAACTGTTTACTGCTAAAGTGTTCGGGTTTGACTTGAAGAAAAGGTGGCAACCCCTAATATGAAGTCTCATAATAAAGAGATATTGACACTGGGGCCTAGAGGAGTTCACTGAGGCCCTTTGTGAAAACCCAATTCTAGTTATAGCCAACCAGCACTTCAGCTGTGCAGCTGCTCCCACAATGCTTTGAAGATGTTGTAGTGTACATCATTACCACAGTCCAGTCACAGCTGAGGAGGCCTATGAAGCCTATGCTGAAGTTTTGCGCAACTCACGTATATGAAAATGAATGATTTTTTTTTTTTTTATTTCAGCAAGTCTACAACAAAGAAAAATCACTAACTCAAGAGGCATTGTCAGCTGAGCCATCATGGCAGGTTATCTGACAGTAAAACATTCCCAGTATGCTTAGTGATAGTGTTGCATTTGAATGCTTTGCAGGAGGAATGTGGTAGTAATTGGTAGCTCTCTTCCATGCGAGTGCCATTTGATCACTATGTTAAGCTTTACTTGCTCCGCCAGCATCTTATTAAACGTTTGTCGCTGGAGAACAATGCACCTGCCGCAGACGAGGAGTGAAAGCGGTGACATTTCTGTCATGGCTTCTCATCTCAGCTCGGCACCTCCTGATCGGAGAGCCAAGTCACACTACCTACAAGACATATGCAATTTTCCTTTCAATTCCGACATCAGAGTACGGTAAAAACATGAACCTGTACACGTCTGGGTCCCCGATCCACTCCAGTCTGCCACATGCATCTGTCTCTCTCTCTTTTTTTTTTTAATCCCTGATGTTTGCTACACATTGAAATATTGTGGAATTACTGTGTCAGACAGGAGACTACAAGGAGGCTTCTAGTCAGGTTCATTGTGAAAGTTAATGGCACAGACAGGCCTCAGTACACCTAAGTGAGTGGGGTGTTAAGGGATTAGGTCAGGTGTCGTACACAAGCAACAACGTCAACCAAAAAAAAATCCTCTCTGGGAAGGAAGATGCTACAGATGCAGTTTTTAGTAGCTGAATCTCAATGCTGAAACCGCTAATAATTGCGAAGTGTAGCGATCAATTACTTTAGTGTTAACTATACTACTACTGATGTAGCTCACACCAAACAACACCATTTGTTCATAATTTTTCACTACTCTTAGGTCCTCATTTATAAAGCAGTGGTATAGCCTTACCACTGCTCAAAGAGACCCTGTCACCAGACCATTCATTTTAATAAACATCTTCCCATGAGAATAGGTATGTCTGATTAACTAAAAATGGTATTTTTCTGTAAAATTCTCCCTGGTGTAGACATCCAAAAGCCCTGAGACTGCTGATGGACACTGCCATATTCAAGGTGATGTCAACAGTCCCAAGAGACTCAGAGCTGTCACTCCCCTTCTCTCCTCCCTCAACTGAAGGGCAGAGGAGCTTGGCCAGCACAGACAGTAATTAGACATTCCAAGAGGAGGAGAAGGCTATTACATACATGGAGGGAGTAGTCAAATTTTTCGAGCAAGTTCAACGATCCATTGCAAGTGAATAAAAATTGTCTATATAAAGAAAAAACACTGAGTACGTATGTAAAATACATGACTTTCTATGCTTTTACAAGTCGGTGAAAGGGTCTGTTTAAAGAAAAAAAACAACCCACATTTATAAAGCACAGCGGTGTACTTTACAAATATGTTTCCACTCCCCTTGCTTTGATTCAGAATAATGAATGATTGAAAAAAAAAAAGTCCTGGGAGGGGACCAGCCTAGCCATGTGACCTGTCCTAGTAAAGTCAGCTTCTCATTCAATGCTGGAGTTCTCTCTACAGTGTTAAAGGGAGAAATCCATGGAACACTGCAGAAAGATTATAATTAAAACATACAGTAGCTAAAACCATAGATTTTTTTTTTTTTATTTAGGTTCAGATACACTACAGAAAGGTTGAATTGATATCAGTTTATTTGTTTCTGCTCCTTGCATCCTGCTTAAGAGATGTCCCTTCATTTCTTGTCCTGGACACACAATGGACTCTCCTCTTGGTTGTGACCAGGACAGGTATCCATTGGATGATTTTTCCCACAGCACAGTTTTGGATTTCTCATTCCTCACCTCTCTAGCTGCTTTTAACGTGAAGTCATTCATTCAAGAGAGAGGGAAGGATGGTGAGGGTGGATAAGGGGAATGTCTTTCCATTCAGCTTAAGTGGCTTCTATGCAATGTGAAATATGACTGGTTATGATGAGGCAATGCACTTTGCAACATCAAGGTTCTAGTGGTGTGGAAATTTGTAAAATAAACAATGGGGTAATATGAAAAGTACTAAAAATGTAGCAGTGGGGAGGAGGGGGTATTTACTGTTGAAGTCATTTTTTTTTGTTATGCAGCTTCCTTGACTGAATTTTGGTCTTTTAAGGGTCCCTCTGTCATTCTGCAGCGCCTGGTAAGCTTTGCTCTCAAAAAGACAGAGCCAGTCAGAGCTATGACATAAACTATCCTGTAGCTCCTGAGAGCCTCTAAACTCTTTAATCTGTTTCGCTTTCCATCAAGCAGCATTTTGTGCGCATGATACAATCAGCTCCTCTGCATCTGACTGTTCTCACAGAATATTACCCTGTGATAACTACATCTCTACATTACCAGCCATAAAACAGCTGAATCTCTTATAAGACATTCTGCAAACCATTATGACTCTATCCGTCAGGATAAACTTCAGATATCTGTAATCTTCAAAGAGCTCGATGCTACATCTCTAGAACTGATATCTCCTTTGTTGCCTTCCCAGAGACATCTTCCTCTCTCAATGCCTTTCTATACCAGGGGTACTCTGACCCGCTGGGTGGTATAGAGGCAACTTCAGATACAATCTCTAGTAGGGTTCATCTGCGGCCAAGGGATTGGGTACAATCTATCACTGGTATGGAGCATGCTCCCATGTTGGCGCACATGTATTAGCATGCATTCCAAATGTGCGAAGTACTTAATGTTTAGATGGAAACCATCCCAGTATGTACTTCAGTTTCCACACTGGTTCACAGCATGGGTAACAAATTCTAAAGATGAAACTTTTCTACAACTCTACAAGGTCAAGATTCATACAACTTTTATACATTTTTCTTACAGACTCTGGTGAAAATGGGTGAATATTAGGCAAACATTGTGTGAATCTTGGGTAAAAATATTGATAAATAGACCCCTAACACTAATAATACTACACACAATAATGATTTGGGATCAATTTTATGTATTATATATATGGTAAATATATATACACATTTAGTACAGGGTAAACCCTTAACTAAGGATTCCAACAACGCTTTTGGTATTTTTAAAGCTGAAGTTGTCTCCTTTCAGTCGGGCTGTCTCTCTTTAAAACCTCAGCCAGATGGAGGGAAAGGAATAGAGAGGGAAACGTGTCAGTGCTCTGACAGATTTGCTTATGTTTGTAAATTCAACCTTGAGCTACTGAGCTCCTTAAATAATAGGTGCTTTACAACAAAATGAAAGTCAAAACAGAAAAACAGGTCCTAAGCTTCAACTGCTGATAGGATATGAGAATTCTAAAATATTCATAATAATTAATTTTTATACACCTTTAAAAAAAAATTACTATATATATATACATATATAAATATATATACATATATATATATATATATATATATATATATGCATTTATATAGGACACCTGCAGGAGGTAGCTTGCTTATGGTTTCAGTGTCTTGATAATAGTTTTGCTGAAATTTAACAATATTTACTATATTTTTACTGGTACTATGCAACCACAACCTGTGGCCATAATACCAACAAAATATAAATGTGGCCATACTTGTGCATGGTTTCAGTCTGAAAAGGTGTTTTAAAGAAAGCGTTCCTGGGAAAACTGTTAAAGTTCTACTTACTGTTCAGCAAGGCTCTAAACAAAAAGAATCACGTGTCAAAAAATCGGATGACAAAACTTGATTATACTACAATTTGCAACCGATCGCATCCGCCCATTAAAATCAGTAAGCTTACATAACTGCGGCAAATGCTTGTGAGACAACTAGTAAGAAGTAAGTGCTACTACTGCCCAGCTTGCTTCAATTGCCTCTCACGTTCCAGTGAAGATGACCAAATGCCTGGGTTTGAATTGTGGGACTGTATGACTAAAAATCGCCTGTGAACCCTAGAACAGCAAGCTGTCATAATATCTCTTTAAATAAGCCCTTGCAATTATAGTCACTCCAACTGTGTTAAGCACTTGTAACTGTGAGCATATGTGAAGTGGAAAACTGTGACTCTGGTAGTAGAGAGGCCGCGCAGGCTTGATGGACCTTTAAACCTGAACTGCGATGGTTTTCATTAGAGGCACATTACATAGTGATGATTATTTTAAACGCGTTGTGCAGCCCTTGTGTCCCATGGGGATTGTTTGCAATAGCCCGACAGGGTGATGTCATACTGTACCTAGCGCAGATTTCAATGACATCATCCATTGTAAAAGAAACAAACCACAGTGCATTATCGCCCAGCATCCCTCTCTAGAACATACAAGGGATCAGATTACCGCCTTGAAAACAGAACTGCAGTGAGTGTGAAAAACAGGACCCAAGAGGATGGAAATTAGGAGCAGAATGAAATACATGCAAATCAGCGCAATTCTCTGTGCTGAATTCACAGGCTGTCTAATGTTGTACTGAAAATCTTATTTATCAGAGGGTTCATAGTCTTTGCAAAAAATCAGATCTCCTGTAATTTCCCACTGCAGTAATAGCGAATAAAAGTCAAGACTGGATTGGTTGGTATGGGTAAAAATGTTACTACCGTATATACTCGAGTATAAGTCGAATTTTTCAGCACATTTTTTTGTGCTGAAAGTGCCCCCCTCGACTTATACTCGAGTCAAGCACTTTTCTGCAGCAAAAAATTTCATTTTCCGAACCGACTTTGGGGCCCCGTATCTCAGGGCCACTTGGTGCTAGGATCCCCAAATTTGGTATGCAAACCCAGTGGAACTAGCACTACAACATATCCAAAGCTGGGGTTCCTAGCACTAAGTGACCCCGAGATACGGGGCCCCAAAATCAGTTCAGAAAATGTCATTCTCTGCTGCAGAAAAGTGCTTGACATTTTCTGAACCGACTTTGGAGCCCCATATCTCAGGGCCACTTGGTGCTAGGAACCCCAAATTTGGTGTGCAAACCAAGTGGAACTGGTACCATAACATATCCAAAAATGTCGTTTTCTGCTGCAGAAAAGTGCTTGACATTTTCTGAACTGATTTTTGGGGCCCTATATCTCAGGGCCACTTGGTGCTAGTAACTTCAGCTTTGGAAATATTATGGTGCTAGTTCCACTGGGTTTGCACACCAAATTTGGGGTTCTTAGCACTAAGTGGCCCCAAGATACAGGGCCCCAAATTCGGTCAACTGTGTCCATCTGCAGCAATGTCATTTCGGGACCCTTTGGGTTCAGAGACCCCAAATTTTGGCTGCAGCTAGGGGGCATCTAGGAACCCTTAACTACCGAGTTTGAAGTTCAGGGGACCTATGGCTGCAAATGGGCACAGTGAGGCATCCAAATGGGAACAGTGATGCTGCAAATAAGCATTGTTGACCCTCTTTTCCACTTACAGTAGCTGTGCATTTCTCACCCTCGTCTTATACTCGGGTCAATAAGTTTTTCCCATTTTTTTTGTGGTAAATTAGGGCCTCGACTTATACTCGGAACGACTTATACTCGAGTATATACGGTAATTCAAATATATTTTAGCAACAACCCTAAGTGATACAGGCACATGTAACTGTTAAATAAATGGAGTTTTGGTAGTAATTAAACTGAGGGTTCTTTTGCTTCCTCTTTAAACTCATTTTTATTTAACTTTTTTTTCTAATAAAGAAAAAGAAGGTGGTCACATGTCTCATTTCATCGCACATCCTAAAATACCAGCTTTATTTCAGGATAGCAGGTCATCCAAATAATTCCTTTTTGCTAATTGTATATCCACAACCATTGGGTTTTAACACAGATACAGTGTAATAATATAAAGCCATTTATTCCAAACTTCATACAGCTTCAGACTTGTTGACCATAATCTATGCAGTTTATGAAAACTAGGCTTCTATGGTGTAGCGCACATGTGTCAAACACAAGGCCCGCAGCCCGAATCTGGCCCTTCAGGCCATTTCAAGTGGCCATTGCAACCAGGGCTTTTTTTCAGCTAAAACGAGGTGGAAACCCTCACAGATCCCTGCCTGCCCTGCACTCACTGCGGGGACAAGGAAGATTCAGATGGCAGGTGCAGTGTGGGATGGGGCATCACGTGGTAAGCTGCACTGTGATTCCATCTGTGCCTGGATGCACAGATTCTAACCAATGATCTCCCTGCAAGTGAGAGAAAGAGGGGTGGACTCGCCTACACTGCCAGGAGGTACTAGAGACGGCCTGGTAGGGGAGATGCGAGGAAAGTCTTAAACCCTGCACTCTATATGAAGCACACTCATCAACCCTGCATTCTATGCATAGGGCATCCCAAAACTGCACTCTGTGCATAGGACACCCCTGAACTCTGCCCTCTGTACATAGGGCACCCCTGAACTCTAGATTTAAGGCACTCCTGACATTTATTTCCTGGTATTTATTGCCCCTTATGATCCTCCCAGATTTAGTGCAATTTGGCCACACACACCACTCGATGCGCTTTGTCAGGGGAGGGTGTGGTCGAGTTCCTGCACCTTTTGTCTGAGACAAAAAGCCCTGGGAAAATGTATATAGTCTTACAGATACAAACAACCCTTTGAGGGCAACCATAATGCTGATGTGGCCCATGATGAAATTGAGTTTGACACCCCTGGTTTAGAGCATTCATTCTCAGCCATGCTTCTGTGAAACCTTAGGATTCCTCAAGGGGTTCCTTGAGCTGTAGCTAACTGATCATCTGATGCGTAGGTCTGCATAGTTTCAGGTCCAACGTCACTTCGCAGAACCATCTTTTTAGCTTGCTGTTAGGGTAGCATTCTGACCACCACTGTAAGGGGGCATTCTTTCCACTGACCAACAATGCAAGGAGCATTCTCCCAATGGACCTTGATAAACATATCTAAACAGAGGTTCCCTTAAACCTGATAATTCTTTCAAGGGTTCCTTATGGATAAAAAGGTTAAGAAACCTTTGGTGTAGAGATTGGTGGCCAGTGGGAGAAAAAAAAAACTATTTCCAAGTGCAGTTGTAAAGCTGAACTGTTCATGCATAAGGAATAATTATTGATTTTAGTAAAAATGTTTAGCTGTAGACCCCTTTCCCAGGTTAACCCAACTTTGTTTAGCACGCTGAGGTGTTAATGGCAGTCAGTCACCTTGTATCAAGGGCTTCTCTAAACCTGTCCATACACGGCCAGATCAGCTGTAACTGTGGTTAATCAACTGTGGTTCCGCAATCTGCAGAAATGCCAGATGTGTCAGTTATAGAATGGTTTAAGCCAGTGGTTCCCAAAGCGCAGCCTGGGGGCCGAATGCAGCTCTTTGCTTGTCTTTATCTGGCCCTCGGGGCACTAGTGACACCAACAATGGGGCATAATTCCTGCTATTTACATTAAAAAATGGAGCACTACTTCTCCCACTGACACCAATAATGGGGCACCATTTCTCCAGCTGACACCAACAACAGGACTATTCCTGCCCCTAATAACAAAGATGGGGCACTGTTTACTCCCACTGATGCCAGGACAATTTCTACTCCCATTGGCCACAGTTTCGCCCCCCTAAAGTCTGAAAGGCAGTAAACTGGCCCTTTGTGTAGCAAGTTTGAAGACCCCCGGTTTATTTTGATGGTCAGGGGATTGTGGGAACGGCTGTTTTAGAGATGTGCACATGCTAACGCAACCCTCAAACAAATCTCCAAAAGAAAAATACCTGAACAGAAATGTTTTTGAGTGAGAAACTTCCTTTTTAAAATGTATGTTGATGTTGCCAAGGGAATATTAGTAAATAAGGTTTACTTGTGTGCACTTTGAAGAACCAATCACATGCAAGGGGAAAAAAATCAATAAAAAAGGAATGCTTGCTAGGACATTACTGGTTTAACGATGTGAGCACAGCTTACCCTTATTTACGTAGCTCAGTGACCATAATTTTTGCTAAGTGAACATCGTCTACTTCTTTGGTAAATCAGCCTCATTGTTTTCAATAGTATCTGTTTACACTAGTGGGTTCGTTGAGAAAAAAATGAAATATTTTTTTCCCTTCCAGTCAACTCTTTTAAAAACGCCACATGGCACTACACATCCAAAGGGCTGAACACATTAGCTCATGCCTTATGGTGAGAATGACCCCTAGTCTCATTGAAAGATCTGCGTTACTAGGCCAATTTTATAATGACTTCATTTTTCTATGTGTAGTACCATTATTGTATATTTTTTATAATTACAGTGAAAATACCAAGCTGTGAGTATTTTCTATATACCGTGTAACAAAAAAAAAAAATCATGTAAAAATAATGACTTTCTAAAAACAAAACAAAAAAAAAAATAAAAGAAGCAACATTCCACCTTAAGATGTTCATTATTCAGTGTTTATATCCAGGTCTCTGTTACAGTGTTGCAATCTGCCATCACCCCGCACCAAATGACTACAAATCCGCTAATCTATATTCAGAGTTCACATGCAATTTGGCGCTGGCGTCATGCCGTCGCAGTCAGGAAATCGCTGGCTGCGTAAAATCAAAATATCAACATGGGATTAATAAAATACATCTTTGCTAATATGTTCATTTTTAAGGTAGTTCAAACATTCACTTTGGTAGCAGCTCTAGCGTAAATATCCCGGAACAAATGGTGATATGTAATACAGGAGGAAGCAGTTGGGATGCCAGACTGGAAAATACATTAGGCCATCTGGCTCAGGCAGCCTCTCCAAAATCCTCAGCTTTGTTTTCACCCCCCGACTCCAAACAACACATTTTCCACTATGATGAGTGTACACTTTCCTAAACACGCTTCCTGATCATGCATGCAAATTTCCCACTTTGTTTACATGATTAGATTTATTAATTTGGTAGGGAAGAAAAAAAAATTGCAAGTCAAGATCTAAAGCTGCAAAATAGATAAATAAATACAATTTGCAAGCTTTGCGATAACTAGTCATTATTTTTGTGTGTGTTTTTATTAAGAGAAAGGTTATATTTGGTAATCCTAGTTAGTTTAAAATAATCTTTTAAGCAAGGGGAATTATGATCTTCCTTTCAAATTTCCCCTAAAGGAAAACTATAACAGCATTTTCATTTTTCTTTTCTTCAGTAGATATAAACTCTGACCGAATGACATTTAGTGTGCTAAAAAGCATGGAATATTGTAAACAATTTCTATTATTTTTTGAATAGAATATTTGTTTTTATATTTTTTTTTCCCACCCTTTGTTGCCTTTCAGTGCTGCAGATCTGCTCCAGCCTCCTTGCATCCACCTTATGTCTACATGCACTCCAGAGATGGCTACATGGCATTACTTAGAGACGGTTTCCTGATGGTAACCACAGTGGACCATGGCTGATTAAAGGGGAAGTAAATCCTGCCTCTTTTTTGTGACCTGCACAGTAAAGGCATAATGTGCTAGTATGCATCGCATACTAGCACATTATGTGAAACTTACCTGCAAATGAAGCCTTAGTCTTCCCCGCTGAAGGCCACATCCATCTTCGCCCATCTTCCTTCCGGGATCGCTGACTCCGGCTGTGTGATTGGCCACATGACATCAATCCCGTGCATGCACGCAAGAGCCGCAGGTCGTGGCACATGGCTCGGCCGTTCCTTCAGAGCGCATGTGCCAATGACGTCATCAGCGCAGTATACAGTAAATATCTCCCAAACTATGCAAGTTTAAGAGATGTTTACAGTACCTATAGGTAAGCCTTATTAATGGCTAACGTATACGTACAAACATTAGAGGAAAGTTTACTTGCTCTTTAAAGTGTGTTGGAGTGGCCACTTTATAATAAGCCCATGTGACAGGATGACAATGCAGGAACAACTGAAAAATGGGGACCAAGCATTTTAACCCTATAACAAGAACTATCTAAACCTTCATGACATGACCACCAGGGATCATTTTATGGAAAACTACAGATTTAAAATGATGAAAAAAGCTGTTGATATGATTAACATGTTGAACTCATATAAGATTTAAGTTATTGGGTTGACATCTACTTTAATAAACAAGTGAATATGATCAGTTTAAAGGGGACATTAAACTGATAGAAACATCAGGGTTAATTTTTTGAAACTGAAAACTTCCAAAATCTGGTGCAGCGATGCATGGTAGCCAATAAGTTCTAACTTCAGCTTGTTCAATTAGGGTTTGACAAAAAAAAAAACCTGGAAGTTGATTACGTCGGTTACTGTTTGGTTACTGTGCACAGTTGCACCAGATTCTGTGTGCACCAGTTTTAGTAAATCTCCTCCATGGCAGTTGTTTCTGACTTCTTATTTAGTAAATGCTTTTTAACTGGCTGTCACGTTGACCCTCTGTCTTTGAGTGAATGAGCAAGAGTATGCATATAAGAGCTTTTGCCTTCCAGACTTGCAAGTTTATTCAAGCATAACTACATTAATGGTCAGGGTCAGGTAGCAACTAGGGTTGCCCCCTTATCCCTTTAAACCCGAACACATATGAATTACACAGGTTCTGAGGCTAATTTAATGCAGATAAGGCTTCAAGTGAGTTAAATTACAACCGTAATCAGCCACAGAACCTGTGTAATTGATATGTGTTTGGTTTTAAAGGGATGAGGTGGCAACCCTAGTAGCAACAGTCCCAATTTTTTCTCTTAGAAAGGGCTTACTTAAATGTAACCAAGCCTACCAATGAATGTTAATTATTGATAAAAACTCCTTTTTATCTATAGGTCTACAATAATGATATAATATATATGTCTATAATTTGTAACTGTTAAACATGCTGTACATGGGGCCAGCCATATTTACTTATGCAGGTTTTGCTTTCTTGTTGTGTAGGGCTACACAACAGTTATGCTGTATTGCTCCTTCTCACAATGAAAGTCTAGGCCTGGATTTACTATAGTGTGAAGTTTTATGAAGTGATGTGACCAGATTTACCAAAGTAAGCTAAAGTTGTCTGTGGTCACTCCAAGCAGTCTGTTCTCTGAGGGAAATAAAAAAAAGTGCTTTGTCTTTCTTATGATTGGATGTTTGACACAAAAACAGGTTCATGTCAAATTACTTCACACATTAGGAAATCCATCCCAGTTCACTGCACTTCACCTCCCTCCAGTGCACTGTAAATCATGTCCCTATGAGTAGCTTGACCCATTGAAAATAATGCACTTCTTAAGTTACTGAAATCCCAGGCTGAGTGGTTGGAGTGCAAATAGGAGCTCCTTCTAGTGACTTTTATAAGTATCTCTATATTTAATACAAGAACATAAAAAGGACAAGCAATCATATAAAATGTAAAAGTCAAAAATGACCTAAAAGTCAACACTTACATAATAAGTTGAAATATGCTCTAAATGAAAATACACCATTCTGTCCCCTGTAAGGGAAGTTTTAGTACATATATTTTTTAAATACGAATGTACATTTTGCCTAAAAGTTATTTTTGCTATAAGGTTTGCATTTTCATGTGTGTCAGATGTCACAATTAGCATGTCTCAAAACCTGGGGCCCAGAGCTCTGCAATTACCTATCTGAGCTGGAAAAGATGAGGTCCGACCTACCCCTTTCTCTCCTTCTACAAACGACTGTTAGGCCCCTTTCACACGATCGGACCGTTCAGGTCCGCCTGTCAGTTTTGACGGCGGACCAGAACGGGCGCTCCATGTTAGTCTATGGAGCTGACATCCGACCCGGTCCGATCCGCTGAAGAGCAGACGGATGGCCCTACGTCCAGGTCCGTCGCTGACGGATCGGGGGAGATCTGACGAAAACGGACACGCTGTCCGTTTTCGTCCGATCCCTCCATAGGCAGCAGCGGCACCTGACAAGCCCCTCCCCGCTCAGTGAGCAGAGAGGGACCTGTCATCCGCCGGCTCAGCGGAGATCAACGGACAGATCTCCCGCTGAGCCGGCGGACCGAGGCGGGCTCCGTAGAATCGGAGCCCGCCTCATGTGAAAGGGGCCTTAGTCTTGGGAGTATGTTCATCACATTGAAGGAACAATGCAGAGATGTGGGGATAAGGGAAGACATAGCTAACATCAGTTTTTCCAGAAGAACTCCGAATTGGGACAAATATACTCCACACGTTTTGGGACACTTGGGTAAAAAGCTTTAGATTTGTTCAGACTTCTTTAGGTACCTCCTGTGTATGTAGCTTAATATAATGACAGGTCAGCTTTACAATTTTAGTTAGCGCTTTGGAAAATTCTGATACTTACAAACTCAAGTCTTCCACTGAGTAAATTTGTTATGCTGTTGATGACAACTGTCTAGGAAGGGATTTACCTCACTGTGAAGAGATTTCCTTCCACTATCTGTTGTGTGTACAGAACAGGAAGTGAAGGAAACCTCTTGAATGGGACACAAAGGAAAAATAAAGTTTTGAAGGGGTTTTGTTTTAAGTACTCTCTACTCTATGCCATTAAAAGGTTTTGAATTTAGATACATTTTTAAATATACTGCTAAAATTATTCACAGCTGGCCATACATGGACCGAAATTCATCTGGATCATCAGGGACAGGCCGAATTTCGATCCATGTATGGGCAGGTGGGTGTTTTGCATTTGACCTACTGATCAACTTCTGTACAACCAGCCTTTGGGATTTTCCCCATTCCATCAGAGATACTGGCTATAGACAGCAGTGTTGATCAGTGTAATCCTGAGGCTGGGGAAGTCTCCCAGCTGTAAGAGCACAAAGTGGATTCTCCCATCCATCTCGAATGTGTGGAGGAATAAAGTCTTTTTTTTGTTCAACCTGCTGGTTGATCTTAAAAAAAAAAAAAGAAGAAGAATGTACGGGCTGCTTAAGTGTGCAAACTCCAGTTACAACTTGTCACATTGATCCAGCGTGGACCAATGTAACTATTATGTTCCACACCTGTGGGACCGCTGTGGAAACTGGAAATCACTGTAGTAGTCACCGCTACTACAGTGATTGCAACAGTTTTCTGCATCCTGTGCCAAGCAGCACTGTATATTAACCACAGGGGTCACCTGTTTGGCATGGCCAACATTCAGAAAACACCTTGCATTTTTCTCAAAGAATGCAAAGCCTTCTCTAATTGGACGAGCTGGAAACAATGACTTTATTGCCCTGCTTCTCTACCTCATCCAATCAGCGGACGCTTTGCATTCACTGAGAAAATTGCAAGGCGCTCTCTGAACAGCAGCATATTGCATCTATAAAGTAGTGGCTCCTTACACTAGGATAAGACTAAGTACACCATCCCCTCCCAGGCAGGTGTTCTCTAGTCTAAAGAGGTAGCTGGTAATAACATTGAAAACAGTGCAGCACATCCAGAGAGAACAGGAAGTTACAAGTTTTTTACTTCACTTATTGGACAGATATAACAGAACGTTTTAATGGTTTTCTCTTTAACAAACCAAAAGGGAGTAAATCTGAGAAGTACATTGTTAGGGTTTACAGACACTTTGGAATCTACAGTATTTATAAAAAAATATTTGCTGAAGCATTTGCACAGTCAACTAGAGTAATCCCGTAATATGTTTAATTATATTTCCTATGATTACCAGTGCGATCTAGTGGTCATAATGCAATCTTTTCCTGTTTTTTTCAGGATTAAAAAAAAACATTATGCCCTGTACAGTAGATGGAGCTGGTGATCAAAGAAAATACACATATTAGGCACATTACAGGGATTATTTGTGATGGCTGTGCTAATGCTGAGGAATTCACACAACAATCCCTAACAAACAGACCCACTAAATTTTCATATATAAAGTATTTTTAGAAAAAAGTATTTGCTCCTCTTTCTGTGTAAGATTCGAAAATCTCTATCACATAGGTCATTCAGGACTAGGGATAAGCTTGGTCTCAATCCAAAAACAGCTGTCAGTGCTGGCCCAATCAGATTTGACCAGGTCATTCCTTGCCCCACAGCTGCCTGTACACAAAGGGGTGGGGACAACATGTGGCCATATTAGGTCAATGATGTCAGAAGCTTTCCTTGTCTTTTCTGTACATGCAGATGAGGGACAGGAAATGACAATCCGCAGTAGATTGCACCGACAGCTTCCTTCTAGGTTCTGCTTAACATGGGTTTGGACTGAACCCAAACTTACTTCTATTTAAGACCACTTTTTTCTCTTCATGGAAATTAATGTATTGGTTAATTACATACTAGCTGTATTACCACCACTAAGGATGCTACTAAAGTTTTAAATTCCCTGAAACATTGGGGAATATAGGTGAAATTTAGCTCTTGGTGACATGTATAAGAATCAAAATTAGGCAAAATTAAGCAATACCTACATTGAAAACCTTTTTTTTTTTTTCTCATCGTTGGATAGAAGAAGAAGAAGGGAGGGTTATACCCACTGTCAGGTTTTTTTTGCCATCAGTGTCTCATCTGGTAGATCTCACTTCCTGTCCTGTAGACTTAACAGGAAGTGAAAGGGTATCATTCCAAGATGAGGAAATCCATGCTTTGACAATTGCCCCAGAAACAAGGGTGCCCATTGGAAGATTATATTTCTCTGTTCTTGTTCCCGAGTAGGACAGTCAGAGTGAATCCCCCTAACAGAAGCAATGAAAACCTGACAGTGGTTCTAACCCTTCATTGCTCTATACATATCTAAAAAAAAGCTTGGCCTTTATTTATACGTTTAGATAAACGTAGATGTTTTTAAAAGTGTGCAATGGCCTTTGATTGGCTTCTGAGGGTTTTTGTTGGCTTCTACTGCGATGCCAAAAAATATCCTCTTAATAGCCTCAGTATTTAAATGTTTTTTTTTTCTGCAAAAACAGTCAAATTCTAAACAAATAGTGCACAAATAATTATAAAACACCAAATTCAAGAAAAAGAAAAAAAACATGAATACAAGGTACAGTAAATAAAATAAAATAACATGAAATAAAATAAACCATCCTAAATACACTCTCCAAAAAACACATCCTCCAAATATAGAAAATAAAAGGATATATGTTTTAACGCAATTAAGGCTAAGCAGTTCAATGACCAAAATTGAGAGTTTCCTGTACCCTGTATTTTCATGGCAAAATCATTTTAGCTGAAATCACTTCACTCGTCCCTAATCACCAGTTAAGAACATCACAGGAAACTTCTCACTGGCTGCAGTTGATGCAACGAATAGGAAGTTCTCATACATTTGCTAGGTGCAAGCAAATGAAAAAAGGTCTTATTCATAATAAGTTAGTTTACTAAATTACAAATGAGATTTAGCTTCTTAAAATTGTACAAGATTCTGGCAAAAAATAACACTGCAGGGTACTGATCTGTGAATAACAAGGGCTTGCAATTCATAAATAACTATTTCACATTGCACACATTCATGTGTGGATACTGAAAACGTAGATGAGATAATTATTGTGTGATAAAACAAACACAATTAAAATACTTTGCCCCGGTGACATGGTGATGGTATAAAACACTAGTAATAGTCATCATTCATTTTAAACCAAAAGCGCACCTTACGCACAAACAGTTTAATTCTATAAAAGCACTGCGCAAACTGTCTGCGCTATATAAATCCTGTATAAAAATCATAAAAGATGATGAATTTGTTTAAGGATGGTTTGACAGTCTGTTCTGTTTCTCAATCATCGATTTCAACTCTGTTAAAGAAGACATCAGGAAGGAGAACCTTTAGGTGATTCACCTGCTGCTGTTACACATAAAGATGTTTTCTACCAAACAAACGTAGATGGGAATATTCCGATGTTTAACCTAATTCTAATAGAATTTAAAAAAAGGTTCTACGCCTTTTAATTACTTTCAAATGTGAGTGGTGCATGTAAAAAAAATCCATATATTCCCCACGGGTCATAAATTATAAAGTCTCGTTTGACTAAGTTTATGTATCAAGTAACCTTCACTCTTCCTAACAAGTACCCTATTAGTGCAAAAAAGAATATAGTGACTGTAGAGATGAGGAAATGGGGGGAGTGAGGAAGAGAGAGAAAGAGAGCAAGAGAGAGAGAGAAAGTGACTGAAGGAGACGAAGAGAGATGGGGGAAAGAGGGACAGAAAAACGGTGGAAAGTGGCCAGAATAAAGTGAGAGAGATAGAAAGGGAATGAAGGAGACTGATCGAAATTGAGAGAAAGGGGAGGATTTAGAGGGAGAAAGAGAGAGAGAATCACGAGAGTGGTATAGATTGAGAGAAACAGGGACAAAGAGGATGGAAAAGGGAAGGAATTAGAGATAGAGGAAAAAAATATGAAGAAGAATGACAGAGATTAAGGGAAACAGGGTTATAAAGAGGGGGAACGGGAAGAAAATAGAGAGCGAGACAGAACGTGAGGGACAGAAATTGAGGGAAAGAGGAACATGAGAAGGAGAGATTGAGAGACAAGAAAAAGCAATTGAGATAGATAGATAGAGATTGAGGGAAAAAAGGGACAGAAAAAGAGGGAAAGAGAGAGGGGTAAAGTTAAAGAAATAGAGTGTGAGAGAGGATGAAGGAGAGTGACAGAATTTGAGGGAAAGAGGGACAAAAAGGGTCAGAGGTGAGGGAAAAGAGAGAGAGAGGAAGAATAAAACAGAGCAACAGAAACTGGGGGAAAGAGAAATAGAAGAGAGGGAGAGATGAGGGAATAAAGAGAGAGAAAGGGAATACAAGAGAGTGACAAAGGATGAGAGAAAGAGGGACAGAGAGAGAAAGAAAAGAAAGATAATGACAGGGATTAAGGCAACTGGGGACAGAAATAAGGAGAGAGAAAAGTAAGAGAAAAAGAACAAAAAAGAATGGAAGGAGAGAGACAGAGGGTGATTGCCAAGGAAAGACAGGAATGTAGATGTTCTGCCGAAAGAAAAGGGATCTGACAGCGGAAATAGCTGCACAGTAGGTCACAAAATATCATAGACTTAGAAGAACATAATACTCCACCAAGACTCATTTTTCATATATTTCAAACACGGATCCTATCCACCGCCCCATAATTCTTGTACCTATATATGAAGCACATTCCCATCGCTGTAGGAACCATATTTGCTTTAGTAAGCCTAAAATATCTTCTAAATAAAGATTATTTTAATTAAAAGCAGAGAGAGAAAGGTAGAAGGCAAAAAGTTAGGGCAAAACAAAAACAACAGAGGGTGATGCAAAAGAGTAAAAGAAGAAGAAGTATGAGCACAGAGGAACAGGTGGTACCACCAATGTGTACTATCCAAGTAACTTTTATCGCACCAGGTAAAGGTGATAGGCATAGGTTACATCTACTTCAAGCCAAAAATAAATGTCACTTTAAAAGGACTTGCTGGTGGTTCTGCCATTCCACCAGCAACTGGGAGCTAAGCTCAGCCATTGCTAGTGGTGTGGAACTCTGAGGAGCAAACTAATTTAGAGTGAAGGAGGAAGGCCGAAAGAAGGGAATAGAAATAAACACGGGTGCACAGGAAAAAAGGGTAGGAGAGGAGGAAAGGTGTGGAATGTAAAAACAGAATGGTGAAAGATAATCAGACCCTCAAGTTTCTTATTACACGTAGCATGTTAGTCTTATTTAGAACAAGTAAGAAAAACCTTTCCAGGGTTGCCTATGGAGGAACCGATATCAGACAAAGAACTACCCATCCTTATACAAGTCACTATAACATTGGACCCACTGTGATCCTTGCTTGACACTGCCAATGACAATTTTTTAATCTTTAATTAAAATCTACTGCAGAAAAAAATTCCAGCAAGGTAAATCTCCCTGTAGAATACCAAATATTGGTGCCCACCAGCATTGCCTATCACTGCCTCCCAGCAGTGCATACACAAACAAATAATCACAAGCAATGCTCAAAACTGGAAAAACAAATTGGCCTTATTGAGTTGCATTTAGGAGGCTTACGTAGTACCACACTCCTCTGACTTATTGTTACACCACCAAAAGAGAACCTAAAACTGTCTGAAATCTCCTAGACCAACCAGCTGATGATCTGAAGCTCATAGGTGTTCTGTTAATGTTATCTACTTCATGCACTGGTGCAAGAATTTATCATCTCATGTGACCACTGAGGTGCATACTAACATCTCATATCAAGGAGGCAAGAACTCGCTAGTCCAAGAGTACCTTCCCTGATACCCCAGCCTGTACCCCAGCTGGTGGATCATGGGGAGAAAGTCTACTGACTTGGCTGACACATACATACATACGTACACACACACACTCATTCATGACAAAACAGTTGTTGACTAGTTGCCCACTGTATTGCCCTACCAGGTACACCTTTCCTTATTTGCTAGAAATAAATTGATCTGAGCAGCTGCCATTACTTTTGCTTTTCTTGCACTAGATACATCGGAGGCCTTCAACTGCCTTGAGCAAGTTTGGCCTTCAGGTGTGTTGCTGTACCTTTAAGGAAGATAGGGCTGACTCTGGGTAAGCCTTCTCTCAATTAATATATTTATATATATGTCTCACAATTGGTTATTTGGATAATCTAGAGTTAGGGACTACAATTTGCAGAGGTGCATTAACGCAGCATTGTGACCTCAGATGTAACGCATGCAAACGAAAACATTTGGATTGTATGTTGCGGAATTTTTGTAATAAGATACAGCCTTACTATAAATATAACAGATATTATAGTGTATATATATACTGGTATATATAAAGTGTATAGTGTATATATATATATATATATATATAAAATTACATTTATACCGTATAGATAACTGAGTCATTGCAGTTGTGGACATCCAAAATCGAATTTGTAAATATGTTTGTACATAAATATATATATACATACAGTATATATAAATATATGCAGTATACATAGATATAGATATATAATGGTTTCTGAGGTGCAGGAGATTGTCAGGAGAAGACAGCTGAGGAATGATACAGTATCAGGATCTGACCTCAGAACACTGTAGTTCCCTTGCCTTCTGCGTTGATAACTTTCCAGGTTACTAGCTCATGTAAAATGCATCTGAGGCTGCAGCTTTTCACAGGATTTCTCTCTAGTCACATCTGTCAAGCCTGTGTGGCACTAATTTCAGAAAGAAGCATACACAACACAGCTTCTGCTTCATTTCAGCGCATCAACATGAACTATTCACCTATATTACACTGTGCGTTGTTACCCTTTATAGCCCACGTCGTTCACCCTTATATGTATGATATAAACATTTATGTACAAACAGTCATACCTGTCTTTGTAATATATATATATATATATATATATATATATATATATATATATATATATATATATATATATATATATAAATATATATATATATATATATTTACATACACACACACATATATATATATAAATAATACCTATTTAAAGCTTATATCCTTGTCAAAAATGAAAAAGACTTTGTGACAGCTGCCTAATATTATCAAGGGTCAAACATACCCTCAAGCCAAATAGAAATGTATTCACTGCTGCATATATTAAAAGAATGTTTTTTTGTTACTAAACACCTATTTTATAAGTAATGAAATCCTTTGATAAACAGCAAAATAAACTGACATACAAACAACTTCTTAAAATGACCCGTAAAAAAATTGTTAAAAAATATCTTTAAAGAAAAAGGGGTAAACCTTATAAACATTTATTATAATTTCTGAGGATTTTAATAATAATGAATTATTGTATTTATTTCTACTTATACATATAGCCAGAGACTGTATAAAAATCTCCACTCGTTCATGTTTAATTATAAATGTATATATATTTTAAAAATGCATACTGCAGATTTTTTTTTTTTTTTTAATGAATTGTTTGTAGGTACTCAGCACTACTACTATAAAATATTGTGCATCCTTAGAAATAATTGAATTATTTATTCTAACTCGGTAAGCCAAATACCAGAAGATTTCAGTATAATATTTTGTTTGTGAGGGGCTCATGAATCAGTGTTCAGCGTTTTGCTTAATATCAGAAAAAAAGACATTCAATATTACTAGAGGATTGTCTAAAAAAAAAAAAAAATAGGAAATGCCTGAGGTGTCTGCAAAGAGGTCCAAAAATACAGTCTGAAGTGCATAACATTGACAGGAAGGAAGGAGGTTACAATGAGACTGGGATGCTTTGGTAAAAAAAAAAAAAAAAAAAAAGAAAAAAAATATTGAAAATATCAGTTAAATGTTTTGCTTTTTTAGCAAAATGCTTAAAATAATAACATGATTTCAACACTGCTGTCAATCCGATTAGCTATTTAAAAGATTGAGTAATTTTCAGAATGATTTATTTTCTTATAACAACCCTTGCCTGCTACTGTGAGACTCTAGAACGATTACTATAGGCACAGAGGTGAGGCTGATTGCTCACTACCTGGGTCATAGGATCCCAGACAAGGGGTGGGTTAAGATCAGTTCCCTGAAAAGGGGGCAGAGCTTGGTATCTGAAACACAGCTGGCAGTGAACTGGATAATCTTTGTACCAATAAGAGCTATAGCAGAGCCCTGTTGTCTGTAAACAACCTGCACAGGCATTCTTCAGAAATTGGCATTGCACTATACAATCTGATTGTACAATTTCATTTAGATCCACCATCAACTATGTAGTACAAGGGCCATCCTAACTGGATTAAATGAATTGGATTGTTTAAGGTATGTCTGTATATAGCATAGTGTTGGTAAATCTAAAGAAGATCGTACTGAGATTGTACAATCCATAATGCATGGTCAGTTTAGGCTGCACCATAGACACTCTGGTACATCTTGGTTTGCTGTTGTGAAGCTACAAAATAATTTGTGCCATACTTGTCAAACTATAAGTCTAAGCTATTTGCTTGGACTTGTAGTTCAGCAGCTACATAATAAAAGTGCCCTTTAGGACAGCAGAAGCCTTGATAGGGGGGGGGGGGGGGCTTTCTGGCACAGCAAGCATCAGTGTAGGCACACTGGGGTTGATTTATTAAAACTGAAGAGTGCAAAATCTGGTGCAGCTGTACATGGAAACCAATCAGCTTCATTTTTTTATTGTCAAAGCTTAATTGAACAAGCTAAAGTTCGAAGCTGATTGGCTGCCATGCAGAGATGCACCAGATTTTGCACTCTCCAGTTTTAATAAATCATCCACAATGAGTTTTAGAATCACAGAAGCTGGCAACCAGCAGTCTGACTGGTAAGGCAGTTAATTGTAGTATCATGGTATAACCACAACGTTTTCTCCTGCTGCCAAGGTATGCTGCAACTTGTAGTTCTACATCAGGTGTACCCTCCTCTGCCCTATAGAACACATCCACAGCACATGATTCATTTTTTTTTTTACAGAGATGTCTCATACAAGCAATCTGTGATACCAGTCCAGTAACAAAGTTCAGCTCCAGTTATGCCTCAGCCTTTGTAATCCAGCCTTACCCATCTGTCATCACCCAGTTCAACCTCTTGCTCATTGAGCCACTAAACCAATGCCAGAGACAGCCCTGTAAGGGTCACATCGCCTATACACAGCAGCTCCTGTAGGGCCCTTACAAAGCACACAAGCAGTTATTGTCTGAGGAAAACTGCACAACACACTGATCCACATACTGACACCATCCTCTTTACTGCCTGACCCCACACACTGCTACTCATGCATTAATTTACATGCCAGCATTTCTGCGTTTTCAACTGTGAACACTTACTTGTTTGGTCATGGAGTCTATTAATCTCACATAAAAGTCCTGTTCTGTCCTAATACCTGGGAAAGAAAATGACAGAGCTGTCAGCATCAATGTACATAGCTCTTCCCTGATAAAGGTCCCAAAGAGGAACCGAAACGTTGCCAATTCAGCATTAGTGATTACATATACAATAAGGAATACAGGGGGAGATTTACTAAAACTGGAGCACACAGAATCTGGTACAGCTCTGCATAGTAACCAATCAGCTTCCAGGTTTTATTATGAAAAGGTTAAATGAAAAAGCTAAAGTTAAAAGCTGATTGGTTACTATTCACAGCTACACCAGATTCTGCGTGCAGTTTTAGTAAATCTCCCCCACAAAGACGTCTTCATAAAATCATAAAATTCCCAAAAAAGGAGAAAAGACAGCAAGAGTAACGACTGAATGTATATATATTTAAATGTATAATTATATATATATATATATATATATATATATATATATATATATATATATATATATATATATATTATATAATGTATATGTAATAATATATTGATGGATAGGCTAACAGAAGGAAGGTTGTTTGATAAATTTATATATTTTAAAGTATATACATAAACAAGAAGAGATACAGCTAAAGATATATAGATATGTAGGTTGCCTATACTCATGTAAAAATATATTTATGGGTAAAGGCAATCTGAAAAAATCTATATCATTTAAAATATATGCATAAATCAAAGGAGTTAGAACTAAGCAAAAATATAGTAGATATATAGGTTGCTATAGAAAGATAGATAGATAGATAGATAGATAGATAGATAGATAGATAGATAGATAGATAGATAGATAGATAGATAGATAGATAGATAGATAGATATCACATTATACTGATAAATGCCTTGCTTTAATACAATAACACAATATACAAATGTTTTAGTATTATAATAATACAACATACACATTATAGTAAACACTTTGCAGTGCCCTTAAAGTAATACTGTAAAATAGACCAGCAATAGAGGCATTTTTGTTTTTTTTTTAGACCCCTGTAGACAGAGGACTGATGTACATTCTGTATTACAAACTTTAATCCTAGCACTTGAACTTTGTCTCTCCCTAAATTGTCAGATTCCTAAGAATCATTGAATCCACACACAGCCCGACAGGGTATTTTTTAAAAAAAATCTGGCAGTGGATGAGTTAATATCCCCCCCCCCCCCCCCCCCCAGTATATGTTACAAGTCGCCGGATAATGTGATCAGCAGTGTCCCAGCCTGCCATGAAAGTAGATGACAGCCGTTGTATGTGAAAGCATTACTACAGTCCTGCAAACAAGGCATCTAGAAAATGCATCAGCCCGCGGCAGACAAAAGGTTAATGATGTATAGATGTTGCAGAGGGATCTGGTTACAGGAATCACAGCCTAGTCTGGGCGTTTAACCCGCGACAAAATAGCCTCTAAAATAAAGATTTGCGACTTTGCATCGTAATCTCTTCTATGTAAACCATGTGTTTATTTCTGTTTATTTGTTGTTTCATGTAGACATAATATTAAGTCAAGCTGTCCACCACCTTTTTAATGATTAATTAATTTTGAGTTGTAAATAAATTTAATTTGATAATGATAAAGCCATTGACTCCAAACGTAAATGCGAACTGCAGTTATAATTGCAGTTATAAAGGGTAGCTCTGTGCTCAGCTAAAGGATATGCTGATTGAATATTAAATAAACAAAATAGGAAGGCATGTGATAACATGTGCGACACTCGACATAGCAACAAATAAATAGTACTACAGGTAACATTATGGCTCTGTATTTAGAATAATTCTGAGTCTTCTGAATGCTGACAACATTCAACCACACGAAGTTATTTCCAATCCCTATGCAAACTTTTTTTTTTTTTTTTTAACTTAGTTGTCAAAATAAATTCAGAACTTTAAACCTCCAATACTTACCGTTACTATAGAGCAGCTGGAGTCGGTAATGGATCCCATTATTGGTCTTTTCAGTGCTGGTTTCCTGATTTTAACAACAACAAAAAATTAACAAAGACACTATATATTATTATTATTATTATTATACCGTGCGCTATTTTTTGTATATTTATATTTTTAAGCTATGTGTTCTTATGTTATCGCCATGATATAGCACTGATTTTACAGCCTTGACCATTTTTTTTTTACTTCGAAATAAAAATAGCACAAAGTCTTCCTGTTATGTTAGCTTTGCGCTTGCATTGTGTGGAGCAAAATATATAACAATCGCTCAAAAGAGGAATAGACCGTATAATAAAAGAGTAATACAACATCTGTAAGCTTATAGGAAATATGTGTGGACTATTATTACCATAGCACCACATTTTTATTTGGTAGGCATTGACTTTGGTCAAAAGATACATTTGGTAGGCATTGACTTAAGTATGGACTTCATATGTAGATAGGTGTTTTTATTATTTCTATTATTACATCTATATGAGTTTTATATCCGTTTGTCGTTCTTGTATGCACCTTGAAGTTTATAAAACCCAAATTTCTAATACAACATCTATATTTCCCCAATATTTTTCATCAAATGATTATTATTGATAAGGGGTAGGTAAGGTTATTAAAAAGAGGGAATCTTTGGTGAAATGAGCATATGAAACTGTTAAAGAATTATTATTGATAAGGGGCAGGTAAGGTTATTAAAAAGAGGGAGTGTTTGATAAAACGAGTATATGAAACTGTTAAATAATTATTATTGATATGGGGCAGGTATGGTTATTAAAAAGAGGGCATCTTTGATAAAATAAGCACATGAAGCTCTTAAAGAATTCTTACTGATATGGGGCAGGTATGGTTATTAAAAAGAGGGCATCTTTGATAAAAAAAAGCATATGAAGCTCCTAAAGCATTATTATTGATATGGGGCAGGTATGGTTATTAGAAAGAGGGAATCTTTGATAAAATAAGCATATGAAGCTCTTAAAGAATTATTACTGATATTGGACAGGTATGGTTATTAGAAAGAGGGAATCTTTGCTAAAATAAGCATATGAAGCTCTTAAAGAATTATTATTGATATGGGGCAGGTATGGTTATTAAAAAGAGTGAATCTTTGATAAAATGAGCATATGAAACTCTTAAAATAGGACAGTTATACATTAAATTATAATACATTATAAGATGATTTAATAAATGAATGGGTTATAAGGAGTAGAAAGGGGACCTTATCTAAAGGAGGGCAAGCATAAGTATAAAAAAAATACATCTAGTCCCAGGGCAACAACACTTTGCACTGGAAATGCCCATTTCAGAGTTGACCAAGATCCCTCTAAAAATGTAATTTATTTATTTTATGTAGAATCTCTCTAAAATACTATGGTTTTAAGGCTTATAAAGATCATTTACAATATAATACAAAAACATTGCATTTATACTGTTCTTCATAGGAAGGTTTAAAAATAATGACGGCTCTTTGGTCTTTCCAGACAGCACTTAGAGGGCCAATTTAAGCATCGTGAGCAAATTGTCTCTAGAAACTGGTTGACAAGATTGCCACCTGGGCATCAGCCCTTACCTTCTCTTTTTCCACGAAGCCCACGAAGGCTGTCCTTTCAATTTCCACGGGCTGTCCCTGTCGGTCGTAGAGGGCCAGGACAAAGTGGAAGAAATTGGACTTCCTCAGATTGGAAGGGGGCTGCTTCTCAAAATGTGCCCTTGCCAATCCCACGCCACTGTATACAGAGAGAGGGCATTAGACTTTTGGCAAAGGGGGGAACCCCAATTTTAATATATACAGGTCTTGTATTAACCCCACATCACCTCCTGCTACCAAAAAAAAGTCTACTTCTATTTTTATTACCTGGAGATTTCAATCTAGTTTCTATTGATTTCTATAGACCCTTTAACCTAATCTTTACACGTATTGCTGCTGTGTAATCCTGTACCACGCATTATAAATCCCTTTATTCATAATCTGTCAGGGCAAATCTAATTTTATTTCAGGTCTGTAATAAGTTTGATTCACTTATCAGGAGCAGAGACCTCCACAGTCATTCTATGACCCCATTTTGCCCCCTCCTTAATATTATTGTCTTCTATTTTGTGCCCCACTCCCATTTAATTTACACCCCCCAAAGCAAACACAATCCCAAATCATAAAGCATTGCCTTTATCCCAGCTCCTCTCAGTGTTGATTTAAAACCACTACATAAAATACTTCACTGCTGCTTAATCTCACACATATAAACTATGCAGACTAGTCATGGCCTTAATAACTATGGTCCTGAGTTGAAGTACTAGATCAGGATTTTTTTTTTTTTTTTTTTTACAGTTGACAGTGTGAAATATTTAAGAGTCCTCCAATTGTTTTAGAAGAATATTTATGTCAAATTTAATCCAGCTGTAAAAGTTGAAGAAAATCTCAAAGTGAAAATCCAGCCGAATTGAAGGGGTTAAGCCTGGGCTTTATTCATTCCCATCCAACTCCAAAAAGTTTTATTTGTAGATTGTGGTTTACAGCATTGACTGGAAACACATTTCTGAAACAATGCAGCGAATGCTATCCTCTTAAATCAAGCCCTATGGTGTTACATTCATAAAAAGGACTGCTAATTTCATCCTAAACCCAGCCAGGGCTGGAGAGAGAGAGAAAATGGCCCCTGTCTATTTATATGTCACTATACAAGGGGATCAATCTTATCTCCCTGCCTAGAGTTCAGACACTGCCTCATCGTTTATAAAATATACATTATGCTTGATAAATTATCTGATTTATTAAAAGGAAGGATAGGTTGTCCTCAGTGAAACATAGTTTTAAAACATTTATGGGGCAATTCTGAACTGCTGAAAGGTAATTGGGATGGAAATTTATTAAGATATGAATGGAGGGGAGGGGGGCAAGGGTCAACTGGAACATAATTAGATGCTATCTCTATACTTAAATATATTGACAGAGATCAGGAGAGAAAGAAGTGGATGTTGGATAGATAGATAGATAGATAGATAGATAGATAGATAGATAGATAGATAGATAGATAGATAGATAGATAGATAGATAGATAGATAGATAGATAGATAGATAGATAGATAGATAGATAGATAGATAGATAAATAGAAAGATAGATAGATAGATAGATAGATAGATAGATAGATAGATAGATAGATAGATAGATAGATAGATAGATAGATAGATAGATAGATAGATAGATAGATAGATAGAAAGATAGATAGATATCACATTATACTGCTAAATGCCCTGCTTTATTACAATAACACAATATACAAATATTGATAAAAATATAGATAGAGGATATATAGCAGAAAGATAAATAAGTATATAGATTCAGTGATTATTAACTGATAAATAATTAATAGAGAGACAGACAGATATAATTAGATAGATAGATAGATAGATAGATAGATAGATAGATAGATAGATAGATAGATAGATAGATAGATAGATAGATAGATAGATAGATAGATAGATAGATAGATTTTGATGATTGTTTGCTCCAATGTAGAACTTTTATTCTTGCACAGGAAAGTGCTGAAACTTTGATTCAGGCACTTTACATACTTACTACTATACTCATGTCAACCACTTTTAGCAATCACTAACTAATCCTACCAGTCTTGCCTGTCATAATAACACAAATACACAGTTAGTTTTTTTTTCTTAATCTCTACTAGTCATCAAGCCAAAAAAAACTAAGCTGATATATAATATTGTTTTATTAGTTTATTTATTTTATAATTATATATAATTATATATATTGGTTTCATTTGTAGTTGTATAATTATACAAAACTACAAAACTCGCCCTAATGATAACTATATATATATATATATATATATATATATATATATATATATATAATTTTTTTTAAATTTATTTATTTATTTATTTTAACGATACATGCTTGTTCCTGATAACATCTCTATACATGTATGTGTTTGATTAGCAATGACAGCACGTCGTCCTGCTAACAGAATAATGCCCCTGGTAGGATGCTGTGAGATGTGCCCGGTAAAGACAGTACCGTAGAGGTCCCCCAGCAGTAGTTACCCCCCATTCCCCCCAGGTAGGTGATGATCTGACCCCAGTAGTTACCCCTCATTCCCCCAAGGTAGGTGTTGTCCTCACCCCCCAGCAGTAGTTGCCCCCCATTCCCTCCAGGTGGGTGATGTATTCACCCCCCAGCAGTAGTTGCCCCCCATTCTCCCCAGGAAGGTGATGATCTGACCCTATTAGTTGCCCCCCATCATCCCCAGGTAGGTGATATTCTGACCCCAGTAGTTGCTCCCCATTCCCCCCAGGTAGGTGATGATCTGACCCTAGTAGTTGCCCCCCATTCTCCCCAGGTAGGTGATGATCTGACCCCAGTAGTTGCCCCCCATGTAGGTGATGTCCTCACCCCCCAGCAGTATTTGCCCCCCATTATCCCCCAGGTAGGGGATGTCCTCACCACAAGCAGTATTTGCCCCCCATTCCCCCCAGGTAGGTGATGTCCTGACCCCCATCACCTATCCGCTGGCTCGTACCTCTGGGCGGCTGTGTTGGCATCCAGTACCCCGGCTCCCTGCATCCAGGTCCGGACAGCGTTCATGCCGCTGCTGAGGGGCTCCTCCTTCATACTGCTCCCACTCCTCTGGATGCTTTCCTGAATCCCAAACATGAACCTTACAGGCTGGTGCTCCCCTTGTCTCGTTGTCTGGCAGTGCCACACTCAGGGGTCACCCCCCGGGACCTCTGTAGGGGGGGGGAGGAGTAGGGTGACAATCCTAAACCAGGAGAAGAAGAAGAGGAAGGTTCCGGAGGAGGTCCACAATGCCCGGCTAGAAGAGATCACATCCAGTACACACACGGCTGATGGCTGGAGATCACAGGCAGGTTGGGTGAACAATGGGTCGGATTGGAGATGCCAGCTTGGATCCAGCCAATGTCATGTTCCTGGTGTGAGGAAGAGCCAAGAAGTGATGATCCGGTGTCAGTATCCAACAACTAGGACAGTGTGCGGAGCTCCGAGGGAGATGAGCAGTGATTGTACACAGTGCGGGGAGAAGTGCTCCTCTTACCCCGGTGCTGGAGGAGGAGGAGGAGGATGCTGTGCTCTAGCTGCCCCCCTTCCTGCCTGCCTTGGCTCTGTCTCCGCTTCCCTGTGGAATCCACACTAACTATCCCCCAAAGCTACACACGCGCCCACCAACCCCATAGGGAGTTGCATTGCCTTCGCAACCACGCCCCCTTCATTTGCATACCGCTATTATTCCTAAGCTTAGGCAGCCAATTGGGCGCCGCCTTCAGCCACCAGCCCTCCTCGCCGGCACGCCTACTTTCCCTTTTCCTCTTCTGCGGGAGGCTGAGAAAGTTGCCGCTGGCTTGATGCTGGGAGAAGATCGGTGCCTATTGTTATAGGGATGGGAGCATAGGAGCATAGGAGGTAGAGGAGAGGATCAGAGGGAGATCATCCACTGATAGAGAAGGGACAATGATAGGATCAGAGGAAGGTCATCCACTGATAGAAGAGAGGACAGGGATGCGATAAGAGGGAGAACATCAACTGGTAGAGCAGAGAACAGGGATGGGATCAGAGGGAGATGTCAAATGGTAGAAGAGAGGACAGGGATAGGATCAGATGGAGCCCATCAACTTTTAGAAGAGAGGACATGGATGGGATCACAGGGAGACCATCAACAGGTAGAAGAGAGGACAGGGATAGGATCAGAGGGAGATCATCGACTAGAAGAGAGGAAAGGGATGGGATCAGAGGGAGATCAAATACTAGTAAAAGAGAGGACATGGATGGGATCAGATGGAGCCCATCAACTAGTAGAAGAGAGGACAGGGAGGGGATCAGAGGGAGATCATCAACTGGTAGAAGACAGGACAGGGATAAGATCAAAGTGAGCTCATCAACTGGTAGAGGACAGGGAAGGGATCAGAGGAAGATCATCCACTGATAGAAGAGAGGACCGGGATAGGATCAGAGGGCGATAGAGCAGAGGACAAAGATGGGATAAGAGGGAGAACATCAACTGGTAGAGCAGAGGACAGGGATGGAATAAGAGGGAGTTCCTCAACTGGTAGAGGAGAGGACAAGGATGAGATCAGAGGGAGATCATCAACTGGCAGAGTAGAGGACGGGGATGGGATCAGAGGGAGCTATGCAACTGGTAGAAGAGAGGAGAGGGATGGGATCAGAGAGAGCTCATCAACTGGTAGAAGAGAGGACAGGGATGGGATCAGAGGGAGATTATCAACTGATAGAAAAGAGGACAAGGATGGGAACAGAGGGGGGCCCATTAACTGGTAGAGGAGAGGGCAGGGATGGGATCAGAGGGAGCTAATTGACTGGTAGAAGAGAGGACAGGGATGGGATCAGAGGGGAGCTCATTTACTGGTAGAGGAGAGGACAGGGATGGGATCAGAGGGAGCTCATCAATTGGTAGAAGAGGGGACAGGGAGGGGATCAGATGGAGCACATTAACCGGTGGAGGAGAGGACAGGGATGAGATCAGAGGGAGATCATCAACTGATAGAGGAGAGGACATGGATGGGATAAGAGGGAGATCATCAACTCTTAGAGGAGAGGACATGAATGGGATAAGAGGGAGATCATCAACTGGTAGGGCAGAGGACAGGGATGGGATAAGATGGATATCATCAACTGGTAGAGGAGAGGACAGGGATGGGATCAGAGGGAGATCATTAACTAGAAGAGAGGACAGGGAAGGGATCAAAGGGAGATCATCAACAGGCAGAAGAGAGGACAGGGATAGGATCAGATGGAGCCCATCAACTAGTAGAAGAGTAGACAGGGAGGGGATCAGAGGGAGATCATCAACTGGTAGAAGAGAGGACAGGGATAGGATTTTCTTCCCCCTTTTTTTCCCCCTTTGTGCCATAATTCCCCCTTATCATTTTGCAATGATCACATTCCATTACTCTTCCCTGTTTTTGACCGATACCTGCACTTATTATTTTCCTACCACTCACACAATACATATTCCCACGGTTTATCTATATCTACCATATACCCCCTCTTTTTATAGATGGCTATCACGTGGATCACACAAATTTTGAAACTCATGGGGTTGCATCCCTGGGGACTAGTGTCTGTTACTGGATTTCCATCGTTGTGTTCTGGGTCAGTCCTCCATTCCCATGCCCAAACTCATAGGATTACCTGTAAGTACCTTCTGGGAATCGGGCTATACCCCCCCTTTTCTCCCCCCCTCTCCCTTTACACAAACCTACAACATGAGCTCTTTTAATACATGTGTTTTCAATATTTATAGGCACCTACCTCATACCTGCTCCTGAAGAGTGGTGGTCGCCACGAAACGCGTCGAGCCAATAGATACCCATTCGTCTATACTATATTACTACCACTTTACTACCGTACATATACCAATTGGATTGTACCAACCAATTATAGCTATAACTATTTACCATGGAGATACACTTCAGTGAATTTGGCTATCTACAATATGTATGGTGTGAACCAATTATGTTGTTTTACTGTGGGATTGTTAGGTACCTGATAGTTGAGCCTGACTGGTAGAAGAAGACCTCTCTTAAACGCTGGTTCAGGAGCCACTGGAAGTGGGAACAGTGGTCTCTTGATCACAGTGGGTAGGAGGGCCTGATGCAGGTTCCAGCAGAAGCAGATACTGGTCTGGAAGGACGTCCCTCAGGGATGGCTGAGCTGCGGATGCAGGTAGGCTTGATGCAGGCCGGAAGGCAAGCAGGTAGCTGAGAAGGCAGCGGCAGGATGCTTGGCAAGCAGGCTGGAAGCAGCGTCACAGGACACAGGCAAAGCAAGGTCAGACAGTCTGTTCAGCAGGAGATCAGGCAGGTATAAGCAAAAGGGATGATCCAAGAATAGTCAGGCAGGCAGGAGTTCGGCAACAGGTAACAAGATAAGCAAGGTCAGGCAAGCCGGGTCGGATAGGAGACTGGAGAATGGTCAGACGTAGCCGGGTCACTAGCAATACAAAAAACAGGCAGGATACAGGAACTCAGGTGCAGAGCTGCAGACGAACAGCACCTGACAGAAGCACCTGTCATTCTTTTAAAGGGCCCTTGGCGCCAAAACAGCGCTAGCGTGCACGGGCACACGCAGGAGCACTCCGGCGCCCCCTGGTGGGGAATTAAGCAGAATTGTCCTGGAAAGGCCCCTCGTGCACCTGCGTGCACGCATATTTGCCCGACGGCCACTGATATGCCCCTGACATTGCCCCCTCCCAACGGGCAGCCTCCGGATGCCCAGAATACTCTTCTTTTCAGGATGAGCAGAGAAATAGGCATGAATCAAACGTTTGGCATGAATATTACAGTCAGGTTCCCATGAATTATTTTGCGGACCATACCCCTTCCACTTAATCAAAAACTGTACTTGCCCAGATCTCTTTCTGCAATCAAGGATGGCTTCCACTTCATACTCTTCGTTACTGTCCACCAGAACCGGTTCAGGGACCCTGGTGCCCCTATCAGGAAAAGGATCATCTACAGCAGGCTTCAAAAGTGACACGTGAAACACAGGGTGGATTTTGAGTGAGTCAGGTAAACACAATTCATAGGACACCTCGTTAATCTTCCTTTTCACAGGGAAAGGCCCAATGAACTTAGGAGCAAGCTTCTTGGAAGGACAAGTCAATCTAATATTATCGGTAGACAGCCATACCTTGTCACCAAGCTGAAGGTTTAGGTCTCCTCTTCTTTTCTGATCAGAGAACCTCTTGTTGTCCGCTTGTGCCTTGGATACCGCTTCCCGTAAGATTCGGTTATTATGACTAAGGAACTGCACTGTGTCCTGGACCGCTGGAACTGAGGATTCTGAAAGAAAATCTGGTAAAAAAGATACATGAAAAACATAATTGGCAAAGAAAGGGGATTGACCGGTAGCAGAGTGGCTGGCATTGTTATAAGCGAATTCCGCTAGGGGCAGCAGGGACACCCAATCATCCTGCACAAAAGATGTAAAACACCTAATGTATTGCTCCAGTGTCTGATTTGTCCTTTCAGTTTGCCTGTTTGTTTGGGGATGGTATGCTGAGGACAGGGCTAGTTCAATTTTCAGAATTTCACAAAGGGCTCTCCAAAAGCGTGAGGTAAACTGTACCCCCCTATCGGACACTATATTTGCGGGGACTCCGTGTAGCCTGACAATCTCCTTAATGAACACACGGGCCATTTCCACAGCAGAAGGTGTTCCTTTTAGGGGCACAAAGTGGGCCATTTTGGACAGTCGATCGACGACCACAAAGATCGCCGAACATCCTTCAGAGCAAGGCAATTCAACTATAAAGTCCATTGCTATCATCCTCCAGGGCCTATCTGGTATAGGCAACGGTCTCAGTAGTCCCCAAGCTCTATTCCTGGGAGTCTTATTCTGGATGCAGACAGAACACGAGTTGACATATTTCCTGCAGAATTCCTTCAGGTTAGGCCACCAAAAGGTGCGCTGCACCAGCTCAAGGGTCTTACGGACCCCAAAATGTCCTGCAAGTGGGTGGTCATGCAAAAGTGTCAGTACCTTGACTTGGACGCTCTCTGGTACAAAAATTTGACTTCCTCTCCACAGTAATCCATCACGAGATGTTAAAGAGGATCCCTGGAGACTTGAAGGTTCTGGAGATGCTTCTCTGATCATGGACAGAAGATCTGTTTGAAGAAGAAGGAAGCTATTTGCCGGCAGAATAGTGTCAGGTACAGAAAAGTCTTTAGGATTGTCAAACATGCGCGACAGCGCGTCTGGTTTTACGTTTTTGGATCCAGGCCGGTAGGTAATGTGGAAACAAAACTGTGTAAAGAATAGAGCCCAATGGGCCTGTCTGGGTTTTAGTCTCTTGGCAGATCTTAAATATTCGAGGTTCTTGTGATCCGTATAAATCAGTACCGGATGGACTGCGCCTTCTAGCAAGTACCTCCATTCTTCCAAAGCTGTCTTGATAGCGAGTAGCTCTCGGTCCCCCACATCATAGTTCCGCTCAGCCAGTGAAAGTTTCCTAGAAAAGAACCCTACGGGGTGCATCAGGTCCTTGTTGCCTTGTCGTTGGGAAATAACAGCACCCACGGCCACTTCGGACGCATCAACCTCCAGGATAAAAGGTAAGGATGGATCAGGATGGCTAAGGATCGGAGCTGACGTGAAACGTCTTTTTAATTCTTCAAAGGCCCCCTGGGCTTCCGGGTTCCAATGGAAACAAAAGTTCTGCTTAGTTAGCTGCGTGATGGGGGAGATGATAGCAGAAAACCCCCTAATGAACTTTCTATAAAAGTTTGCAAACCCAATGAAGCGTTGTACGCCCCTCTTGTCCATGGGAGCTGGCCACTCTAACACAGCAGACACCTTCTGAGGGTCCATTTTGATGCCGGTTGGGGAGATCACTAGCCCCAGGAACTGAATCTTCTCCTGTTCAAATTCGCACTTCTCCGCCTTAGCATACAGTCTGTGCAAACGGAGTCGGGCCAGGACTTTACGGACATGTTCCCTATGTTGCTCAAGTGAACTGGAGAAGATTAGAATGTCATCCAGATAGACGATTAAAAAGATGTCCAGGAAGTCTCTAAACACATCATTGACCAGATGCTGGAACGTGGCAGGAGCATTGCATAGGCCAAAGGGCATGACTAGATATTCATAGTGTCCGAAACGGGTCCGGAAAGCCGTCTTCCACTCATCCCCGGCCCGAATGCGGACCAGATTGTAGGCCCCTCTCAGATCCAGCTTGGTGAAGTTAATAGCAGACCTCAGCTTCTGGAACAGTTCAGGTATCAGGGGCAACGGATAGCGGTTTTTGACCGTAACTTTGTTTAACCCCCGATAGTCCACACAGGGGCGAAGAGACTGATCTTTCTTGGAGACAAAAAATATTCCGGCACCAGCTGGTGAAGTGGAAGGTCGGATGAAGCCTTTTTCGAGGTTTTCATTTATGTAAACCTTAAGTGCCTCTTGTTCTTTTTCGGACAGCAGGAAAATGCGCCCAAAAGGAATTTCAGCCCCAGGGAGCAGCTCAATTGGGCAATCATAGGGACGATGGGGTGGCAGGGAATCTGCTCCCTTCTTGCTGAACACATCTGCAAATTCCCGATAGACCTCTGGTACGTCTTGGAGCAGGTCTGGGTCAATGTCCATACAAAGTAAGGTAGCAGCAGATTTAGAGGGTTCTGGTAGGCAATGTCTTTGGCAATAGGGTGACTGGAACTTGATCTCGCCCGTGACCCAGTTAACAAGAGGGTTATGGGCCTGGAGCCAGGGCATGCCCAAAATGATTGGAAATAGTGGAGATGAAATAACGTGCAGGGTTAGGATCTCTTGGTGCTGAGATGAACAGGTGGCAGACAGAGGAAGGGTTTCTTGAGAGACCTGTCCAGATCTTATGTGGGACCCATCGGCCAAGAAAACTGAGAGTCTGTGTGTCTTGTTCTTTAAGGGCAGGTTTTGTTGGGTGGCAAAAGCAGAGTCCACAAAGCAGCTACATGCCCCAGAATCAACAATGGCGTTGACCTGGATGGTTCTTCCCTGGAGATGTAATGAGAGAAGGAGAACAAGTTGAGTTGTATTGGCGGTTAAAGCGGATAAACTGGTCGGAGTAGAAGAAAAGCACTTACGAGTCTTTACTGGACAGTTGTTCACATAGTGGCCCGTCCCACCACAGTAGAGACAGAGGTTTAACTGGCGTCTGCGTGCCCGTTCTTCTGGGGCCAGGGTAGCACGCATAAGTCCCAGTTGCATAGGTTCGGGAGCATCAGGTGTTTGGGTGACTGGACTCAGGTAGGCAGAAGGTAGGTATCGGGAGGCAGGAACCGGAGCTTTTGTAGTCATCCACATAGGGCGCGTTTGTTGGGAAGAGCGTTCAGACCGGCGCTCACGAAGGCGTCGGTCAATCTGGATGGTAATGGCAATGAGCTCCTCAAGGGTATCAGGCATTCCTACCCGGGCAAGCTCGTCCTTAAGACCCTCAGATAGCCCTGTGCGGAACTGAGGATGTAAGGCTGCGTTGTTCCATTGAGTGTCCGCGCTCCAGCTTCGAAAGTCCATAACATAGTCCTCGGCCGGCCTACGGCCTTGCTGGAGCTCGTACAAAGCTGCCTCAGCGGTGGCAGTCAGTTGAGGGTCCTCATATAGCTGGGCCATGGCTTCAAAGAAGGCAGGCAAGGACTGGATCTGTATAGCGTTGGTTTCAAGCAGGCGATGGGCCCAGGTCTGGGGTTCCCCCTGAAGAAGGGATATAACAAATCCCACTTTGGTAGCCTCCAAGGAAAAAGTCCGTGGCTGTAGGGCAAAGTAAAGTTGACAAGCGCTGCGGAAGGCCAGAAATTTGGTTCGGTCACCAGAAAACTTTTCAGGGATAGGAACTCTTGGCTCAGGTGGAAGCATGACCACAGAGGGTGGTGCAGCAGCCTGTACTGGAGCGGCTGCGGAAGCAGGGGCCACACCACCGGGACCACTAAGGTTTAGTACTTGACCCTCCAGTCTGTTGTAACTGTCTTGTAAAGTTTTTACTGCCTGGGTGAGTGCTGCTAGGTGCGTACAGATCTCCTAGATGGGAGAGGTCTCTCCTGCAGGCTCAGTCATGGCTGTTCGTACTGTTAGGTACCTGGTAGTTGAGCCTGACTGGTAGAAGGAGACCTCTCTTAAACGCTGGTTCAGGAGCCACTGGAAGTGGGAACAGTGGTCTCTTGAGCACAGTGGGTAGGAGGGCCTGATGCAGGTTCCAGCAGAAGCAGATACTGGTCTGGAAGGACGTCCCTCAGGGATGGCTGAGCTGCGGATGCAGGTAGGCTTGATGCAGGCCGGAAGGCAGGCAGGTAGCTGAGAAGGCAGTGGCAGGATGCTTGGCAAGCAGGCTGGAAGCAGCGTCACAGGACACAGGCAAAGCAAGGTCAAACAGTCCGTTCAGCAGGAGATCAGGCAGGTATAAGCAAAAGGGATGATCCAAGAATAGTCAGGCAGGCAGAAGTTCGGCAACAGGTAACAAGATAAGCAAGGTCAGGCAAGTCGGGTCGGATAGGAGACTGGAGAATGGTCAGACGTAGCCGGGTCACTAGCAATACAACAAACAGGCAGGATTCAGGAACTCAGGTGCAGAGCTGCAGACGAACAGCACCTGACAGAAGCACCTGTCATTCTTTTAAAGGGCCCTTGGCGCCAAAACAGCACTAGCACGAACGGGCGCGCGCACGGGCACACGCGGGAGCGCTCCGGCGCCCCCTGGTGGGGAATTAAGCAGAATTGTCCTGGAAAGGCCCCTCGTGCACCTGCGTGCACGCATATTTGCCCGACGGCCACTGATATGCCCCTGACAGGGATTGTGAGCCAATAGTTGCCCCCTATGTCTACAATTGCATCATAGAGACCTTTTCATGAAATTGTTTTTTACAGTATTTACAGTATGAACTAATTATGTCATTAATTGTATTTCTGCTATATTCTATGTACAATTGGAGACTTGTCCTGTATGAATTTGGGTTTTTATGATATCAGTATGAATTATGTTATGATTTTTATTTCTGTTATAATTTATATACCATTAAATCATTTAATGCCAATTGATGTCATGTGATGTCTCTATGCAACGGTTTTGGTTCTGTTATATTTTGCGTACCTGCTATATTCATGGTTATCGTGTCATCTCCTGGAGTGCATGTTTCATATAAAGTCCCACCTTTTTGTTTCTTTTTTTTGTTCAAAATATCGGGGATGGAGACGCTTGGCTCTACACACCTCGCGCCTCATGTGAAGTCCCACCCTGCTGCTTTGTTTTTAAAGGGATAGGATTAAAGTGAGCTCATCAAATGGTAGAGGACAGGGATGGGATCAGAGGAAGATCATCAACTGGTAGAGGAGAGGACAGAGATGGAATCAGAGGGAGCTCCTCAACTGGTAGAGGATAGGACAGGGATGAGATTAGAGGGAGATCATCAACTGGTAGAGTATAGCACGGGGATGGGATCAGAGGGAGCTATGCAACTGGTAGAAGAGAGAAGAGAGGACAGGGATGGGATCAGAGGGAGCTCATCAACTGGTAGAAGAGAGGACAGGGACTGGATCAGAGGGAGATTATAAACTGGTAGGGGAGAGGAAATGGATGGGATCAGAAGGTGATCATCAACTGGGGGAAAAGAGGACAGGGATGGAATCAGAGGGGAGCTCATTAACTGGTGGAGGAGAGGACAGGGATGGGATTAGAGGGAGCTAACTGACTGGTAGAAGAGAGGACAGGGATGGGATTAGAAGGGAGCTCATCAACTGGTAGAAGAGAGGACAGGGAGGAGATCAGATGGCAGCTCATTAACTGGTAGAGGAGAGGACAGGGATGGGATCAGAGGGAGATCATCAACTGGTAGTGGAGAAGACATGGATGGGATCAGAGGAAGATCATCAACTGGTAGAGGAGAGGACAGGGATGGGATCAGAGGGAGATAATTAACCAGAAGAGAGGACAGGGATGGGATCAAAGGGAGATCATCAACTAGAAGAGAGGACAGGGATGGGATCAGAGGGAGATCATCAACTAGAGGAGAGGACAGGGATGGGATCAGAGGGAGATCAGCAACTAGTAGAAGAGAGGACATGGATGGGATTAGAGGGAGATCATCAACAGGTAGAAGAGAGAACAGAGATAGGATCAGATTGAGCCCATCAACTAGTAGAAGAGAGGACAGGGAGGGGATCAGAGGGAGATCATCAACTGGTAGAAGAGAGGACAGGGATAGGATCAAAGTGAGCTCAGCAACTGGTAGAGGACAGAAATGGGATCAGAGGACGATCCTCAACTGGTAGAGGAGAGGACAGGGGTGGAATCAGAGGGAGATCCTCAACTGGTAGAGGTGAGGACAGGGATGAGATCAGAGGGAGATCATCAACTGGTAGAGGAGAGGACAGGGATGGGATCAGAGGGAGCTATGCAACTGGTAGAAGAGAGGACAGGGATGGGATCAGAGGGAGCTCATCAATTGGTAGAAGAGAGGACAGGGATGGGATCAGAGGGGAGCTCATCAACTGGTAGAAGAGAGGACAGGGATGGGATCCGAGGGAGCTCATCAACTGGTAGAGGAGAGGACAGGGATGGGATCAGGGGGAGCTCATCAACTGGTAGAAACGAGGACAGGGATGGGATCAGAGGGATCTCATCAACTGGTAGAAGAGGGGACAGGGAGGGGATCAGAGGGAGCACATCAACTGATAGAGGAGAGGGCAGGGATAGGATCAGAGGGAGCTCATCAACTGGAAAAAGAGAGGACAGGTATGGGATCAGAGGGAGCTCATCAACTGGTAAAAGAGAGGACAGGGATGGAACCAGAGGGACCGCATCAACTGGTAGAGGAGAGGACAGGGATAGGATCAGTGGGAGCTCATAAACTCGTAGAAGAGAGAACAGGGATGGGATCAGAGGGAGCTCATCAACTGGTAGAAGAGAGGACAGGGAGGGGATCAGAGGGAGCTCATCAACTGGTAGAGGAGAGGACAGGGATAGGATCAGAGGGAGCTCATCAACTGGAAAAAGAGAGGACAGTGATGAGATCAGAGGAATCTCATCAACTGGAAGAGGAGAGGACAGGGATAGAGCAGAGGGAGATCATCAACTGGTAGAGGAAAGGACAAGGAAAGAATCAGAAGGCGCTCATCAACTGGTAGAAGAGAGGACAGGGATGGGATCACAGGAGAGTTTATCAACTGGTAGAAGAGACAACAGGAATGGGATCAGAGGGAGCTCCTCAACTGGTAGAGGAGAGGACAAGATTGGATTATAGGGAGCTCATCAACTGGTAGAGGAAAGGGCAGAGATGGGATCATAAGGAGCTCATTAACTGGTAGATGAGAGGACAGAGATGGAATCAGAGGGAGCTCATCAACTGGTAGAAGAGAGTACAGGAATGGGATCAGAGGGCAGCTCATGAACTGGTACAGGATCGGACAGGATGGGAGCATAGGGAGCTCATCAATTAGTAAAGGAGCGGCCAGGGATGGGATCAGACAGGAGCTCATCAACTAATAGTGGAGCGGACAGGGATGGGAGAAGAGGGAGTTAATCAACTAGTAGAAGAATGGACAGTGATGGGATCAGAGGGAAGTGATGGGATCGATTAGAAGAGGAGTGGACAGACAGCTGATCATCAATTAATGCACAAAATATGGAGATTTATATGATGTAAATTGAATTTGGAGATTTAAATCATAACACCACTATTGTGAGGGGAAAATAGCAAATTTAAATTAGAAGAAAAAAATAATATATATATATATAGATATATATATGTCTATATATCTCTCTATATATATAGATATATAGATATATATCTATATATATATAGATATATATCCATATATATCTATATATATATCTATATATATATACAGGGCTTTTTTTCTCGGAGAATGGGTGCAGGAATTCCCCTCGTCGGAGTCACCCCTTGTCTCTGCCCCCTACACACCTCTGACCACCGTCCCTTGATTCCACCCCCTACCCACCTACCAGTACTGCCCCTTTTAGAGAATACAGAACCAAGTATCGTTTTGTGGTGCTTAATCATTTGTATGAAACATGTTGATGATAAAAAGAAAACCAGTAATATAGATCCCCTGCAGTCAGCAACAATGGAATCCCAGCAATAGAACCCCACACAACAATAGACTCCCCCAGCAACAATGGACTCCACCCCAACAACAATAGATTCCCTGCAGCAACAGTGAACTACCCACAACAAAATATCACACCCAGTAACAAAATATCCACCCAAGCAACATTAGACCCCCCCGGCAGCAACAACAGATCTCCCTACAGCCAGCATCAATAGATTCTCCATCAGCCTCTCCCTCAACAGTAGATCCCTTTCAGCAACATAAGACCCCCCAGCAACAATTGATTCCCCATCAGCAACAATAGACCCTCACACAAAATCAATCAGATCCCCATCAGTGACAATAGATCCCTTAGCAGCCAACATCAATAGACCCTCCAGCACACCCCACACCCCATGCTATTACATACATTCAGTGCTGGAGGTGCCGGAACTGTGTTCCCCTGCGCTCCCGCTAAAAAAAAAGCCCTGTATATATATATATATATATATATATATATATATATATATATATATATACAGGGCTTTTTATACAGGGCTATATATACAGTACCTTACAAAAGTGAGTACACCAATCACATTTTTGTAAATATTTTATTATATCTTTTCAAGTGACAACATTGAAGAAATTACACTTTGCTACAATTTAAAGTAGTGAGTATACAGCTCGTATAACAGTGTAAATTTGCTGTCCCCTCAAAATAACTCAACACACAGCCATTAATGTCTAAACCACTGGCAACAAAAGTGAGTAAACCCCTAAGTGAAAATGTCCAAAGTGGGCCTAATTAGCAATTTGGTGTCATGTGACTCGTTAGTGTTACAAGGTCTCAGGTGTGAACGGGGAGCAGGTGTGTTAAGTTTGGTGTTATCACTCTCACTCTCTCATACTGGTCACTGGAAGTTTACCATGGCACCTCATGGCAAAGAACTCTCTAAAGATCTGAAAAAAAGAATTGTTGCTCTACATAATGATGGCCTAGGCTATAAGAAGATTACAAAGTCCCTGAAACTGAGCTGCAGCATGGTGGCCAAGAACAAACAGCAGTTTAACAGGACAGGTTCCACTCAGAAAAGGCCTCACTATGGTCGACCGAAGAAGTTGAGTGCATGTGCTCAGCATCATATCCAGAGGTTGTCTTTCGGAAATAGACGTATTAGTGCTGCCAGCATTGATGCAGAGGTTGGGGGGGGGGGGGTCAGCCTGTCAATGCTCAGACACCACACACTGCATCAAATTAGTCTGCATGGCTGTTGTCCCACAAGGAAGCCTCTTCTAAAGATGATGCACAAGAAAGCCCACAAACAGTTTGCTGAAGACAAGCAGACTAAGGACATGGATTACTGGAACCATGTCCTGTGGTCTCATGAGACTAAGATAAACGTATTTGGTTCAGATGGTGTCAAGCGTGAGGAGTACAAAGACAAGTGTGTTCTGCCTACAGTCAAGCATGCTGATGGAAGTGTCATGGTCTGGGGCTGCATGAGTGCTGCTGCCACCACTGGGGAGCTACAGTTCATTGAGGGAACCATGAATGCCAACATGTACTGTGACATACTGAAGCAGGAGCATGATCCCCTCCCTTCGAGGACTGGGCCACAGGGCAGTATTGCAACATGATAACGACCCCAAACACACCTCCAAGACAACCACTGCCTTGCTAAAGAAGCTGAGAGTAAAGGTGATGCCTGGCCAAGCATGTCTCCAGACCTAAAACCTATTTAGCATCTGGGAGGCATCCTCAAACGGAAGGTCTCTAACATCCACCAGCTCCATGATGTCATCATGGAGAAGTGGAAGAGGACTCCAGTGGTAACCTGTGAAGCTCTGGTGAACTCCATACCCAAGAGGGTTAAGGCAGTGCTGGAAAATAATGATGGCCACACAAAATATTGACACTTTGGGCCCAATTTGGACATTTTCACTTAGAGGTGTACTTGTTGCCAGCAGTTTAGACATTAATGGCTGTGTATTGAGTTATTTTGAGGGGGAAGCAAATTTACACTGTTATACAAGCTGTACACTCACTACTTTACACTGTAGCAAAGTGTAATTTCTTCATTGTTGTCACATGAAAAGATATATTAAAATATTTACAAAAATGTGAGGGGTGTACTCACTTTTATGAGATACTATATATATATATATATATATATATATATATATATATACACACACACACACACACACACACATTTTATTACCAAAAGTATTGGGACACCTGCCTTTACACGCAGATGAACTTGGCATCCCCGTCTTAGTCCGTAGGGTTCAATATTGAGTTGGCCCACCCTTTGCAGCTATAACAGCTTCAACTCTTCTGGGAAGGCTGTCTACAACGTTTAGGAGTGTGTCTATGGGAATGTTTGACTATTCTTCCAGAAGAGCATTTGTGAGGTCAGGCACTGATGTGGACTGGAAGGCCTGGCTCGCAGTCTCCACTCTAATTCACCCCAAAGGTGCTCTATTGGGTTGAGGTCAGGTCTCAGTGCAGGCCAGTCAAGTTCCTCCAACCCAAGCTCACTCATCCATGTCTTTATGGACCTTGTTTGTGCACTGGTGCACAGCCTTGTTGGAACAGGCAGGGGCCATCCCCAAACTGTTCCCACAAAGTTGGGAGCAGGAAATTGTCCAAAATGTCTTGGTATGCTGATGCCGTAAGAGTTCCTTTCACTGAAACTAGGGGGCCAAGCCCAACCCCTGAAAGACCCCACACCATAATCCCCCCTCCACCACCAAATGATTTGGACCAGTATATGGACACGGCTGCAGTAGCTGGAACAGAGGCGGACTAGTTTCGCACAGCTACACTGTGCTTACTCATCACGTGTCCATAGGTGTGGGTGGTTATCAATAGATACACCACCTGTCCCCATTTACACATAGAGCTACATATTCAGAACCAAATAGGGGGGGAAGGAAAATGACACACACTATCTCATTTTGTTTAACAATAAGAAAAAGATTAAACTTGAAGTATCAAATGCACATCAATAAAAGCTGATCACCCCCTGCTAATCTGAAAAAGCCCATATGCAAATAAATACCAACAGACAATAGACCATGACAGTACATGTAAAACCATCAAACACATATATATAGATATAACCATATAAAGACATTTCAACAAAAAATTTGAACAAAAAAGAAAGAAAGTATTCTATATGTACAGTATCTCACAAAAGTGAGTACACCCCTCACATTTCTGTAAATATTTTATTCTATCTTTTCATGTGACAACACAAATAAAGTAGTGAGTGTACAGCTTGTATAACAGTGTAAATTTTCTGTCCCCTTGAAATAACTCAACACACAGCCATTGATGTCTACACCGCTGACAGCAAAAGTGAGTACACCCCTAAGTATAAATGTCCAAATTGGGCCCAAAATGTCAATATTTTGTGTGGCCACCATGATTTTCCAGCACTGCCTTAACACTGTTGGGCATGGAGTTCACCAGAGTTTCACAGCTTGCCACTGGAGTCCTCTTCTACTCCTCCATGACGACATCACGGAGCTGGTGGATGTTAAAGACCTTGCGCTCTTCCACCTTTCGTTTGAAGATGCCACACAGATGCTCAATAGAGTTTAGGTCTGGAGACATGCTTGGCTAGTCCATCATCTTTACCCTCAGCTTCTTTAGCAAGGCAGTGGTTGTCTTGGAGGTGTGTTAGGAGTGGTTATCATGTTGGAATACTGCCCTGCGGCCCAGTTTCCAAAGGAAGGAGATCATGCTCTGCTTCAGTATGTCACAGTGCATGTTGGCATTCATGGTTCCCTCAATGGACTGTAGCTCCCCAGTGCCGGCAGCACTCATGTAGCCAGAGACCATGACACTCCTACCACCATGCTTGACTGTAGGCAAGACACACTTGTCTTTGTACTCCTCACCTGACGCTTGACACCATCCAAACCAAATAAGTTTATCTTGGTGTCATCAGACCACAGGAGATGGTTCCAGTAATCCATGTCCTTAGTCTGCTTGTCTTCAGCAAACTGTTTGCGGGCTTTCTTGTGCATCATCTATAGAAGAGGCTTCCTTCTGGGACGACAGCCATGCAGACCAATTTGATGCAGTGTGCAGCATATGGTCTGAGTATTGACAGGCTGACCCCCCCACCCCTTCAACCTCTGCAGCAATGCTGTCAACACTCATACATCTATTACCCAAAGACAACCTCGGGATATGACACTGAGCACGTGCACTTAACTTCTTTGGTGGACCATGGTGAGGCCTGTTCTGAGTGGAACCTGTCCTGTTAAACTGCTGTATGGTCTTGGCCACCGTGCTGCAGCTCAGTTTCAGGGTCTTGGCAATCTGGTCTTGGCAATAGAGCAACAATTCTTTTTTTCAGATTCTCAGAGAGTTCTTTGCCATGAGGTGCCATGTTGAACTTCCAGTGACCAGTATGAGAGAGTGAGAGCGATAACACCAAATTTAACACACCTGCACCCCATTCACACTAGCAGGCACTTAGAGAAAGGCAGCACGCCACACACCGCAGTGGAACGCCTCCAAGTAGGATACACCAACTTTGGCACACTTGGACATTTCTCCGTCTGTCACTGAGCCCATATTCCAAGCTCCAACGACAGCTTGTCCCATATTTCTTGTCCTCCATTTTCGGTATCCTGAGCTGGCTCTCCTGCCACTTAAGATACCTCTTTCCGTTATACAGATGCCGTATATGCATTGCACTTTAAAAATTCTTTCATCAACCTAGTTTCGCGCCCAGGCAATACCTGATTGGATCTATTCGCCTCTAGTGCTTCTTTAACATGGAATCATTCCAGTGGAATCAATATTTTTGTAAATACGTTTAACTCTCCCACCCCTGATGAAGGTATCTGAATGTTGACCTAAAAATTTTCAATGCATATGTCTTAAGGTTATGAAATAACCAATGGAAGGACTGATTTGTAAAAAAAAAATTGTTAATATGACTATCTCACACTGACCCAGACATGGCGGTAAAGCCATGCCATGTATGGGACTGTGTGTACCATACATGTGAACTCCCACACTCCAGATCATTACACCAAAATGGTGTATGGATATATAAATGATCTTCATCAAACACAGATACTAGAAGGGATGGAAGAATGAACTAGTAAACAAACATGGAGCAAAAGGCAAAGATAAAGTAAAATAGAGTGTATTATAAGCTACCTGCATAACAGGTGTATGCAGCTGGGCCGCAGGGATGCGCTGGGACTTATTCATAAAAATGACTTACATCCCATTCAAAGTTCAAACCCAAGGGGAGGCGAAACTGAAGATGGAATATCCAGAATACCTCTCTGCGGCACAGCAGGCAAAAGGTATCTCCACCTCTTTTAGGGACTCTAATCTTGTCTATGACTTGAACTTGCATGGTGGATTTATTACCTCCATGACATGAAATAAAATGTTTAGCTATATTTGTAGATTTATTTTTGTCAATGCTATAGACATGTTCATAGAACCTGTTGCATAGACGTCTAGTTGTCCTCCCCACATATTGGATACAACAGGCACTACATGAAATTAGGTAGATCACAAAGCTCATATTAAAGTTATAAAAGGAGTCAATGTTAAATTCCCTCTTGTTGGACATGGAGATAAACTTATTCCCCCCCCCCAAAAATATTCCTACAGCAGGGACATTTAACTGCCCAACATTTCTAATTCCCCTTGCAGTGCAACCATGTTAAAGATTTAATTGGTTTCCTATTGAAGAAACTGGGGAACAGGGAGCGTCCCAGGATGGGTGCCTGACGGGATACCACATTTGCGCCCTCCTTTAGAATCTCTGCACAAATCTCCTCAGTACATAAAATCGGTAGTTGTTTAAGAATAATATTCCTTATGGAGTCAAATTCTGCACTAAAGGGGGTGGAGATAGTAAGTCTGCGATCTTGCTCCCTTGTTTTATTTAAATTGCTGACCCTGCTTGCATTCTTTTTAAATAATAACTCTACTCTCCTCTCCCCCCTTGCAATAGACAGCACTCTGTCAAGCAGCCATCTCGGGTAGCTTCTGTCTAGAAAATGTCTATATAAAGCAGAAGCTTCATATTGTAGCATTACTACAGATATGTCTGACTCTCAAAAATTGGCCAACGGGTGTCCCTTTGATTGTATGTTTTGGATGGCCTGATTGGGCAAGAAGGAGGATATTGCCCGATAAAGGATTTCTGTAGAGGGAAGTATTGACACCGATTCCTTTCCAATCAATGTCACATCTAAATAACAGATGCTTGTGTTATCCCCCTGTCCTGTGAATGACAGATTTTTATTGTTAGAATTTAGGAACACAAGGAAGGAATCTAGGTGTGCAACATCATCCTCCATAACTATCAATAGATCGTCTATATACCTGAGATATAGTTTAATGAGAGGACTAAAGGGGTTCTCCGATCCAAAGATGCGGGACTGCTCCCATCAACACATGTAAAGGTTGGCAAGGGAGGGCAAACTTCGCCCCCATCGCAGCCCCGCATTTTTGGAGATAGAACCCCCTCATCGAATCCTAAATAGTTATGAGAGAGAAGAAACTCCAAAATATCCAAAAGAAACGAACGATGCTTCACAGATAGTTCTGTTAAAAGTTCTAGATAGAATAAGACTGCCTCAATAGCTAGATGACGAGGTATTGAAGAATGCAAGCTGCATACATCACAGGTTAGCCAGGAAAAATAGTTTTCCCATTTCAAATTGTTTACTACCTGCAGCAAATGATTGGTATCTTTTAAATAACTCGGTAGTTTAACAACTTAAGTTTGTAATTGTTTATCCAACCACTGTTCAAGCCTCTCATGTCTAAATGTCTAAAGGGATGCAGACCCTGCCACTTTCCTCATTAGAACCCTGCAGGTGCAGCAGCTCATTGATAACTATAAAATCACTTCACATTCAGTTTGAAAAAACAAACAGCTATTTCTTCAGAATAACAAAACATAGGAATCTGCAAAAAAGTACTGCATGTTAAAATCCCTGCATTGTACATTGATCACCCAGAAGTTACTCTTTAACCCCCTTGTGACGGAGGGTAAAATAAATCCTAACACCTGAACACAATTTTGCAACTTTGAAATGTGTTAGTAAAACTGTACATATCATCGCCACTACTTTGTGTATCCAGGTTGAATATACCTTTTTTTCAGAACAAATTGGGCTTTCATTTGGGCTTTTCATAGTGTTGGTAGTTTTTTTTTCCATTATCCATGGAAAACTAACCCAAAATAGTAAAAAAATCTGTATTTATCCGTATATTTATTGCTATTACCATCACTTACCACCAAAGAACAGCCCAAAATAAGTTCTCCTGCTCCTGACAATCGGAGCGATACCACCTATGTGTATGTTATTTGATGTTTGTACCCGTAGTAGTATGCATTTTGCTTTTTTTATTCTAACTAAAACACACTGACATTATCTAACACTAATACTAATTTTAAAAATGCATTTTAAAAGAATATCCTGCCCAAAATATACTGACTATGACCTTTCACTCTGACATTTGACTTTCACCTTGACCTTTGACCCCCACCTTCATGCTAACACTAACCATGACACTGATTTAGAACAAACCTTGATCTACCTATTTTTTTTTTCTTTAATTTAAAAAAAAAAAAAAAAAATTTTACACAGTTTTGTTTTTTTGTTTACATTTTTCCCCTGGCCAAGAGAATAAGATATAATGTATTTTCTCCAGTTCAGAGGGGAAAAAAAACACATGGGCAGGCTGTGACTTATCAGTGGCTATCACAGCGTTCAGGCGATTAGGAACAAGGAGTCCCGATTCCCAATCATTAGTATGAGACCAGGGGCTCTTGGTGAGAGCCCAGGTTCTGTGCTGGGCGCGCACTGTGTGGCACACTCCCAGCACAAACACTGATACACATATATGCGGCCTCAGGGAAGAAGACTCACTTTAGTAAGGCCACATATACAGTGGGTATAGAAAAGAATCACCCCCTTTAAAATAATCACATTTTGTTGCTTTGGAGCCTGAAATGAAGACAGACACAGTTTCTATTTTATCCAGCTGTATTTACTCAGTGCAAGTTATAACAGCCAAGTGAAAGATATAACAACAACATGTCAGAAATGTTTTTTAAAAATTCAAAAACAGAATCACTGAGTTGGAAAAAGGATCACCCCCTTGTGTCAGTATTTTGTTGAACCGCCTTTTGCTTTAATTATAGCCTTTAGTCTGTTGGGATATGTCTCTACTAACTTTGCACTTTGCAATATTTGCCCACTCTTCTTTGCAAAACTGCTCAAATTCAGTTAAATTTGATGGTGACCATTTGTGGATTGCAGTCTTCAAGTCATTCCACAGATTTTCAGTGGGGTCTAGGTTTGACAGTATTTTGCCCCATTTATATATCCTGAAAAGTGCTCCAGTCCCTGCTGCAGAGAAACACCCCCATAACAGGATATTACCACCTCTAGCCTTGCTTCCTGTCCTCCCTACACCAAGGTCCGCTCTCTGGGTGACGTCATTTCCCTCCGTGCGGTCCATGCTAGGCTGCCTGGATCCTCTCCACTGCCTGGTTTGGAATCAGAGCCTTACACAGTTCCTGACACCATCTGGACGCCTGCGAAACCAAATTGCTGGCACCCCTCGAGGAGGACGATTTTTACACAGATATGCCCTTGATTTCTGCTTTAATGTAAGTGGATTACTTTGTGCATTAAACACGGTATTCTAATACCACACTTAGGTGCGCCTCCCTCCTTTCCTCTTTATGATTTACTGTAGGAATGGTGTTATTTGAATGGTGAGCTGTATTGGATTTTTCGCTAGACATACAGTGCCTTGAACAAGTAATCATACCCCTTGAAATTTTCCACATTTTGTCATGTTACAACCAAAAACCTAAATGCATTTTATTGGGATTTTATGTGATAGACCAACACAAAGTGGCACATAATTATGAAGTGGAAAGAAAATGATAAACAGTTTTCAAATTTTTTTACAAATAAATATGTGAAAAGTGTGGCGTACATTTGTATTCAGCCCCCTTTACTCTGATACCCCTAACTAAAATCTAGTGGAACCAATTGCCTTCAGAAGTAAGCCTAATTAGTAAAATAAACATGTCTAAATCCTCCATGCTTAATATCACTCTGTGCCCGCAAGGTATCCAACAATTGCGCCTGGACTACAAGTTCCACTGGGCAACCGATACCATTCCGTACCTAGGAGTGGCCATCACCGCGGACCCCGCCGACCTTTACCAAGCAAACTTTGCCACTCTTCTACACAGACTTAAAACAGACCTGCAACATTGGCACTCCCTCACTCTAACGTGGTTTGGACGCTGTAATGCCATCAAGATGACAGCTCTCCCGAGGATACTCTATCTCCTACAGGCCCTCCCCATACATCTCCCGCCCTCCTTCTTCAAGCGAATCGACGCACTTTTCCGAGATTTTGTCTGGTCGCACAGGCAGCCTCGCATCAAATTACAACTACTTTATATGGCAAAACGTAGGGGTGGGGTGGGACTACCAGACGTAAAAGCCTACTACAGGGCGACACATCTTACCAGACTAATAGACTGGTACTGCCACTCAGAGGCCAAACAATGGGTCACTATGGAGATAGAGGACTCCGATGGTACGGCTAGGAGTTGGCCGTGGCTTTCCACTCCGATCCCGAAGATCATCGCCGAACACCCAACTCTGGGGAACACATTAAGAGTGGCCAGAGAAACCTTTCGTAAAACCCTGATATCACCTATTCCTTCCCCTATGGTGCCGATACTGGGCAACCCTGATTTCTTACCGTGCTGCCAGGGACCAATCTATAGAGCCCTATCAGAGGGAGACAGATGGCCACACCTCTACGACTTCCTAGATTCCGGTGGCCGGCTCAGGACGGCCGCGGGAATAGAGGACCTGGACACGCCATTGGATTTCCTGAGCGGTCTCCAACTGCGTAATTTTTTGCGCCGAAGCGCTCAGACTTTAGGTCCCCCACGCCCACTCACGGAGTTGGAACGTGTCTGCCACCGCAGAGAGCCCGTACGCCACTCTCTGTCCTCGATCTACCTCTCTCTGATTGCCCCGGCTGAAGGCTCTGTGCCCCCCTTCCTCACTAAATGGGAGACAGAATTAGGAGCGCATTTCAATGAAACACAAAGGGAAAAGATCTTACATTTTGCCCAAAAATCATCTCTAGCCACAAGGGTCCAGGAGACATGCTACAAGATTGTGACCAGATGGTACAGAGTACCATCCACTCTTCACAGGTTCCTCCCGCAGGTACCAAGTCTATGTTGGCGTTGTGGAGCAGTAGAAGGAACAATGTTACACATTTTCTGGGACTGTCCCAAGATTAAACCTTTTTGGAAAGAGGTGACAGACACGATCGAGCGTTTAACGGGCGTCGCACTGGGGGGAGATCCCGGGGCCTGTCTGCTGCACCTATCTAGAAGTCCAATTAAGAAATATAAAGCCTCACTCACTATACAACTACTCAATGCGGCCAAGGCCTGCATCCCTCTATTTTGGAGATCGGAAATCCCACCAACAAAGATCCAGTGGTATGCCAGGGTTAACGAACTGCGCGACATGGAAGATCTTACGGCCACCTTGCATGACAGGGAGGAAACCTTTCGGGAGACCTGGCGCCCCTGGCAACACTTCATCTACTCCGAGGCTTACCTCCGGGAGGTGACTTAGCGTAGACACCCCCTGCTGTGGGGGCCCCGCCTGGCTGGAGGGTGACACCGCCACCCTCTTCTCTTTACCTCTCTCTACCCCCCTTCCTCACCTTCTTCCCCTCCTACTCCACCCCTCCTCTCTATTTTCCTTGCCCCTCCCTCCCTATTGTCTCCCGTTTTTACCTCTTCCCTTCCCCCCCCCCACCCTTCCCGGTTCTCACACAATCCCCTATACTCTTCCGGCTAAGGGAAGATCTGATCAGATATATTGAATATCATGGTCTACATTACTTCCTGTTAGTTGCCCTTTGCCGGACTCTACTGACCGGCAAGGAATATCTCCACCCCCGGTCAGTGGAGAGTTTCTCTCTTTGTTATTTTGGTTCACCCTTTCACCTGTCGATAAAGGATAATTACACGAGTCACCAGTTTACACAAGGCATGTCTCAGGGAAATGCTTGCAAATGGACACCAAGATAATTATTACATTAGACCCTCCCATGCGCACAGGCTCCGCCTTCACCATACAGATTGTGTAAACAAGAGGATTGTTTATGTGTTACATCTCTAGTCGACGACAGTTTCTGTTAAAATCCTCTCCCTACCTCTATTTTATATTATCCATTAAATGTTATAGAACTTGACAATATGTACTTCAAACTGTAACATGCATTCTTGAAATTAAAATAAAGGAATTTAAAAAAAAAAAAAAAAGAAGTAAGCCTAATTAGTAAATAGAGTCCACCTGTGTATAATTTAATCTCAGTGTAAATACAGCTGTTCTGTGAAGCCCTCAGAGGTTTATTAGAGAACCTTAGTGAACAAACAGCATTATGAAGGTCAAGGAGCACACCAGACAGGTCAGGGATAAAGTTGTGGAGAAGTTTAAAGCAGGGTTAGGTTTTAAAACACGTCATGGAGTACTGTTCAATCCATCATCCAAAAATGGATAGAGTATGGCACAACTGCAAACTTACCAAGACATGGCTGTCCACCTAAACTGATAGGCCAGACAAAGATAGCATTAATCGGAGAAGCAGCCAAGAGGCCCATGGTAACTCTGAAGGAGCTGCAGAGATCCACATCTCAGGTGGGAGGATCTGTCCACAGGACAACTATTAGTCCTGCACTCCACAAATCTGTCCTTTATGGAAGAGTGGCAAGAAGAAAGCCATTGTTGAAAAAAAGCCATAAGAAGTCCCGTTTCCAGTTTGCGCAAAGCCATGTGGGGGACACAGTAAACATGTGGAAAAAGGTGCTCTGGTCAGATGAGACCAAAATTAAAATTCTTTGCCTAAAAGCAAAACACTATGTGTGGCAGAAAACAAACACTACACATCACCCTGAACACACCATCCCCACTGTGAAACATGGTGGTGGCAGCATCAGTTGTGGGGATTTTTTTATTCAACAGGGATAGGGAAGCTGGTCAGATAGGTTGATGGAAAGATGGGTGGAGCCAAATGCAGGGCAATCTTAAAAGAAAACCTGTTAGAGTCTGCAAAAGACTTGAGGCTGGGGCAGAGGTTCACCCTCTAGCAGGACAACGACCCTAAACTTACAGCCAGAGCTACAATGGAATGGTTGAAATCAAAGCATAGTCATGTGTTAGAATGGCTCAGTCAAAGTCCAGACCTAAATCCAATTGATAATCTGTGGCAAGACTTGGATATTGCTGTTCAGAGACGCTCCCCATCCAATCTGTCAGAGCTTGACCTATTTTGCAAAGAAGAATGGGCAAAAATGTCACTCTCTAGATGTGCAAAGCTGGTAGAGACATACCCAAAACAACTTGCAACTGTAATTGCAGTGAAATGTGGTTCCACAAAGTATTGACTATTTCAGATATTTCAGCCACACTGCATGTGGCTTTTCTTGAGGCGTGGCTTTTTCCTTGCAACCTTCCCATACATGCCACATTTGTGGAAATTTGGGATATTGTTGTCACATGCACATAATGACCAGTCCGTCATAAATTCCTGCAACTGCTTCAGAGTTGCTGTAGGCCTCTTGGTATCCTCTCTGACGAGTTTCCTCCTGGCTCTTTCATCCAGTTTGGAGCGACGTCCTGATTCAGGGAGAGTCTGTGTTGTACCAAATATCTTCTAGTTCTTAATAATAGACTTCACTGTGCCTCTAGGCATTGATAACACCTTTGAAATTTTTTTGTATCCATCTCCTGACTTGTGCCTGTCCACAACTTTATCCTGGAGTTCTTTTGACAGTGGCTTGCCACCCATAGTTGATTGTTTGCTTCAGTTGCACTACCAGGGACTGAAATGCTCCAGGAAATCTTTTTTCATGCTGAGCTAATCAAAATGACCACAGCTGATGACAGTTGAAAGTAAAATGGCTTTGTGTGCCATTGAGTAGGTGATTAGCTACACTTGATTGTGTTTACAAGTCATTTTTAGGAGGGGGATGATCCTTTTTCCAACGAAGTGATTCTGTTTTTGAATTTTTAAAACATTTTTTCTGACATGTTGGTGTTAAATTTTTTACTTGGATGGTATAAGTTGTACAAACAGCTGAATAAAACAAAATATGTGTCTGTCTTCATTTCAAGCTGCAAAGCAACAAAATGTGATTATTTTAAATTGGGTGATTCTTTTCTATATTCACTGTATGTGTGTAGATGGTGGGAAGGGGTTAAGGTTGACAACCAGAATTATATAGAACAAGAAGTAGGAATCTAAAGTTGGCCATATAGGGCTCCAATTTTGTCTGATTTCTGCTGCCAATAGCCCATTAGCATGGGTGGAGGAATCTGTTACACTTCTTCTGAATGAGTGCTCATTCACAACAGAACCCAGTTCCGGAAACCCGCGTTCTGTGTGTGTTTCAAAGCACTGGGTGTGCTATCTGCTGTGGGTGTCAATCTAATCCTACTGACACCCCAAACCTGCAGTGTGTTTACCACGGTACCATGCAATCTAGTTGTAGAGTGGTTTTTAAAATACATATATTTATATATTAGTAGCAGAAATTCCAGGCACTCAGATGACCACAGCAAAGTGGCAAAACAGTAGATAAAATGTTTAAATTGAATTCCAAGTATAGATTTTATAGCATATTTACATCAGCGAAGTTCAGCGAAGGTTCAGCGAAGACCAATGTGAGTATGCATCACCATATCTATGGGCAGTGGCAGCTGGTGCTCCATTGGTTGGGGCAGGGGGGAGTGGCAGAGGGACCTGACCACGGACCCCCTCCCCATCGCTCCAGCCCGCAACCACGCCAACACTCCCCCCCCTTCCTGGCTCTCTTTTCGTGTGCTGCCCAGGGATGCCAGCTTGATGAGGTTGGTAGCGAGGGGGATCGATGACGGATAGGTGTGCGCTGACACAGGGGCGATCCATGGAGGAACTGACAACACTCAGCATGGAGGGGCTGGAGGATAAGACTTGGTCGGTCGGTCCTCGGCATCACAGCGGCCATGCGTCTCCTCATCCCCCCCCCAGGCCAATCGGATCGCTTCTCCCTTCTCCTTTCGACCAATCTGGAAACAGATATGGCATGCGCATACTAAATGCTTATTAACTTGGACCAATGCAACTGTGCAATAAAATATATACCTGGAATTTACCTTTAATCCATACAGATGTTTTGTTGGGTTATATATATATATATATATACACACACTATAAATATACTCTCTATATATTATATATACACTATATTACCAAAAGTATTGTGACGCCTGCCTTTACACGCACATGAACTTTGATGGCATCCCAGTCTTAGTTTGTAAGGTTCAATATTGAGTTGGCCCACCCTTTGCAACTATAACAGCTTCAACTCTCATAGGAAGGCTGTCCACAAGGTTTAGGAGTGTATCTATGGGAATGTTTGACCATTCTTCCAGAAGCACATTTGTGAGGTCAGGCACTGATGTTGGACGAGGCCTGGCTCGCAGTCTCCGCTCTAATTCATCCGGAAGATGTTCTATCAGGTTGTGGTCAGGACTGTGTACAGGCCAGTCAAGTTCCTCCAGCCCCAAAATCACTAATCCATGTCTTTATGGACCTTGCTTTGTGCACTGGTAAGCAGTCATTTTGGAACATCCCCAAACTGTTCCCACAAAGTTGGGAGCAGGAAATTGTCCAAAATGTCTTGGTATGCTGACGCCTTAAGAGTCCCCTTCACTAGAACTAAGGGGCCAAACCCAACCCCTGAAAAACAATCGCACACCATAATCCTACCTCCAAACCCCAAACTTACTAATCCATGTCTTTATGGACCTTGCTTTGTGCACTGGTAAGCAGTCATTTTGGAACAGGAAGAGGCCATCCCCAAACTGTTCCCACAAAGTTGGGAGCAGGAAATTGTCCAAAATGTCTTGGTATGCTGACGCCTTAAGAGTTCCCTTCACTAGAACTAAGGGGCCAAGCCCAACCCCTGAAAAACAACCCCACACCATAATCCTACCTCCATCAAATGATTTGGACCAGTGCACAAAGCAAGGTCCATAAAGACACGGATGAGTGAGTTTGGGGTGGAGGAACTATATTTTTATATATATATATATATATATATATATATATATATATATATATATATACAGTATCTCACAAAAGTGAGTATACCCCTCACATTTTTGTAAATATTTTATTATATCTTTTCATGTGACAACACTGAAGAAATTATACTTTGCCACAAAGTGGTGAGTGTACAGCTTGTATAACAATGTACTTTTGCTGTCCCCTCAAAATGATTAAAACACAGCCATTACTGTCTAAACCGCTGGCAACAAAAGTGAGTATACTCCTAAGTGAAAATGTCCAAATTGGGCCCAAAGTGTCAATATTTTGTGTGGCTATCATTATTTTCCAGCACTGCCTTAACCCTCTTGGGCACTGAGTTCACCAGAGCTTCACAGGTTGCCACTGGAGTCCTCTTCCACTCCTCCATGAAGACATCATGGAGCTGGTGGAGGTTAGAGACCTTGCACTCCTCCGCTTTCCATTTCAGAATGTCCCACAGATGCTCAATAGGGTTTAGGTCTGGAGACATGCTTGGCCAGTCCATCACCTTTACGCTCAGCTTCTTTAGCAAGGCAGTGGTCGTCTTGGAGGTGTGTTTGGAGTCATTATCATGCTGGAATACTGTCCTGTGGCCCAGTCTCTGAGGGGAGGGGATCATGCTCTGCTTCAGTATGTCACAGTACATGTTGGCATTCATGGTTCCCTCAATAAACTGTAGCTCCCCAGCGCCGGCAGCACTCATGCAGCCCCAGACCATGACACTCCCATCACCATGCTTGACTGTAGGCGAGACACACTTGTCTTTGTACTCCTCAACTAGTTGCTGCCACACACGCTTGACAGCATCTGAACCAAATAAGTTTATCTCATCAGACCACAGGATATGGTTCCAGTAATCAATGTCCTTAGCCTGATTGTCTTCAGTAAACTGTTTGCGGGCTTTCTTGTGCATCATCTTTAGAAGAGACTTCCTTTTGAGACGACAGCAATGCAGACCAATTGAATGTAGTAAGCGGCGTATGGTCTGAGCACTGACAGGCTGACCCCCCACCCCTTTAACCTCTGCAGCAAAGCTGGCAGCACTCATACATCTATTTCCCAAAGACAACCTCTGGATATGACGCTGAGCACGTGCACTCAACTTCTTTGGTTGACCATGGTGAGGCCTGTTCTGAGTGGAACCTGTCCTGTTAAACCGATTTATGGTCTTGGCCACATTTTGCAGCTCAGTTTCAGGGTCTTGGCAATCCTCTTATAGTCTAGGCCATCTTTATGTAGAGCAACAATTCTTTTTTCAGATCCTCTGAGAGTTTTTTGCCATGAGGTGCCATGTTGAACTTCCAGTGACCAGTATGAGAGAGTGAGAGTGATAACACCAAATTTAACACACCCGCTCCCCATTTACACCTGAGACCTTGTAACACTAACGAGTCACATGACACCGGGGAGGGAAAATGGCTAATTGGGCACAATTTGGACATATTCACTTAGGGGTCTACTCACTGTTGTTGTCAGTGGTCTAGACATCAATGGCTGTGTGTTGAGTTTTTTTGAGGGGACAGCAAATTTACACTGTTATACAAGCTGTACACTCACTACTTTACATACTACCCTGGTGATTTTGGCCTGATAACATGCATACAAGTTGACACAAAGGGGTTTGAATGGCTAATAAAGGTAACCATCCTCACCTGTGATCTGTTTTCTTGTAATTAGTGTATGTTTATAAAAGGTCAATGAGTTTTTGAACTCCTGACAAACCCTTGCATCTTTCATCCAGTGCTGCACTGACGTTTCTGGATTCTGAGGGGTTCTATTGAAACCAAACCACGGTAGACCAACCAAAATTTCAGCCACAACTGCCAGGAAAATTGTTTGGGATGCAAAGAAAAACCCACTAATAACTTCAAGTGAAATACAGAACACTCTGAAAACATGTGGTATGGCTGTTTCAAGATGCACAATAAGGAAGCACTTGAAAAAAGATGGGCTACATGGTCGAGTCGCCAGAAGAAAGCCATTACTCCGCAAATGCCACAAAGTATCCCGCTTACAATACACCAAACAGCACAGAGACAAGCCTCAAACCTTCTAGCACAAAGTCATTTGGAGTGATGAGACTAAATTTGAGATTTTTGGCCACAACCATAAACACTACATTTGGAGAAGAAGTCAACAAGGCCTATGATGAAAGGTACATCATTCCTACTGTGAAACATGGAGGTGGATCACTGATGTTTTGGGAATGTGTGAGCTACAAAGGCACAGGACATTTGGTCAAAATTGATTGTATGATGAATGCAGTATGTTATCAAAAAATACTGGAGGAACATTTGCATTCATCAGCCAGGAAGCTGCGCATAGGACGTACTTGGACATTCCAACATGACAATGATCCAAAACACAAGGCCAAGTTGACCTGTCATTCTCTACAACAGAATAAAGTGAAGGTTCTGGAGTGGCCATTACAGTCTCCTGACCTCAATATCATTGAGCCACTCTGGGGAGATCTCAAACGTGCAGTTTATGCAAGACAGCCCAAGAATTTACAGGAACTGGAGGCTTTTCGCCAAGAGGAATGGGCAGCTTTACCATCTGAAAAGATAAAGAGCCTCATCCACAAATACCACAAAAGACTTCAAGCTATCATTGATGTTAAAAGGGTCAATACATTGTATTAAGAACTGGGATATGTAAACTTTTGATCAGGGTCATTTGGGTAGTTTCTGTTGTGATTATGATTTAAAAAGAGTAAACACAGTTTATAATAAATGGCTTCAGCCAAACACTAGCCATGAGTGAAAGAAAAGTTTTTGTGTTATTATTCATAGTCTCTGAAAAATGGCCAAAAAATCAATAATTCTGCCAGCATTTTTACTTTTTGTAAAATAATAATAGCTTTGTAGATTTTTTTAACAGACCTTTTTATGGTGATATAAATGTTGGCACCTTTAGAATTGCTAGAATGGAGATTGTTAGGTAATGCTCATGAATAGCAGGCTAGGTGAGAAACAAACATGCTAATAAGAGTGGCACCAATGTCACAGAGGCTGATAGCAGATGAGGAGGCACCCTCAGAAGGTGTGGGATGAAGCCATGCAAATATTTCCTGGGTTTGTGCACCTTTCCAGCTGTTCAAAGCCACATCAAAGATTTAAAAGGCTAATGATGGCACACAGTGAGGAGCCACGTTTTCTGTGCATAATATTCTTCACATGAAGGGAGGCAGCGATGGGAGAGCGCTGCACTTCAGAAAGAGCCTGTGATGCCAAAGGCTGCCCCATCTGTCATTATTCCTGGAAATTAGGAAGCCATCTCTGGTATCTGTGGGGCAGGCAATATTCTGCACTTAAAGGAGGACATTGCTTTGTCATGGATGAAGATTGTATTACCTCTGGGGTAGTTGATGTATTGTGTGGCTTTGGAAATACAAGTTTCAGCATGTAACACAAAATCTCAGAATTTAAACAGTAATGCTAAGTTTGTGGGAAAAAAAATCTTGCAAATAAAAAAGAAGTAGCATATACAATTGCTACACAAGCCATGTTGCAATTCAAAGCGGAGTTCCACCCGGTTCTGTTTATTAAAAGTCAGCAGCTACAAACAGTGTAGCTGCTGACTTTTAATAAACACACACTTACCTGTCCCATGGTCCAGCGATGCAGGCGCCCAAAGCTTCGCTCTTCTCCCCCGCCTGTCTGTGGCTCTGGCAAGTACTACCAGTGTAATACTGTGGGCACCCAACTGTGACAGCGAGTCGCGCTGCGCATCGTGAATGGCTGTGCAATCTTCTGGGACCTGTGATGTGTCCCAGAAGATTGCAGGGATGGAGGGGCTGCCTAGGCGGCCCAGAGTGGAAATGGGAGCTGGGTACCTGTCAAAACCAGGTACCCCCCCAAAAAAATGACACGCTAAGCGTGGCCTGTCAGGGGGTAAAAAGTACTTAAAGCGGAAGTTCCACTTCAACTGTAATGGTATTAAAATTTACCTTACTTATTAAATCTGCAGCGCTGTAATTTTCTGTGAAATCCAATGCAATATGGCAACCTGGAGGTCTTTTGTGCCCAGCTGGTATACAGAACACCTACAAAAATGTAATTTCCTGCTTGTGTGATTGGCTCACTGATTTTCTCAGAGGTCTGCGCTAAGATGAAAGTCAGATTTTAGGCACCCCCCGCAATAGAAGTGTAATTTTCTTTTTAAAGGGATGCAGACACAGCAGCTTTCCTCAGCACATAATAATTAACCAGCCACACCCATTTAGAATGAGTATGCAATTGGTCTGGTGAAACAAAAAGCTATTTCTTTACAACAGGGGTCTCCAAACTAATGCTCGTAGTTTAAAGAGGAACTGCTCACATAATTTGTAATAAAAACATCTTTGCCATTCTGAAGCTTCCCCCCAACCACTTTGCACATTATTTTATTTATACTGTGATTCTGTACTTGCCAAATATGCTGCAGAAATCTCCCTCTACTGAGTCTGGCTGCAACCATTTTAACTGTGGGCAGCTGAAGCTGCTGCCTGTTCACTTGCTGGGTTTACACAGACAGGCAGAGGCACACCTCCAGCTCTTTAGCTCTCATTGGCCCTCTTTTGACACATCCCCTCTCCTTCCTGGCAAACTCTCACTAGAGTGAGAGAGAGAGCTGTTCATGATGTCATGAGCCTAGGCTTTTTACCAGACAAGAAACAGGAAGTGGGCTGTATAAGGTATTTATTGGCAGAAAAAAAAAATATTTTACTATCCAAAGCAACAAGGGCAGAAGATTTAGTAGATGGAAAGATGAAAAAGTTACTGAAGTTCCACTTTAAGGAACGAGCTTTGTGAGCTGACAGCTCTTATGTCTAGAGACAACATGAACCAATTACAGAGACATGGTTCAATGATTCAAATTACTGGGAAATAACTATACCAGGGTATACAGTCAGGTCCATAAATATTGGGACATTGACACAATTCTAATCTTTTTGGCTCTATACACCACCACAATGGATTTGAAATGAAATGAACAAGATGTGCTTTAACTGCAGACTTTCAGCTTAAATTTGAGGGTATTTACATTCAAATCAGGTGAATGGTGTAGGAATTACAACAGTTTGTATATGTGCCTCCCACTTTTTAAGGGACCAAAAGTAATGGGACAATTGGCTGCTCAGCTGTTCTATGGCCAGGTGTGTGTTATTACATCATTATCCCATTTACAAGGAGCAGATAAAAGGTACAGAGTTAATTTCAAGTGTGCTATTTGCATTTGGAATCTGTTGCTGTCAACTCTCAATATGAGATCCAAAGAGCTGTCGCTATCAGTGAAGCAAGCCATCATTAGGCTGAAAAAAAACAAAACAAACCCATCAGAGAGGTAGCAAAAACATTAGGTGTGGCCAAATCAACTGTTTAGAACATCCTTAAAAAGAAAGAACGCACCGGTGAGCTCAGCAACACCAAAAGACCCGGAAGACCACGGAAAACAACTGTGGTGGATAACCGAAGAATTCTTTCCCTGGTGAAGAAAACACCCTTCACAACAGTTGGCCAGATCAAGAACACTCTCTAGGAGGTAGGTGTATGTATGTCAAAGTCAACAATCAAGAGAAGACTTCACCAGAGTGAATACAGAGGGTTCACCACAAGATGTAAACCATTGGTGAGCCTCAAAAACAGGAAGGCCAGATTAGAGTTTGCCAAACAACATCTAAAAAAGCCTTCACAGTTCTGGAACAACATCCTATGGACAGATGAGACCAAGATCAACTTGTACCAGAGTGATGGGAAGAGAAGAGTATGGAGAAGGAAAGGAACTGCTCATGATTCAAAGCATACCACCTCATCAGTGAAGCATGGTGGTGGTAGTGTCATGGCTTGGGCATGTATGGCTGCCAATGGAACTGGTTCTATTGTATTTATTGATGATTTGACTGCTGACAAAAGCAGCAGGATGAATTCTGAAGTGTTTCGGGCAATATTATCTGCTCATATTCAGCAAAATGCTTCAGAACTCATTGGACGGCGCTTCACAGTGCAGATGGATAATGACCCGAAGCATACGGCAAAAGCAACCAAAGAGTTTTTTAAGGGAAAGAAGTGGAATATTATGCAATGGCAAAGTCAATCGCCTGACCTGAATCCGACTGAGCATGCATTTCACTTGCTGAAGACAAAACTGAAGGGAAAATGCCCCAAGAACAAACAGGAACTGAAGACAGTTGCAGTAGAGGCCTGGCAGAGCATCACCAGGGATGAAACCCAGCGTCTGGTGATGTCTATGCGTTCCACACTTCAGGCTGTAATTGACTGCAAAGGATTTGCAACCAAAAATTAAAAAGTGAAAGTTTGATAGATGATTGTCAATCTGTCCCATTACTTTTGGTCCCTTAAAAAGTGGGAGGCACATATACAAAGTGTTGTAATTCCTACACCGTTCACCTGATTTGGATGTAAATACCCTCAAATTAAAGCTGAAAATCTGCAGTTAAAGCACATCTTGTTCGTTTCATTTCAAATCCATTGTGGTGGTGTATAGAGCCAAAAACAATTAGAATTGTGTCAATGTCCCAATATTTATGGACCTGACTGTACATTATACAGGAACAACAGAGTAGGGAAGATGGGAGGTGGAGTTGCCACATATGTCAAAAATAGCATAATGCTAACATTAATCCAAAAAAACGAATCAAATACACAAAACCCCCTGGGTCTGCCCTCTAACCAGAGAGGGATTTTCCCTTAGCATTGGTGTAGTATACAGACCACCAGGACAGACTGAAGATTATGATAACTTGTTGATTGATGAGATAACTCAAATGGCAATTAAGGAAGAGGTTTTAATCATGGGTGACTTCAACATGCCTGACATTAACTGGAATTCTCAAACTGCTATTACAAGGAGGAGCAGGGATCTAATGGAAGCACTGAATGGGTGACCATATTCTAGACCTAGTACTTATAAACTTTCTAAAGGTAATCAAATGGTAATCGACTGTCTGATGTTGAGGTGGGAGAAAAATTGGGTTCTAGTGATAACCAATGTCTTTGGTTTGATATTAAAACAATAGCTGAAAAATCATATACAAAAACAAAGGTTTTAGATTTCAAAAGGACAAATTTTGCTGAAATGGGGAAATTTCTAAAAAAATAATTGAAAGGTTGAAGTAAAATGACAGGAGTAAGTAATTAGTAGGCACTATTAAAGTCTACCATCCTTGTGGCAACTACAGTAGATTATATGTCAGGTAAGTTAGTAAGAATAAAGTGAAGAAAAAACAGTATGGTTAATTAAAGAGGTAAGTAGGATAAAAAAAGGAAAACAAAATCAGCATATAGAAGATTCAAGTAAATAGGTAGTTTAACTGACAGACAGGAGCAAAAATATAGACAAAAGGAGGCCAAATACATTCTCAGTGCTGTCAAAGCACAGAAAGAGGAGTAAATTCCTAAATCTATTAAGAAAGGAGATAAAAAATTGTTTTAGGTTCATCGGTGACAGAAGGAAAAAATACAATTGTATCACTAAAATTAAAACCGGGCACAACACTTATGTTGAGGAAGACCTCAATGTAGCAAACCATTTAAACAATCACTTCCGTTCATTCAGAAATACATTTTACTAACAATAACAAGTTTGGGAATCATATTGGTTCTAGTAATGACGATTCATGGGCCCTGATGGTATTCACCCCAGAGTTCTAAGAGAACTTTGAGGTATAGTTGTTGGACCATTGATGGATCTTTTTAATCAATCTCTTCTAACAGGAGAAGTTCCCCATGACTGGCAGACAGTGAATATTGTACCTATCCACAAAACGGCAGCAAGATAGAATCTGGCAATTACAGGCCAGTGAGTTTAACATCAGTTGTGCTCAAGTTGATGGAATAACTCCTGAAAAGAAGGGTCATTGATCACTTAAATTACACAACTTGCTGGACCCAAAGCAGCATGGCTTTACTGAGGGCAGATTATGTCAGACTGATCTGAATGAATCTTATTTACTATATTACCAATGTTTTGGACCAGGGCTGCGGACATAGCATATCTTGATTTTGGCAAGGCATTTGATACAGTTCCACATAATGATCTAATATAAACGTTGTACAAGCTAGGACTTAACCCTTGGGTGGTTCAGTGGATATGCAGTTGGCTACAGCGGCGTTGTTAGGTGGGTGCGGGGGGTGCGGGCCGCACCGGGTGACACCCGCCAGAGGGGTGACACCCGTAGGTAGCGGCACACACCGCTACACTGCCCGCTGCAGCTTGTGCTGTGTCCCGCAGCACAGCGGGCTGAAGCCGCCTCCCCCTCCTCTCTGTTTACTTCACACAGGAGGAGGAGGAGCCCGAGGGACACACACGGCTGTGTGTATCTTCCGGTCCGCGCTGTTCTGAGGTCTGTAAACTTTATGCTTACAGTATGTGGGTGGATATGTGCAGGGGGATTCTATACTAATGGGGGGTGCTGCACTGGGGGGATTCTATACTAATGGGGGGTCCTGCACTGGGGGGATTCTATACTAATGGGGGGTCCTGCACTGGGGGGATTCTATACTAATGGGGGGTGCTGCACTGGGGGGATTCTATACTAATGGGGGGTGCTGCACTGGGGGGATTCTATACTAATGGGGGCTCTGCACTGGGGGGATTCTATACTAATGGGGGGTGCTGCACTGGGGGGATTCTATACTAATGGGGGGTGCTGCACTGGGGGGATTCTATACTAATAGGGGCTCTGCACTGGGGGGATTCTATACTAATGGGGGGTGCTGCACTGGGGGGATGCTATACTAATGGGGGGTGCTGCACTGGGGGGATTCTATACTAATGGGGGTGCTGCACTGAGGGGGATTCTATACTAATGGGGGCTCTGCACTGAGGGGGATTCTATACTAATGGGGGCTCTGCACTGGGGGGATTCTATACTAATGGGGGCTCTGCACTGAGGGGGATTCTATACTAATGGGGGGCGCTGCACTGGGGGGATTCTATACTAATGGGGGGCGCTGCACTGGGGGGATTCTATACTAATGGGGGGCGCTGCACTGGGGGGATTCTATACTAATGGGGGGTGCTGCACTGGGGGGATTCTATACTAATGGGGGGTGCTGCACTGGGGGGATTCTATACTAATGGGGGGTGCTGCACTGGGGGGATTCTATACTAATGGGGGGTGCTGCACTTAGGGGAATCTATACTAATGGGGGGTGCTGCACTGGGGGGATTCTATACTAATGGGGGGTGCTGCACTGGGGGGATTCTATACTAATGGGGGTGCTGCACTGAGGGGGATTCTATACTAATGGGGGCTCTGCACTGAGGGGGATTCTATACTAATGGGGGCTCTGCACTGGGGGGATTCTATACTAATGGGGGCTCTGCACTGAGGGGGATTCTATACTAATGGGGGGCGCTGCACTGGGGGGATTCTATACTAATGGGGGGCGCTGCACTGGGGGGATTCTATACTAATGGGGGGCGCTGCACTGGGGGGATTCTATACTAATGGGGGGCGCTGCACTGGGGGGATTCTATACTAATGGGGGGTGCTGCACTTAGGGGAATCTATACTAATGGGGGGTGCTGCACTGGGGGGATTCTATACTAATGGGGGGTGCTGCACTGGGGGGATTCTATACTAATGGGGGTGCTGCACTGAGGGGGATTCTATACTAATGGGGGCTCTGCACTGAGGGGGATTCTATACTAATGGGGGCTCTGCACTGGGGGGATTCTATACTAATGGGGGCTCTGCACTGAGGGGGATTCTATACTAATGGGGGGCGCTGCACTGGGGGGATTCTATACTAATGGGGGGCGCTGCACTGGGGGGATTCTATACTAATGGGGGGCGCTGCACTGGGGGGATTCTATACTAATGGGGGGTGCTGCACTGGGGGGATTCTATACTAATGGGGGGTGCTGCACTGGGGGGATTCTATACTAATGGGGGGTGCTGCACTGGGGGGATTCTATACTAATGGGGGGTGCTGCACTTAGGGGAATCTATACTAATGGGGGGTGCTGCACTGGGGGGATTCTATACTAATGGGGGGCTCTGCACTGGGGGGATTCTATACTAATGGGGGGTGCTGCACTGGGGGGATGCTATACTAATGGGGGGTGCTGCACTGGGGGGATTCTATACTAATGGGGGTGCTGCACTGAGGGGGATTCTATACTAATGGGGGCTCTGCACTGAGGGGGATTCTATACTAATGGGGGCTCTGCACTGGGGGGATTCTATACTAATGGGGGCTCTGCACTGAGGGGGATTCTATACTAATGGGGGCTCTGCACTGGGGGGATTCTATACTAATGGGGGCTCTGCACTGAGGGGGGATTCTATACTAATGGGGGGTGCTGCACTGAGGGGGATTCTATACTAATGGGGGTGCTGCACTGAGGGGGATTCTATACTAATGGGGGCTCTGCACTGAGGGGGATTCTATACTAATGGGGGCTCTGCACTGGGGGGATTCTATACTAATGGGGGCTCTGCACTGAGGGGGATTCTATACTAATGGGGGCTCTGCACTGGGGGGATTCTATACTAATGGGGGCTCTGCACTGAGGGGGATTCTATACTAATGGGGGGTGCTGCACTGGGGGGATTCTATACTAATGGGGGCTCTGCACTGAGGGGGATTCTATACTAATGGGGGCTCTGCACTGGGGGGATTCTATACTAATGGGGGCTCTGCACTGAGGTGGATTCTATACTAATGGGGGGCGCTGCACTGGGGGGATTCTATACTAATGGGGGCTCTGCACTGGGGGGATTTTATACTAATGGGGGCTCTGCACTGAGGGGGATTCTATACTAATAGGGGGCTCTGCACTGAGGGGGATTCTATACTAATAGGGGGCTCTGCACTGAGGGGGATTCTATACTAATGGGGGCTCTGTACTGAGGGGGATTCTATACTAATAGGGGGCTCTGCACTGAGGGGGATTCTATACTAATAGGGGGCTCTGCACCGACGGGGGATTCTATACTGATGGGGGTCAGCACTGGGGGGGGTGTATGTACTGATGGGGTGGTCTGCACTGAGGTGGGAGGTTGATACTGATGGAGGGGGGTCTGCAGACTCTGTACTGATGGGAGGGCTGTACTGAGGGAGGGGGTCAGTACTTAGTGGGGGGTCTATACTGAGGAAAGGGGGTCTGCACTGAGCGGGGGTCTGTACTGAGGGAGGGGAGTCTGTACTTAGTGGGGGGGTCTATATTGATGGAAGGGGGTCTGTACTGAGGGAGGGGGGCTATATTGATGGAGTGGGGTCTGTAGTTAGTGGAGGGGGGTCTGTACTGAGGTAGTTGGTGGAGGGGGGTGACACCAATTTTTTTGGCACCGGGTGACACCAACCCTAGTGACGCCACTGGTTGGCTAAAGGATATATCGGAGTGTGGTTGTAAATAGGGTTCACCCCTTGTGGTGTATCCCAAGGCTCTGTACTAGGTCCTGTTCTATTTCATCTAAATCTATGTAAGTGATATTACTAAAAGTTTGTTTGGCAAGGTATGCCTTTTTGCTGATGACACTAAGGTGTGTAATAGGGTTGACACATTACAGGTGTCTGTAACATGGAACATAAAATAATGCACCTAGGGAAAAAGAATCCCTTGAGAGAGTACAACATTGGGGGTACAATGTTGGCCAGCACTACAGAGGAAAAAGGGTACTGGGGGGTACTAATTGCAAAATGAGCAAACAGTGTGACCAGGCAGTGGAGAAAGTGAATAGAGTTCTAGGATGCATCACTAGAAGGGTCACCAGCAGGAGGAAGGAGGTGAGACCTCATTTAGAATACTGTGTCCAGTTCTGGAGACCTCACTTACAAAAATATATTGATAAGATAGAATGAGCACACAAATGGATAACAAAAATGGTGAAAGGTCTGAGGGATAAAAAATATTGAGAGTGACTTCAGAAACCTAATATGTACACATGATTGGAACCTTTAAATACATCAAGGGAGTAAATAAAGTTCAGGGCAGTATATTCAACATGAAACCAAAATCAAGAACACCTAGGACATGACTTCAAACTAACTGGCGGAAAATTCAAAACTAATTTTAGAAAGTATTATTTTACTGAAAGGGTAGTTGATGCTTGGAATCAACTTCCAGCAGAGGCAGTGAGTCAGTCAATATGAAGTGGTTTCAAACATGTTTGGGACAAACATAGATCTATATTCAGACAAAAAGTTAACAAACAAAAAACAAAAACAAAAAAATAGAAAACATGTATAAAAAAAAACACCAGATGGACCACTTTTTTCTGCCGTCGCTTTTCTATGTTTCTATGTTTAGGTACTTACACCGCTTGCTAAAATTAATAATGATGTATTAATGATTACAGAGCTGTAATAATTTGTTTCTTTTTTTTATATCTGCCTAAACCCCTCAAAGCCATAACAACATGTAACAGTCACATTATTGGTGTTGCAGAGCTAATATACTGTTAGAAACACTTTTTACTTTTAAAAAGAGTGCTATCGTGGCAAGTAATCAGCAGTAAAAATGACTTTTATTCAAATCTCTGACACCTTTGCAGAAAGCTAAGGTTGGAGCCCTGTTTCTGAATACTACACACAAATACATATTGGCTGCGGAAAGGGAATTTTGAATTACATCTTAACTAAAATCTGAAACAAGATTGACAAAGGCAGAATAAGAATGGTACATTGTCTAATTCATACACTTCTGCTTGTTCAATTGTTATTTGAAAATAATTTAAAGTGTATATAAATTCAAAAACAAAAAAATTACCATATTGCAGCTTAAGCCCTTAGACATTTTCTTTTTTTATGCTTTTTTTGCTTTGCTTTTTTTTGCCTGTAAAACATTGTTGAACTCTGGCTAACAATGCTCACTCACTGCACCGTATTTATGGAGAAACAGTGTTGTCATCCTAGAACGGGACTACAGAACACCTCCCCCTCTCCTGTTTACAATCACATTAAGGGTAGGTGTTTTGTAGTCTGCAGAGATAGCTAGGAACAATACTAACTAATAACTGATAAGAGCAACATATCCAAAGAGGTGCTGGGAACGTTTAGACTTGCACATTTAGTCAGATTAAGGAAAACTTCAATCAAGTTCAAAAGCTCTGGCGAGGCGGCTCCCACACAACAAGGCTTTCCTCAATAGGTACACAGTGGCTCAAACCATAGAAATACAGAAAGGAGTGCTAGACAAAAACCAGATGAAAGAGTGCAAGATAATTTTAATTATACAAAATAAAAAGTCATATAAAACATCCAACTGGTTTCGGGGGCAACACCATTCCCCCTTCTTCAGGGCTCAACAGAAGAGGCCCTCCATTGCTGCTTAGCAAATGATGTCATGCTTTTACACTATGAAGAGAGTTCAATACTGGTTCTAATACAGATCTGTGACATCGCTGTTTTCTCCATTTGAGTTCCATTCAAGTTGTATCATGTGTTGAGTCCTGATGAGGAGTGAGTGGTGTTGCCCCCAAAACTTGTTTTTTATTATTATTATTATTATTATTATTATTTTTATTAATTTTTAAATATTATACAAAACAAGTTATCATGGATACCCAAAACTCAAAAGAAAATAGTTACAACCACAATCATTGGCACAGGTAAGAAAGAAAAACAAAAAAATGCAAAAATATCCATCAAACCGGGCATATGTTTTAGTATCTCTCATGTGAACGAGGCCTAAGGTGTGTTTAAATTGCAGGCAAAGTAGGCCAAATGCAGCCTGTTCCATTAAAATGCCACTGCATGTGTTCGAATGAAAAAGACATTGTTTGACTAAAACGCCTGTGAACATGAGCCATAAATGGAATTGGGTGTTCTAAATAAACACCGTCCTGGGGAAAGCAACAGACTTACACCTTTGACTTGTTTCCTGTGAGTCAAAGACCCAAGTTAAAGCTTCCTGTGCTTACAACTATCAGTCTAGTACAGTGGTTCTCAGATTTTTTACATAGGTACATAGTTAGTCAGGTTAAAAAAAGACACAAGTCCATCCAGTTCAACCATAAAATTAAATAAATAAAATAAAAAATTATATCATACAATCCCATATACCCAATCCTTTTCTTACAGTTGATCCAGAGGAAGGTGAAAAACCCCAGCACAGCATGATCCAATTTGCTACAGCAGTGGAAAAAATTTCTTCCTGATCCCCCGAGAGGCAATCGGATTTTCCCTGAATCAACTTTACCTATGAATGTTAGTACCCAATTATGTTATGTACATTTAGGAAAAAATCCAGGCCTTTCTTAAAGCAATCTACTGAGCTGGCCAGAACCACCTCTGGAGGGAGTCTATTCCCATTTTCACAGCTCTTACTGTGTACAAACCTTTTCGTAGCTGGAGATGATATCTCTTTTTCCTCTAGGCATAAAGAGTGCCCCCTTGTCCTCTGTGTTGACCGTAAAGTGAATAAATCAACACCAAGTTCAGTATATGAACCCCTTGGAATGGACCCCTTTTCACTTGGATACCCCTTGGTAACCCATTTGTATATATTTTACCCCTCAGTTGATGGTGGGATAGAGAGTGGAGCAGGTGGTTAGGTCAAATTGCACTAACAGTGGGTTGGGCTTAAAGTGGAAGAGAAAATGCCATTGTGGTGGTGTCAGTGGAAGGAAAAAGTGCTTCTGCTTTAGTGTCAAAGAGATTAAGGAGGGAGCTGAGGTGGAAGGCTCTTTGAGGTGTACCATATTGCAGTGATGTGTCCAGTGTTATCTTTGGGCCTGTTTGCGGTGAAGTGTGTGACACTGGATCTGGGGCTCTTCTGGGGATTTAGGGCTTCTTTGTGATGGAGTGCTTGGCATCCTTCCATGATGGGTGTCTGGGCATGGGGGATGTAGATGGAGCAAGGGTACAGTCTGGTGGCTCACCTGTATGTTGCAGCTCAGGAAGGACCTCGGCAGCATTTTGATTGCTCCAGAAGTTGTGTGGTGGAGAAGATACAGATGTTGCAGAGTGGAGGAGGTCTCATCTAATGGAGGCAGCTTTTTAGTGGCCAATGTGACCTTGATTCTGGTGTGGCTCAGGACAAGGGTCTCAGCACTCAAAGTAACTATCATACGCCACTTCATTCACAGTCTCTATCATGCAGCACTTCCTCTTCATGCCAGGTTACACAAGGCAGTATCCACTATTAAGATAGATAGAGGGCTTGACCAGGGACTGACTGAAATGCTGGTAGAAGGAACTATGACATAAGTCAGAAAACACGGCCGGGCCATGTGATTACTTTGTGGACCTTGAGCACACATTTTCCCTGCCATAGCCTTTTACTCGGTGAACCAAATGCACAGATTTAAAGTATAAGTATAGCTAAAACCTTTTTTTTCCATTTTAGATAGAGCAAGAGAGGGTGATAACCCCTGTCAGATTTTTGTTTTTGCCATCTTTGTCTCATTGCGGAGATTTCCTTTCACTTCCTGTCCATAAACAAACAGGAAGTGAGAGGAAATCTTGCATATTAGGAAAATTTCTTGCTGACCCCCAGTTCACCAGAACTAGTGTCCCCATGGGAAGATTTCCCCTCTATAACTTTTCTGGGAACAACCCAAAATTTGGGATTTTCCTTTACTTTCAGTGATAAGGGTAAACAGGACTAATAGGGTGAATCTTCCTAACAGGGGCACATACAGCAATAAAAACTGAAGCATTCTAATCCCTCTCCACTCTATCCAGAACTAAAAAAAAAGTTTTGCCTTTAGTTATACTTTAAGTCTCTGGCTCTCTGCTCTGCCTCTCCAGCGCTCATTGGAGCACCGGGCTGGGGAAGGGGTGGGAGCGGCTGGCTCAGTCTCCCAGCAGCTTGCTAAGGGGCTGAGCCAGCTGCTGATCCAGGCAACTGGGTGGATCCTGTAAAGTTGGGATCTTTCCAGAGCCTGGACCAGCTGAGTGACGTCTCAGGAATGCAGAATGAAGTGCACTCCAGTGATCCAAAGGAGAAGTAGGGCCAAAAAAGCTTTGGCCCTACTTCTCCTTTAATTCCACTTTGTGCATATTTTCCAGGACTGGTAATAGGCCAATATTGCCAAAAAGCATTGGGATCTGGACATGGGGAGCATTTGATAAAATAGCAACAACATTTTTTAAAAATACCATATGATGGGAAAAGTGTCCTTTAAATTCAACTTCAATGTGACATAAAAAAATGCCTGTCCTTTAAATTACATGCTTAGTGGATGCTTTTAAGTTGTATGTGTTGTTATGGAACAGGACAATATATTTTACAGACAGCATCAGTGACACTTTATTCTTGGCATCACATATTTTGGATGTGAAATCAATTTTTTAGCTTCGACATTTAGCTTGGCTTAAATACAGCAGCAGTACCCTAATCTGATTCATTTTAAGCCTGAAAAAAGCTGTTTTAGGTAGTTTTGGCTGCTACACATGAATTTTTTTTTCCAGCAGTAGTAGCCCAGAATAAAATGGTAGCAGTAGCAGCCATAACAGGTCTAAAAGCTCAAGCTTAACCTGAAAAAAAAATATATAAAAAATAAAGCTAAAACTCAACTTCATTGGAATTGGTCAGCAGCACAACAGTTTATTAATATAGTCTGTGGGCTTCTTTTTTTCACATCCTCACACTGCATTGTCTTAAGATTGCAGATATACAGCTTGCCCAACCCTCCAAAAAACACACTTCAAACTTATATCCCCATATTCCACAAACCCTTCCCACCCTCATATGGGGGGTACGTCAGCAGAAGTCTGATCATTGGAGGACAGAAAGGCTGTTCTCCCAGCACAGCCAGGAAAATGACCATGCTGGGATGGATATGCGCTAGTGCCTGGTGTGGTCAGTCTGAAATAGGAAAGCAGGGGGACTGGCTGAATCACCAGGTATTTCAGAGAGAAAGCAATACAAAAAGAACAGGATACTTTTTACACAAGTACATGGTACAACAGACAAATATAAAAAATATTAAATGTTGGGGTACCATATTCTTTAAACAAAAATTGTATATACCGTATATACTCGAGTATAAGTCGTTCCGAGTATAAGTCGAGGCCCTAATTTACTACAAAAAAAAATGGGAAAAACTTATTGACCCGAGTATAAGACGAGGGTGAGAAATGCACAGCTACTGTAAGTGGAAAAGAGGGTCAACAATGCCCATTTGCAGCATCACTGTGCCCATTTGCATGTCTCACTGTGCCCATTTGCAGCCATAGGTCCCCTGAACTTCAAACTCAGTAGTTAAGGGTTCCTAGATGCCCCCTAGCTGCAGCCAAAATTTGGGGTCTCTGAACCCAAAGGGTCCTGAAATGACATTGCTGCAGATGGACACAGTTGACCAAATTTGGGGCCCTGTATCTCGGGGCCACTTAGTGCTAGGAACCCCAAATTTGGTGTGCAAACCCAGTGGAACTAGCACCATAACATTACCAAAGCTGGGGTTTCTAGCACCAAGTGGCCCCGAGATACAGGGCCCCAAAAATCAGTTCAGAAAATGTCAAGCACTTTTCTGCAGCAGAAAATGACATTTTTCGAATCGGTTTTGGGGCCCCGTATCTCAGGGCCTCTTAGTGCTAGGAACCCCAGCTTTGGATATGTTATGGTACCAGTTTCACTATGTTTGCATACCAAATTTGGGGTTCCTAGCACCAAGTGGCCCTGAGATATGGGGCCCCAAAGTCGGTTCGGAAAATGAAATTTTTTGCTGCAGAAAAGTGCTTGACTCGAGTATAAGTCGAGGGGGGGCACTTTCAGCACAAAAAAATGTGCTGAAAAATTCGACTTATACTCGAGTATATACGGTATATGCACTAGCTAAACAGACGTTTAGGTTAGGCAGACACCTAACCATAACACCTATATACGTTTGTTGGACATCTAATTGCATGTTCATTAATATGAGTTGACCTCCTTCCTTGGCCATATGAGCTCCCACTCTGTTGGGAAGGCCTTCCACAAGAATTTGGAGGGAGGCTGTGAATTTGTGCTCATTTGGCCAAAGTAGCATTTATGAGGTCCGGTACTGGTGTTAGATGGGAAGACTTGGCTCACACATCAGTATCTCAAAGGAGTTAAAGTCGGGGCTCTGTGTAGGCCACTCAAGTTCCTCCATACTAAACTCATCATACCATATCTTTATGAAGCTCGCTTTGTGCACAGGGGCACCATCATACTGGAATAAAAAAGGGCCTTCCCTCAACTGTTGTCGCAAGGTTGGAAAGACACAGTTTTCTAAAATAGACATTGTATGACTGCATGCTTGATTTTATTCCAATGGTTTTTGAAAGGAAGCCTTTTTGACGTACAAAACATACATACATACATGTGTGCATGTATATTTGACATACAGATATACAAACCTGTACACTTTAAAAGATACAATTAAATTGAAATTTGCCCCCAAACCATTGTAGTTTCCTCTCTATGGAACTGTATTTTATGCTGTTCTTAGATATAATGAATATAGACATAACGGATATATACAGAACACTAAGTACTATGCAAAGTACAGTGCAGGAGATTCACTATGAAGCAAATTACAGAATGGAATTCACAGACCACAAAGTGATATTTCTATTTATTCCATCTTTGCATTCCATCATGTTTCCATCCTTCCTTCCACTCCAGTCAGCAAGTGAGATGCAATTTAGTGACACTTAACAATAATGGCAATTACCACATTTATAGACATATTTGAAGCAATGTTTTTGTTTTAGGGATGAGTGAATCTGCCCAGGTTTACTTCGCAGGGGTTGTTTGAATCTTGCTTGAAATCCACAATACCTGAACCTAACCGCAAACTACACTGAAGGGGGAAGGGATCTTGATACTTAATTCTGGCTATTTTCAAGGAAAAAAAGCATGTTATAAAGGGTATGGTACGCTGGGAACTACCATGGGGGACATTTGCACAGAAAAAAAAGGAAAATACTGTACAGCTTTGGGGTGGTAATTTTAGTGTGGCTTTGAGGACAAAATGAAAAGACACCGAATCCTTTAAATGACATGCCTTATAGCTGTATTTGGTGTTATTGACAGCACCAGCAGCATCATATTTTGGCATCACATATTTTGGATGTGTTATTGATTTTTTTACTTTACATTTAGTTTGGCTTAAATACAATACAACAGCAACAGCAGCTGAATAATTTCAACACATTTTGACAGGTAGCTTTCATACAAATTGGGCAGTGGCTCAACAGTTTAGAAGTATAGTTTGTGAGTTACTTTTTGTCAAAACAGAGTGCCCCATAACACTTTAAAACCACAACTTTCACATGTGGTTCATCTTTCATCCCCAAACCCCCAATTATTCCCAAAATATACATTTTAGGTATTTGTTTGGTAGATATTGTGATAGACCCCCCCAGGACAGAGGCTTTTGGAGAGGACTGAATACTAGCCTCTTGCCTATTGACTATGGGCCCTGGATTTTAAGGGAACACTACTCTTTGTGAGGCGTATGCCTGGGGACCCTTGGAGTGATGTTACCTTGGATTCAAGTCTATGTCTCCCCAAGACACACAGATTCTGGGACTCTAGGCCTCGGGTCCCTGTAAAGGGCCTAACTGCCTCACTATCAATAGTGACTGCTTCACACTGTGAGACTCAAAGCAGATGGTGATGTCATCAACTAAAGCCACCTGTCTGGGGTTGCCTGCTATAATGTGTTTATTGTAAGTAGGTCTAGTGTGCCTCCTAAGGGCCTGTCATCCATTGTTATTTGTGCTGTGCTAATTAACCCAGATATTGTCTACTAGAACACTACCCTTGTGGGCTGTGTTTACACTTGTAATAATGTGTCCTTTGTATTCACTGTTGTAGGGGCCAAATAGTCTAAGCACCTAGGCTGGTTTAAATGATTAGTTAATTATGTTTCTGGTTACATTTGTATTGTTTGGGTAATATGATCAGGAGGGGGGTTGTCCTCCTGGGGTATATATTTTGTGTGAGATTTAAAATAAAGAGTTCTTATTCTGGTTTACTCCAAAACTGGTGTTGCCTAGTTCTTGGGGTAACTATAGCCAGATTCACTAATCTCGTGTTCCAGAGCTTCTCGGCATAGATACCCAGTCAGGGTGTCTGGATTCCTTCACATTTTTGGAAGCAGAGGATGGTTACAATCAACAGGGAAGTCCATAGCTGTGCGAATAACTGGAGGCAAAGTTTTACGCATCCCATCGCTGCCACCAAAATGTGACGGAATCCGGACACCCTGACTGGGTATCCATGCCAAGAAGAAGCTTACCAAGCTATGGAACACGAGATTAGTGAATCTGGCTATAGTTACCCCAAGAACTAGGCAACACCAGTTTTGGAGTAAACCAAAATAAGAACTCTTTATTTTAAATTTCCCACAAAATATATACACTAGGAGGACATCCCCCGTCCTGATCATATTACCCTAACAATACAACTGTAAACAGAAACATAATTAACTAGTCCTTTAACCCAGCCTAGGTGCCTAGACTATTCGGCCCCTACAACAGTAAATACAAAGGACACATTATTACAAGTATAAACAACCCACAAGGGTTGTGTGTTAGTAGACAATAGCTGAGTTAATTAGCATAAATAACAATGGGTGACAGACCCTTAGGAGGCACACTAGACTTACTTACATTAAAAACATTATAGTAGGCAACCCCAGACAGGTGGCTTGAGTTGATGACATCACCATCTCCTTTGAGTCTCACAGTGTGAAGCAGTCACTATTAGTAGTGAGGCAGTTAGGCCCTATACAGGGACCCGAGGCTTAGAATCCAAGAATCTGTGTGTCTTGGGGAGACATGGACTTGAATGCAAAGTAACATCATTCCAGCATACGCCTCACAAAGAATAGTGTTCCCTTAAAATCCAGGGCCCATAGTCAGTAGGCAAGAGGCTAGCATTGAGTCCCCTCCAAAAGCCTCTGTCCTGGGTGAGTCTATCACATAAAGCCTCTATCCCGAGTGAGTCTATCACAGACATTGTAATAAAAATTTGAATTTATTACTGAGAGACAATAGCCACAAATAATGGTCAGTGGCTGGACAATATATAAGCAGCTTTTTAGGCCACAGATAAGAGGGAGAGACCAGGCAGGCTTTCTCTTGAAATAAAAATTAGATCGTATTTTTTTGAGAGTCAACAGCTACACATATTGTAAAGTGGCTAAATAGTCTGTAAGCAGCATGGTTAGGCTGAAATATAGGAGGGAGAGACCAAACAGGTTCTATCCTCAAAAAAAAAAAAAAAATGAGAGTGAACAATGCAACTTTATACAGCAGCGGGCATCAGCTACCATCTGGAGCTTCAAAAAAAAAAAAAGATACTCTATAACCATCTACAAGTTTGAAGCAATTTTTCTTATTTTTTTAATTGTTTATTTTTATATTTTGTCTTTATTTTTAATTTTCCATGTATTTTTTAGCCAAACTCTTTGCACTGGATCCCCTCCCATATAATCTACTGGAAAATTTCTAGCCTGGGTTGCCCCAGACTTGGAGATTCCCAGCCAAAGTTTGATTTTTAACTTTATTCATTCTCTCTTTTTTTGTTATTTGGAATGGATGCTGTGGTCAGGCATCTCGCAGCAGAGGCCAGGCATATATGAAATACCTCTGATTTGAGAGTGTAATCTTCTTCCTCCTAGGAAATCAGCAGCTGTTTTTTTAACTTTTTAATTATTAAAATATAGTGAGGTACCTGGGGGCATTCTGAGGGAGAGGCAGATCAGCAGTGAGAGAGAATTATGTCATGGAGCTGGGGCAGCTTGCAGAGGACTGGAGGGAGTAGTTATCCTAATCCATTGGGTGACATTGCCCTACAGGTACAGGCCACTACTATCCATAGGGCTGATCCCCAGAGCTTCATAGTGTGGGTCATTTTTTATGTATCTGCTGCTAAAGCAGAAGAAAAAAACGTCCCTAAGTCACTGCCATGCCCAATGTCTTAATGCCAGATTAACAAAACTGTTGGCTTTACAGCTGCCACCATTCCAGCTTCCTTCTGAAAGTTTATGGCATGTGCACGATGGGGCACAATGCTGGACATGGGGGTACTGCCACATGTCTTGACCAGTGGTAACAACGCAGTTATCTGTATCTTGTCCTCACTGGGTTCATCTTCTGATTACTTGAAATCAGCAGTTCTTCTTAAGCACCCAGATCATATGCAACATCCTAGGCTAAACACTGGCATACCTGGGAGACGAGCCATATTGAGTCACTGCTGCTAGCAGCTCTTCAGGACCAGGCCACAAAGTGGCTGACACCATGTCATCTTCAGCCAGGCAAGGTTGTATGTGACAATGACTCTAACATGCTAGCTGTCTTTCACCTGGGAAAGTCCCACATGTACCTTGCCTGGCACATGTCCTCAACCTGGTGGTGTAGTGGTTCACCACTGCATTGAATTAAAAGGGAAGTGAATCATAAAAATAAACAATCCTCATTTCTCAAGGCTAATAGGCACAAGCTCATGGCAACAGGAAACCCACACCTCATCCCTATTAGGCATTAAAAAGGTAAAAAAGGTTTGTGAATACATATCTAAGGCTATGTCTTTTTAAAGTGGTAGTAAAGTCTTATTTTTAATTTGTAACTACAGGTAAGCCTATAAAAAGGCTTCCTTGTAGGCACAGTGAATATCTGCTAAACCTTCACGGTTTAGGAGATACTCACACTGCATGCAGCCGGTGACGTCACCTTTGCATGTGCACTTTAGGGACGACATACCCGTACCGTCCCTTCAGAGCTCTGTACCGTGGGCGTGACTCTTGCGCGCATGCGCAGGAGTGACTTTATCACGGCTCAGCCAATCAAAAGGCCAGAGCACTCCAACCCAGAAGAAAGACCAGGTGAAGGTGAAAGCCTTGTCGCTGGAGGAATTTGTTCTAAGGGAAGTATTTCATAATGTGCTAGCATGCAATGCATACTGGTATACAGAGTGGTAGTAAAGTCTTATTTTTAATTTGTAACTACAGGTAAGCCTATAAAAAGGCTTCCCTGTAGGCACAGTGAATATCTGCTAAACCTGCACTGTTTAGAAGATACTCACACTGCATGCAGCCGGTGACGTCACCTGTGCATGCGCGCTTTAGGGACGGCATACCCGTACCGTCCCTTCAGAGCTCCGTACCGTGGGCATGACTCTTGCGTGCATGCGCAGGAGTGACTTTATCATGGCTCGGCCAATCAAAAGGCCAGGGCACTCAAAACCAGAATAAAGACCAGGTGAAGGTGAAAGCCTTGTCGCTGGAGGAATTTGTTCTAAGGGAAGTATTTCACAATGTGCTAGAATGTGATGCATACTAGCACATTATGCCTTTGTCTTGCAGAGTTTTTTTTTTTTTAAAGGCGCGGTTTACTACCGATTTAAAACATCCCTAACTCCAACCAAAAATTCCCCCCAAAATATGTGCCTTTAAAGCAAAAAGTATATATCTACCTCTCCTGCTGCCTGCTCCACCAAATGTCGCCTCATTAAAAAGGAAATCATCAAGTGAATTTTCTTCTCAAACCAACACTTTGGGGATATTATCAATCACCTTTGTCCCTTGCAGCATTCACTGCTTCCTCCCGCCAACCCCTACATCAATATAGGACACATTAATGTGTTATAAGGGTCTGTGGGAGAAACCAGTGAGCCCTGCGGGTACAAATTGACATTAAAAAAATTGTTTCAGAAGAAAATTTATCACGCAATTTCTCTTTGATGGAGCAATGTTGCGTGCCACAGGCTGAATGGAGGAGTAGATATTTTTGTTTAATAGGCACTGCTTTTATTTTTGGATTGATGCTGGTTGGGTAAACCATGTACTGCCTTTTTACAAGTTTTTAAGGCTCTGGCAATTTTGAGCAATTTCTTTGGAATATAAAGCATATGTTAAAAACAATTGCCCAACAGTGGTATAAAACTAGCCAAAGATGGCTAAAACTTCTCTCAAAATAGCATCCAGCAAGGGAAAGTATTTGGAAATCCCAAATAACATAAAATGTACTTATTTAAAGGTGCGTTCCTATAGAAGATTTTCCTTCATTTCCTCTCTATTAGGCCAATAGAAGTGCAGTTAAGCAATACTAATGTTAAACCTAGTCAGTGTAGTGTGTTAGCAGTAGAGAATCTGGGAATTGACAGTTTATTGGCGGGGGCAGGACTTAACATGAGGGGGTGGGAGTGTCAGGGCTTTAGGAGAGGAGTCAGGGTCCAATGTGCAGCTTGGGTCAAGGATCCAAGGGGCTCCATCTGACCAATAACACAAGTATTTGCAGGTTCCTGAATTTCAAGACTCTTGTTACTGTGGGCACTTTTTAGGCAAGGCCAGGTTCCATTAGACTATGGGTTTAAAATCGTTTTGACCTACAGTAGGCCTACTCAAGTAAGCTTGTTTTCAGTCAGGGCACTGTTGGAGTCCTTCCTATGATCCTTTGCTTCCAGCACTATCTTTTAAAAATGCTGACAGTAAAGGATTAAGTGTGTGGCATTGACATTGCAGTATGGCGAATAGTTTTCCAATGCCAAGGCTGGGTGGAACTTGGTGTAATGTATTATTGTTGAAGTGACACAGCAAGTGACACATTTGCAACCATGTTTCCTGTTGTCACTGGAATTGTAGATCCTAGACTGAAGTGCACGTCTATCCAATAATATTTTCCAAATTTCAACCCCCTAGTTTGAACCCCTATTGTGTTTTACTACTATGCTGGGCTCCTTTAGAGAAATTTTCCCTCATTTACTGCCCCTGTATACAATAATTTCATTAGACAAGAAGTGAGAGAAAAAATCTCCAACAGCAACACAGCCAGAAATATATTCTTTTTTTTAGATGAGTATGGAAAGGTGTGTTCCTATAGAAGATTTTCCTTTGTTTCCTCTCTGTTAAAATCTCTGTCACTGTGACAATCAGTTAGAAGTAATCTTTTTATAGATGCCCAGAATAGTGTTAAAAAACCATCAGCTGTTGTAGTCCTTTCCCTTTTTTATCCAAAACAAAATATAGCACATGAAAATTTGGTGTATTTCGGAATATGATATCTGTGCACATTCAATGGCAATAGTTATAACAAGAATCAATAACAATGGCGATTGGGAGTACATACCATATACCAGCCATTCCGGACTTGATAAAGACAATGAGAGAGGCTGCTGCTATTGGTAAGTAAGCAGCTGGGAAGCTAGTGATAGTTCAACCTAGGATTGTTTAAGGGGATAGGCAGAGGGGCTAGGATGTTCATATAATTCATGAATTTGACCTTTAAAGTATATGGGTAGGGTTTAGGGCCATATCCTTTGGGCAGAGGTAATGCTAAGCTACTTACATTCTTGTGTGTAACATATATTATGTGTGTAGTGCTACTCCCGTAGGAGCCGCTTAAGTGTTACCCAAATAGTTCTTACTTCTTCACTGGCAGCCAATTTAGCTTCAGACCCTCAGGTCGTCTACCTAAGGCTGCATGGCAGCACGGGCCAGGGAAGGCAAGCCTGCATCACCCCTGGATGTTGCAATCCACTCTCTGGGAAGGACCCAGAGCTCACATGTTCTCTCAATATATAGGCCAATCCCGACATCCTCCCCTGTAATTGGCTGAGATGACTACATACTCATGCTGCCCATTTGCCTAACTCCCACCCATGTTCCAGAAAGCTCTACTAGTTTCTAAAAGGCAGGAGGATGGGTTTTACTTCCTTTTTAGTCCCCTGCAAAGTAAAAACATAATGTGCTAGCATACCTCCCAACATTTTGAGATGGGAATGAGGGACACCTACTAGCAAACGTATGTAGGCATAGGATACGCCCCCTGCCATACCCCTTTAAAGGAGAATTAACCAAGAAAAAGGTTAATTAAATCTACAAGGGCTGTTTTTTACCACTACTATTCCTTTATATTGGCTTTTAAAATTTACAAATGCAGCAATTTAGAATTTGGATGAAAAGTGTATCACTGGGAAACGCTTTTTGAAAGCTAAAAAGTGCATTTTATATACAACTATATAGATCAGACCAAAATGAGGGACAAATGAGGGGGAAAGAGGGACAGAGGGACATTGCTCCAAATCAGGGACAGTCCCTCAAAATCAGGGATAGTTGGGACCTATGTGCATAATGTGCTAGTATGCATCGCATACTAGCACATTATGTGCCACTTACCTGCAAACGAAGCCCACGCTGTCCCCGCTGGAGGCTGCATCCATGTTCGCCCCTCTTCCTTCCGGGAGCCACAGACTCCGGCTCTGTGACTGTCCGGAGTCGCGTGACGTCACTCCCACACATGCGCACGGGAGCCGCCAGTTACGGCACTCGCTAGTGAAGAAACGGCACAGAGGGCCATTTTTTCACAGCGCATGCGCCAATGACATCATCGGTGCTCTACAAGGTAAATATCTCCTAAACGGTGCACGTTTAGGAGATATTTACAGTACCTATATGTAAGCCTTATTATAGGCTAACCTATAGGTACAACTTCCCCATGGAGGGTTACAACCTCTTTAAGTAGACATGCTTAACATAGATTTGCCTCTAGCCCCACCGCGGAGGGGCAAACTACACTAATCTAACTATTTACATCTAGCACCTATACTACATGTGTTTATGTGGGATCAATGTTTTTTCAGATTCAATCATATAATTTTCCTTAACCAAAATCACCAAATCTTTTCAAAACTAACAACAAATTTCTTCCAAAAAGGATAGTTTGAAATTCTGCTCTTGCACATATGCACTTGGTTGTTAATTGTACATATATGAGTTATATGCTGCACATATCTTTAAAAAATTATATATAGTATTTATAATGATGCCTGTAAAAATGGCCAGTATATTGAGTAGGTTTTATTGGCGTGAACATTTAATGACACTGGAAAATAGCCGAAGCACTCAATTTGGAAGAATATAGTTGTTAATGTCAGGCATTTGTCAGAGATAATGACAACATGAATGTGTTTTAGTCACCGGGGATTAGGTTTCCAAGCCATTCATGGAAGGCTAGGCTGCCAATGGCTTGTAAGTGGGGGTCTACCCAATTACTAGTCTGTGACGGGATGGGTCACTGCCTCCAATAACTCACTATTGTTGTGCTGTAACATTGCAATACATATACTATATGATAATTTGATCCCTTATTCACATATGTAGTGTAATAGGGAAAATACACTGAGTGATGTAATGGTGAAGTCAGAAATGGTCATTACTGGTCTGTAATTGGGCATAAAATACATAACGGGTCTTTATCGTCCCTGTAACAAAAGCCTAGTAGGTCCATATATCAAGGAAATGTTATTACTATTGCCCTCTGCATGAATTATTTACTGCTGAATTCTGTGTCATGCACATTGCTGCTAAGGGCACAAATCAGTGAAAAGTGGTAAAATTCTGGGCTAGAACAAAATAGTATTTTCAAGTTGACCTGTCACTTAAATATGGCAGGGGTATTGTATATGTTAAACACGCAGTTATTCTGTAGGTGACCACACCTATAGGGTTGGCCATACACTTAATTAAAATGTCATTTTGTATGGATGATTTTGGCAAAATGTTGAAATAATCTGTAAATATAGTGGTCCCATGTAGATGACTGGAGTATATTACACTTGCTTTCCTTTGGCCCATGCAAATATAGCAGACAGAAACTGGCACCTTGCATTTCTGCCCCCTACCCAGTAATGGGTAGGCCATCCAACATGCAACAAATAATATGTGTGCACACTGGGAAAGAGGAATCTTCCAAGAGTAACCTTACAGAAACAGGCCTCTTATGATTGGACAGCATATCGTTTAAGTGAACTTTTTTTCGCCTATTTTTAATCGCCTATTTACTGTACATTCCTGCGCATCAAAATAAAAGGTGTGTAAAGTCTTACAGTTCCTTTTTATCCTTGCTGCAATCAGCAAGGCTCCGACCTACTGCTGATTGAAGAGTTCGAGCTCTGACTCAGAATAGACTTCTGCAGCGAGACCACTGCTTCCACTAAGAGAGCGAAGGTCCTTGTCCTTCTCTGCAGCCTTTAAGGCTGCAACTGCTTTCTAAAGAAAACAAATGATAAGACTTTGAAAACTTTTTGTTTTGATCCATCTGGAATGCACTTAGTGCATTTGACATTTCAGTGGGGCTTTAAAGGAAACCTCAACTGAAAAATATAGAGGCTGTCATTGCTAACCTCTCTTTTTTGCTAATATGTAGTTCCTGGCTGTTATGTTGACCCAAAGTCTTCAATACTTCAAGCCAATGGCCTAGAAAAAGTGAACAGACCAGGGGTTCTGACACTTGCTGCATGCTTGTTCTAGGTTAGTGAATTAGAAAGTATTGAAATCAGAAACATCCAGGAATCTAGTATTTTCAAAGGGAGGTAATTTGAAACTTCTGTATTATTTTACAGTATCTTTTAAGGCTGGAGTCCAAGCAGACACAAGCTCTCCTATAAAACCCTGGTATAGCAACACTCTTGGAGAAAGTAGGTCAGTCCTTTGAGCAATGTGCATGTTCGCCAGGAACATGCTGATTGGAGGACAGAGAAAAATGAGCAGCTGCTCATTCATTGTCAAATCAGCAGTCTCAGGTGTGCTCCTGACTGAGCAGGACTGGTATCACAGTATAGGGAGAATGACCAGCTTTGCTGTGTTGCCAGGGTGTATGGATCGCCAGAGTTGCAAATCCTTTTGTAGGAAAAAAAAGTGGCTTTAAGGTGGGTCTGTTACTTTTATGTTATCTTATTCTGTACAAATTCTTAATGCAGCACTTCAGTCAAAAATATAACTAAAATAGCCCATTAAAAGTAAAAAAAACCCAGCTTTTTCTGCAGCATCTACCTTCAATCCAGAGCTGTCCCCTGCAGTACTTCTTTTCTGCCACTAGATGTCCTAAGCCTTTAGGGTTAAATGACAACCAATGTAATTCAATCCACTTTTCCTCTATGTCCAGGATGTAATGGATGTAATTGTTAACAATGAAATGTGTAGCATATTTATTATTACAAAACAATTTGAACATGCACTAACCAAACACTGTGTTTTGTTTATAAGACCATGATGAAAAACTCAAACGAAGAAAACTGGGGATCACCAAACTTTTTAGCCCGGGGGCCACATTGTAGATTTTATAAATATTTGCGGTCCGAAAAAATGTGTTTTTTATAAATAAATGAATAAAAATTTAAATAATCTCGTCAGAGCCTTTCCGCACATCTGTGTCCCTGTCAGAGCCTTTCCGCACGTCCGTGTCCCCGTCAGAGCCTTTCCACATGTCCATGTTCCTGTCAGAGCTTTTCCACATGTCTGTGTCCCCGTCAGAGCCTTTCCACACATCTGTGTTCCCGTCAGAGCCTTTCCACACGTCTTTGTCCCCGTCAGAGCCTTTCCGCACGTCTGTGTCCCCGTCAGACCTGTGTCCCCCACCCTGAATACACCCTCAGATATCCCCCCAATCTGATAACACCACCCCACCACCCCTGATACCCCCAGTCTGATCACACCCCCTATATCTCTCCACTCTGATCACACCCCCCATACCTCTCCCTTAACACACCCCTCCACCATCACACACACCTTTGGGTTTTCCAGTCCTGCAGACAGTTCCTCACAGTCCTGCGGCTCCTCCTCCAGATTATGTCAGTGGAGGAATCTGCAGCACACCAGGGTGGGTTAGCTGTTACTGGAGCAGGCACGACAATTCCTCCATACAAATCTGGTGATGGCAGCTGCACAGAGGGGGAGCCTTCTCCACTCCAGCCTCCTCCTCTGCCGCCACTCCCCTAGGCCAACCTCCTCCTCTGCCGTCACTCCCCCGGCCCAACCTCCTTCTCTGCCATCACTCCCCCAGCCCACCCTCCTTCTCTGCCTTCACTCCCCCAGCCCACCCTCCTCCTCTGCCACCACTCCCCCAGCCCAACCTCCTTCTCTGCCGTCACTCCCCCAGCTCAACCTCCTTCTCTGCCTTCACTCCCCCAGCCCAACCTCCTCCTCTGCCGTCACTCCCCTGGCCCAACCTCCTCCTCTGCCGTCACTCCCCCAGCCCACCCTCCTCCTCTGCCACCACTCCCCCAGCCCAACCTCCTTCTCTGCCGTCACTCCCCCAGCCCAACCTCCTTCTCTGCCGTCACTCCCCCAGCCCAACCTCCTCCTCTGCCGCCACTCCCCCAGCCCAACCCCCTCCTCTGCCGTCACTTCCCCGGCCCAACCTCCTCCTCTGCCGTCACTCCCCCAGCCCAACCTCCTCCTCTGCCACCACTCCCCCAGCCCAACCTCCTTCTCTGTCACCACTCCCCCAGCCCAATCTCCTTCTCTGCCGTCACCCCCCCAGCCCAACCTCCTCCCAAGCCCAACCTCCTCCTCTGCTGTCACTCCCCCAGCCCAACTTCCTCCTCTGCCGCCACTCCCCCAGCCCAACCACCTCCGCTACACCCCCAGCCCAACCTCCCCCTCTGCTGCCACTCCCCCAGCCTGACATATAGCCAGCCCGCACAGCCAGCCCACATCCATGCTGCCGGACAGTGGGACCCCGCCTCCTCCCTGCATGCATGGGAATCCGCCCACCACTTTGCCTTCCTCTGCCTCTATAGATCCGCTCTGACACCGGCACACATACATCGCCCCACCTGCCTTCTGCTCTGTCCCTCTGCCTAAAGCTCATGGGGGAATTGAAGCAGGCAGTCTCTGAATGAGCTGCGGGCCAGATAAAACATCCAAGCGGGCCAGATGTGGCCCGTAGGCCGGGGTTTGGAGATTCCTGATCTAAACCGTTCCATTGTAGCTCTGGCTGTATACTTAGTGCTGGAAGGTGAACCTCTGCCCCGGTCTTTTGCAGACTCTAACAGGTTTACTTCTAAGATTGCCCTGTATTTGGCTCCATTCATCTTCCAATTAACTCTGATCAGCTTCCCTGTCCCTGCTGAAGAAAAGCATCGCCACAACATGATGCTGCCACCACCATGTTTCACGGTGGGGATGGTGTGTTCAGGGTGATCAGGGCCGTAGATAAATTTTTTTCTTGGGGAAGTTCTGGTCTTTCAAATTTAAAGGCATCATTTACACTTTAATGGTGGGGGAGGTACGGTAAAAACATGTGACAGCATGAAGCACTACGTAAACTGTTGGCGCTATATAAATCTTGTATAATAATAATAATAATAATAAGGCTTTGCAATGCAGCGCAGCAAAAATGATCCCCATTCAACTTTATAGAACGCAATGCACGCAGTTGTGGTGCGGTGGTGTACTCATTAGTACAGCGAGCGCCTCCTAAGCGCCCTAGTTTTTTTTTTCGTTCAGCCCGCTGGATTGAACTAAAAAAAACTTACCATGTGAACCAGGCTTTAGATCTCATTCATATGTTCTAAATGGCCATGAAATGGCAAATATACTATAAATACCTACAGCCAGGATTCCAGATGTTCCAATTTTTGGCAGCTGCTCAGCCTGTTCACCTGAGTGATGGGCTGAAAAGAGCCACTACTGTTAACATGTATCTGTACATCCAGTGGTCCCCATGTTTAAGCTCTGGGGGACAAAGCAAAACACATCAGGTGTGGCCTGGCGGGAACTCAGGTTGAGGTCTCTCCCATCACTACTACATTACCATAGGACTCCGTGAATGTGTGGCACCAGGGATTTTTTTCTCTCTTCTCTTTAGTGACTACAAGAGCTGGGATGAGCTCCATCCCTCGCCAGCACTCCTGCAGCCCATTCGGTATCATCTACATTACTCCCCACATCGATTAAGCCTGAGCGACACACTAACAAACTGTGGGTCACAGTGGTTAACTGTTGTTAGGGACTAATTTCTGACTCTGGATGCAGAGAGATTTTATCCAAGGGCAAAAATGTATCCCTACCACCCATACAGGTGGATACATGTTTACAGCAGTAGACAGCCTTGGCTCATTTCAGCCCATCACTCAGGTGTATAGGCTGAGCAGATATTAGAACATCTGAGATCCCGGGTGCAGGTATTTGCAGTATACTTGCTGCACCCTGATCATGTAGGATATATGAATGAGACCCAAGACTGGATTTTACCTAACCTTACTGTGCAAGTTAAGCAGGTGCAAGGGGCAACATATTGTGATAGGCAGTAAATTCAGTGATTTATTTAAACCTTAAAAAACTGTGTTCAAGCCTATAATAACGCTTACCAGTCTCCCTTCAGCTGTGTCATATGATACCTCGAGGAGGAGTCTAGGAGTTCCTTCAACTGTGCACTATTAATTGCCGGCATCTGAGACCTTGCAGTAATTTCCTGCTTTTCAGGAGGACCTGAGAGGGCGGGGCACAATAGAAGGGGGGCTGGCTGCTGCACTCCGAAACTCTGATTTCTTCTACTGTGCTGGAGGCTAAACAACAGGGACACTGACTGTGCATTTTGCCAGGATGCTCTGGGGGTGTGGTTTGAACACCCCTGACCACCCCTTATCTATGCCCATGAGGGTGATGTGCAGTGTTAGTTTTCCGCCACACATAGCATTTGCTTTTAGGACAAAAAGTTAAATTTTAGCCTCATCTGGCCACAGCACTTTCTACCACATGTTTGCTGTGTCCCCCAAATGGCTTCTCGCAAAGGGGACTTCTTATGGCTTTCTTTCAACAATGGCTTTCTTCTTGCCACTCTTACATAAAGGCCAGATTTGTGGAGTGCATGACTAATAGTTGTCCTGTGGACAGATTCTCCCAACTGAGCTGTGGATCCCTGTAGCTCCTCCAGAGTTACCATGGGCCTCTTGGCTGCTTCTCTGAATAATGCTCTCCTTACCCAACCTGTCAGTTTGGGTGGACGGCCATGTCTTGGTTCTTGGTAGGTTTTCAGTTGAGCCATACTCTTTCCATTTTCAGATGATGGATTGAACAGTGCTCCGTGAGATGTTCAAAGGTTGGGATATTTTTTTATAACCTAACCCTGCTTTAAACTTCTCCACAACACTATCCCTGACCTGTCTGGTTTGTTCCTTGGCCTTCATGATACTGTTTGTTCACTAAGGTTCTCTAACAAACCTCTGAGGGCTTTACAGAACAGTTGTATTTATACTGAGATTAACTTACACACAGGTGGACACTTCTGAACGCAATTGGTTCCACTAGATTTTAGTTAAGGGGTATTAGTTTAAGGGGGGCTGAATACAAATGCACGCTACACTTTACATATGTTTATTTGTAAAAATTATTTATCATTTTCCTTCTACTTCACAATTATGTGCCACTTTGTGTTGGTCTATCATATAAAATCCCAATAAAATACATTTATATCTTTGGTTGTAACTTGACAAAATGTGGAAAATTTCAAGGGGTATGAATACTTTTTTAAGGCACTGTAATAAAGAAATTCATTTAAGCATATTCATTCTTGGCAATGACAAATGATATCCACAAGCAAGGGCCAAACACATAATGCAAACTTCACAGATGGTAAGTACCTGTCTGGATAGCAGAAATTACCTTGCCAGGCAACAGTTCCCTAACTCTCCACCTGGAGCCATCCCAGTCCTTTATCTCGCGAGTGTCATAGGACCATGAGCCCCCCACCCACCCTATTGGGAAGCACCTTGAGTTGGTCATCACCCTGGTATGGTCTCATAAACAATGCACAGAGTTTGGTTATGGCTTATTTAAATTGTTTGTGCTAATAAATATGCTACGTCGTATACTTTGCCCTGTTCATACTGGTATTAGAAACAAGCAGTTGAGATGTGTTTTGGATGCTCCACGAAATCCTAGTAAAGCAGCCTCCAATGGATAATATGGACAGTGGACAGATCTGTTCACATTTGAAAAACTTGTGTTTGCGTTGCTTTGCACTGTTGTGGGGCAAAAATGAAGCTACATGTTGAGTCTGAGAAGAGGAAGATTGTCAGCTCCTTCTATTCAAATCTATAGTAACACTCCATAAATGCATATATGGCATTTACAATTAAATATCAGTGAGGTGAAAGGTGGAATGTCTGCGAGATAGAAAAAAAATCACTTGGGGGCACCTGGGGTGAATTTTTTAACCGTTAGACCCTTTTCACACTGAGGCGCTTTACAGGCACTATAAAAATAGTAATGTAATGCGCCTCTCCTGTCACTCCAATGTGAAAGCCCGAGTGCTTTCACACTGGAGTGGTGTGCAGGCAGGACGTGCAGGGTGTGCAGGCAAGAAAAGTCCTGCTAGCAGCTTCTTTGAGGCGCTTTAGGTGCCCCTGCCTATTACTCATGAGCAAGTGATGATGATCACATGCTTGACGAAGGGATCGTGAGCAACTCTGAAACATTGCACTCTCTTGTTTGTGATGTGATCATACTTCAATAAAAAAACATTTGGACTTAAAGTGTTACTAAACCCAGGACCCTTCATTCACTATATCTGGTCTCCCACAGTACACAGAACATGGAAACGTAATGATTTTAGTAAATATAAACTGCTAAACACCTTTTCTCATCAGCAGTTATAGCAGTCCTATGACTTCTATCAGTGTGTGGTTAAAGCTTGTAGGAGGAGTTTTCATTCTACTCTGACTGTCCTATGAGGCTGCAGGACCCCTGACCCTCTGTCTTGACATTGCTGATTCTCCCTGTGCCGATCATATGCACCCTCCCAAGAAAAAAGAAACTCTCTAGCAATACACACCAAACTGAGCATGTATAGAGTGGCTCCAAAGGCTCTTTCTTATCAGGAGATGGTTAGAGGACAGTGGAAGAAGGGAAGGATCAGATAACACAGGCTCAAACAGCCTTTTTGCACAATGCTGAGGAATAACCCCTCAGGTTCCACAGTTAGTATAACAAGCATGTTTACCGCATATACAGACTGATTTTACTGTTGTGGGTTTAGTAACACTTTAGTTTGAAGATCTGTTGTGTGCTGGCAAATATCTACACTGTGTCATGCATGATCCGGTCTCCAGCTGGTGGTTACTGCAGCACCCAGTATCCTAGAGCCTCTTCCAGGAACATGTGCATGGGAATATGGATGGTTGTCAGTGAGAGACATATGACCCGTGGTCGCAGTCCCACCAAAAGTATACGTGGGGGATCCTTGAAACTGACTGTTTTTTATTTCTTTTATAAGATTGTCTGACTTATTTTTTTTAACACTAATAAGATAGTATTGAGAGTTTACTGATTTTATAGCTTGTAGGTAGCTTTTCTAAGAGAATGTATTTTTTTTTCTTTATGTACCATATTGAACTTTTTATGTAATCAGGTACATATAAAATATATCACACAGAGATCATAATAGCACAAAATGAATGGTAATGAATAAAAGCCAATGTGTACTATTGACATGTGATCGCTGTGATTGGTCACAGAGATCACACGGTACTGGGCCGGCCAGGTACAACAATCTGTCTTCTGTTGTGTCCGGACTCAGTGGATCAGCATGGAGTGAGATAGATTCATACCACGCTGATCTGAGGAACGTCATGATGGGAACCTCTTTTCCTATGTAATATAATACTTTGTATATCACTAGGTGTACACTATAAGATTTGACTATGGATACATAGTTCCAATTACATTGGAACTAACGACTATCTTGGAACATTAGGAGGACCGTTCTGTGGCATTATATGGGTGACAATGACCATGTGTAGGAGGACCATTCAATGTGTTTCTATTTTGATGTTTTTTACTATTAACCGTGAGTGTTCTTGCTGAAACTTTTCCTGAAGAAGTGGATTATCTCCTGCAAAACGTGAACTGCGTCAAAATTATAGCAACTCACTGTGCTCCCCCATACAGGAGCCACTAAAAACCTATATTCAAGGGGTACTAGATAGTTTTGGTTATGTTTTATGTGCAGCTTTTGTGTGTTTTGTATGTTTCTTGATACGTATGCATGTGCTGAGAGCCCGAGCCAGCTGCTTCTGCCCCTTCCATAGCCCAGCGCTTCAGTGAGCGCTGGAGGGGCAGAGCAGAGAGTCAGTAACTGACAGCAACCAGATCTCTGCAGGCTGAGGACCGAGCTGTGTTTGATTTCTCAGTTCTCAGTCTTAGAGGCGGTGGGGGACAGCTGCAGCTGGGATCGGTGCTGCAGTCATTTAGGTCAGTATGATTTTTTTCAAATTTTTTTTTACAAAGCCATACTTTTCTTTTAACTGAACTAAATGGAGCAAATGAGAGACGTTTATTGTTAGGCTTTACATGCCCTTTAATTGTATGCACTATAACAGCAGCTGATAAATACATTACATGCAATACAGCCAGATACTGTCTTTTTTATAAATTAGAATGATTACTATATACATGCATGGAAAAAAACTATCTGCATGACAGCACAAAATCAGGATACATTATTAATGATGGCAACACTTTTAGTAATAAAGGGGGTTACATTTTTGATCCCCTACCAAGTAACACATGGTATTATGATAAAGTAAAAGCATTCAACCATGGAACATCCTTCCCGCACATTTCAGCCCCTAGTTTAACATATGTTAACTTTCTGAGCACAGACTGGTCACATTGTTCAGTGACTCTACAATGTTTTTCTAAGACTGAACAGAAGTGAGCTCATTCTACAAAGCTGGATAGATTTATTACCTGTTCAACATTCCTGTTTCCTATAGACGGATAGAGAGCCAGAGAGTCTAAACAGAATATAAAGGGATATGATAGATAGATAGATAGATAGATAGATAGATAGATAGATAGATAGATAGATAGATAGATAGATAGATAGATAGATAGATAGATAGATAGATAGATAGATAGATAGATAGCATAGATAACATAGATAGATACAACATTTGCTTATATCACTTTAAAGGCCAAAGCGATGTCCAATTCTATCTCCATTCTGGAGGAGAATTTGGCTGCTTCAACCTCTATAAATCTAGATAAATAGCTAGATACATAGATAGGTTGATAGATAGATATTATACATTGGATAGATAGATAGATAGATAGATAGATAGATAGATAGATAGATAGATAGATAGATAGATAGATAGATAGATAGATAGATAGATAGATAGATAGAATATTTGGATTCTGGCTTAGACATTATCGCTTTATAAGCTGTGAAGTCCAGTTCTGTCTCCTTCCTCAAGGATACCAGAAAAAATATGCAGAAATGGAAGGAGAGCCAGGATGAAAGCCAGGATGAAAAACTCCAAATAATTTTTTAGTCTGTACTAAAAAAAAAACAATGCGTTTTAGGGGTCAAAGAAAGTTCCCTTTTATTAGGGCTTCAGTTAAAATAAGAACATTGAGTGGATACAAAATAAAGCTTTCCTGTGTGATTCTGTGCAGGGAAGCTAATTGCTAGATTAGGAGAGTTAAGCCAGAAGTAGACAAATCACAGTTCAGCTGGTTCAGCGGGAACTGGACTAATTTTCGATCCATATAGCCAGCAGGCTGGTTGTACTGAAGTCGTTCAATTGATCGACTTCAGTACAACCAGCTTGTTGGCTTTTTTTGGTACGATCACTGCTGCTAGCTATAGCCGGGAAGAGTAATCAATTAATTCTGACTGCGAAAAAAGCTCCCGCTGTCAGAATACAATAGCACAGCGGGAGGGGTTCCACCATCAACATTGACTGTGTTGTTTGGGGAATCAAGCAATTTGCTTTCCTTCAACCTGTGGTTAAAAAAAAAAATTGCATAATGTATGGCATGCCTTACTGTCCAAGAGTATTCTTCGTCTTCCTGGAGGAGGATTTGGATTCTCCAACCCCTCTATAAATCTCACCTTCCTTCGTGTTACTCCAGTATTTGGTGTAGCTGTAGTGTAATGGAGTGGCTCTGACAACTGTAATTCTTATTAACCCCTATTTGAAGTATTATAGGAACCAGTTGGACAATCCAGAAAGGTTAAGGCAAATAACAATATTTTCAATCCATTGCATTCCTTTAGATATACTAAAGACATCAAGGGGAAAATTTACAATACATCTGAAAGTTACTGTACGACCAAAGGGTCTTGTCTTCATCAACCAAGTAGTTATTCCTTTTTCTGCACAACAAAGAAGAAAAAAAGGAGAACCTGTATGGTTAAAATGACCAACACAAGAAGTTATTCGTTCATATATATGCCCAGCATCAGGTGATGAACGACTACATGACTATGATCTTTAATGATATTTAAAAACAAGAATATGCTTAAATCATTCTGTTAGCTAGTAAAGTTTAGTAGAGTCTGGAAGGTATTAGTAGAACTAAAGACAAAAAGTTTGATTGTAAGAGCTGTATAATGTTATTATTATTTTACAGGATTTATATAGCGCGAACAGTTTGCACAGCGCTTTACAACATAAGGGCAGACAGTACACTTACAATACAAATCAATACAGGAGGGATCAGAGGGCTCTGTGTGTTCTAGGTTACACTAAACAAAAATGGATCAGCAAGAACAAAAAAGCTAATTTACAAACACATACCGGATAAGTATTTTTTCTTGCTATTCCTGTTGAAAAACATGACATTTAGACCCCGTTCACACTTGAGCGTTTTTCAGCTCGATGCTTTATGCTCAGAAACCATCAACAAGCAAAATCCCATTCATTTCAATGGCCCCTGTCTGTAAAATTTGCAAATCTGCTAAAAAAAACCACTCAAAAAGCCTGAAAAAAAACACTTGGAAAAAAAAAACACCTGAAAATGCTCAGCTCGAGTGTAAATGTAGCCCTAAACTCTTTTTTTAGATCCAATAGCTTTTTTTATTGTTTTTTTACATACACCAATAAACAATACATTACATACATACAGTTCAGATACAGATAACCAACAGATAAATACATGAAAGAAAGAAACCACTACCCCCAAACATGAACAGACATTGAAATCAAGTCTCTTCCTCTCCTCTCCACCCCCGCTCTAGCTATGATCCTCCTTCCTTACACCGGTCAAAATCGACCAACCACCTTCTCCATATAGTCTCAAGGTTCCCTGAACAGCCTCGATGCAAAAAAACATATTTCTCTTTTAACAAACTTTCCCTAATTTGTGTTCTCCACTCCTCCACTGTTAGGGGTATATTGAGATCCATTTTTGAGCTATTAACTTGCGCCTGAAACAGGCTTCTTAATTTTGTAATACAGACACCATCCGGAATCCAAAACTCTTCTACCATGTTGAACAACCGGTGAAGTTTGGGACATTTCCATAACGAATGAATGAGATACGCGGGTCCATCCTTATATCAAAGACAGAGAAGGGCGTCCCTTTGTTTCCATTTAAATAATTTCTCAGGAGTGTAATACACCTTATGTAAGATGAATAATTGTGTTAACTTTTGCGTGATGGATAAAGATAAGTCTGGAACTGTAGATAAGGCCATTGACCATTGTTCATCTGATATTGGTCCCAAGTCACACGCCCATTGAGCCCTTGATGGTGTAACTATTGAATCTTGAAAATCAATATACAATACCCCATAAAGTCAGGAGTCCTTGTTTATATATCTTAGAATCTAATCATGAAATTATTATTGACTTATTTAATTTTTTTTTTAACTCTTTATTTAAATTTTATATATTAAAATACACAAACACCCAACAAAAAAAGGGAAAATACACTCTTCCAAGTATACAAATCTCTACAAAACAATGATAGACCCCAATATTATCCCAATCCTGCCCTCCTCCCCAACCCCCCCCCCCCCCCCGCTCCCCGCAGAAGATTCCCTTCCAGAATAAACATGACAGCTAGAAGTATATCTATGCTTGTATTAATTTGTGATGACTTCGTCAAACCTCTCAGATTTTTTAAAGGCTTCCCATCTGGCCCATCTGCCCCCCCTGTCTACTTGATCCCTTTCTGAGGGATCTGCTACCTCAGACTTCTCTAGGACATAAATTTCATTTACTCTTGAGATCCAATCTCTAATCCTAGGACCCTCCACTTCCTGCCATTTCTTTGGGATCACGCTCTTTGCTGAATTTAGGAACACAGGGATTAGGGAGGTTTTAAACCGTCTGTTTAAGCCCTCAGACCCATGGAACAGACAGACCCATGGGTCCAACGGGATAGCCTTACCCGTAATCACCTCGATTAGCTGGATCACCTCCCGCCAGAATATTTTTATTTTTGGACAACCGCACCAAAGATGCGCCATTGTTCCCGGGGCCAAACAACCTCTCCAACAGTTAGATGATTTGTCAGGTTGGAATTTGCTGATTTTAATAGGAGTCGCATACCACCTGGCCAGGCACTTATAATTAATCTCCATCATTTTCATGTCGACTGCTGTACTATGTGTTGCCCCCAAGATGCTCTCCACCGAAATTTTTTTACAAATTACTCACAATTCGTCTTCCCATTTTTTAATGAATGGCGGTACTTAGCGCTCTCCACTCCCTGACAGAATTTTGTATAATGCAGAAATGTTCCTCTTTGCTATATCCCTGCAGAATAATTTCTCTATTGGTCTGAAATCTCCTTCCTCCCTCAAAGTACCAGGAATGCTTCTGACAAAATGCGCAAGCTGACCGCACCGCCACCCATTGACCTTCATTAAATCCCTTTGTGTTAACAATTCCTGAAATGTGCGGATTTTCCCTCTATTAGTGATATCTTTTAATTGTGCTTCACTATTCAAAATCCAATTTCCACCATCCCCGGGGGAAAATAAGTGTTTTCTTTTAAATTAAGGGTGAATCTGCGACTACGGGGGGCGTGACCGGATGTCGTTGTGAGCGGGTGTGTGTGTGAGCTCCCGCTTGGCTCCGGCTCCCATGCTGCTCAGTCCTCTCTCTCTCCCTGACAGCTCAACCTAGCCTGCTAACTGCATATGTGCTATCTGTCCCGCCTCCCTGCCTCCGGGTACACCGCTCCAGCCGACGGCTATTGTGACCGGCCAGCCGCATCTTACCTTCGGGAGCGGGGGTGTCTTACTGCCGCTGCACTGCGCTGCCGTATACCGGCTTGTTCCTAGCCCCATACTCCGCGCCCGGACCGTGCTGCAGGCTTCTCCCCGTCGCCGCTGGACTAGTTGCCTGGCAACGCCTGGGGCTCTCGCGAGAGCTGTGGAAACCTCCAGTGATCTGGATGACGGCCCGGGAGTGACAGCTAAGACGCTCCGCTTTGGCCCCAGTCTTACTCCCCTTGCCTTAGTCACAGCCACAGCAACAGACGCCAGCTACAGCAATAGACACTGTGTACACGTGGAGAGAACGCGCAGCTCTGAAATACCACAGGACAGGTATGTGAGCATTTGGGCTCAGTTTAAAAATCCCTGGGACTATGAAGGTGGACTGTATGTACTTTGTTAAAACTATGCCCTGCTATACCTGCTAATGTTATACAGTTATATAATGGTTGTTAAAAGAGTCATTGAAAGAGTAAAATAAGGAAGAGCAAAGGGAAGAAGGAAAGAGGAGAGCGGAAAAAAAAAAAAACCAAAAGAGGCAAGGAAAGAGTTTGTTAAAGGGAGAAGGAAGGAGGAAAGAAAGAAGAAAGAAAAGGGGGAAAAAGAAAGTAAAGAGAAGTTTATGGTGCCCGGATAAAAACCAAAGGACATTACTCCATGGTTTAATAGTCTGACAGGAAGAAGGAGAAGGGATCGGGCGGTCGTGACCTACCTGATCAGTTTGTTAACCTTGCGGCCCTGTTGAAACACGCATATTGGTTGAGTAGGGACGGGAGGGGTGCAAACAGAACCTTGCACTAAGAGATATTATCTACTTGTGCTAGCCGCTGCTGCGGTCCCTTGGTTTCCCCGTGCCACATTTGTTCCCCACTGGCGGTGCTGGGTACCCAGGTACACAAAGGTAACAACGGCGATGTCAAGGAGGAGAGGGGAGGAGCCAGCCAATATGGAGAATTTGGGGCCCCAGTCGCTGCGATCTGCAAAGGAGAAGGGGAACCAGGCGGCAGCAGCTGCAGCAAAATTGGAGAGGTTTGCACACACTCCTGAACAGACCCCCATTAAGAATGGGCAAGCTCCGCAACTCAAGACCACTGGGGATAGGAAAAGTTATGGACAGGCATCTTCTAACCCAGCCGGAGTAGGGCAGAAAAATCCAACTGTTAATAAAGGCCCAGGAGCAGGGGAAAAAGTCCAGGTACCATCACTAGCAATGGCCTCTGCTACAGAGGCAGAACCAACCCTGAGGGAAATTTTCCATGCGATTAACTCTTGCAGAGCATCAGTGGAGGGGTTAAGCTGCCAAATTAAAGAGATCAAGGATGAACTGTTATTAATAAAGCAGGAATTGCAAAAGGCAGTAGATAGAATAACCGGCTTGGAGGGTAGAGTGAGCCAAGTGGAGGATGATGTTTTCCCCCTACAGCAAGATGTCAAGTCTATGAAGGAACAACTGGGTAGAATTAATGAAAAAATGGATGAAATGGAAAACCGTCTAAGAAGGGACAATATAAGAATAGTGGGCCTCCTGGAGAGATGTGAAGGGCAGAATCCCATTGCTTTCTTGGAAGGATGGTTCACAGAAATATTTGGAAGAGATGCATTTTCCCCACAGTTTGCAATTGAGAGAGCCCATCGGGTCCCCTTCAGGGCTCCGCCCCCTGGAGGGCGCCCCAGGTCCTTATTGATGAAATTTTTGAACCACTGCGACAAGATAACCTTAATGCGCAAAGCCAGAGAGAAGGGGCTTATTCTGTATAATGGTGCAAGGGTCTCATTTTTTGCGGACTTCTCTCCGGAGTTGCAGAGACGCAGGGAAGGTTTTGTGGAGGTTAAACGTACCCTTCAAAAATATGATGTCAAGTATGCCCTACTGTATCCAGCTAGGCTACGGGTTGAGGCAATGGGGGAGGTTCTCTTCTTTGACTCCCCGGGGGGGGTAACCCACTGGTATGAAGAAAACAAACAGAGACTGGAACCCAAGGGAAGGAGCCCAGAATGTTAGGCTGTTCGATCAGAAGACAAGAAAATTTGGACTGAGGGAAGCAATATGAATTTGACATAGAGAGGGAGAATGATGGTGTATGGTAGATTAGGAATGGGAGAGGGGGAGGTTAATATATTTAAAAATTTGTACACGTGGATTCTAATGGTGCAAGGAGGAATATATGAGACGGTCACGAATAGAGCCCCAGGGGCTAACCTGATAAGGTGGGGTAGGGGGGGGGTAGGGATGGGGGGGGATTGGTGGGGGGGAGGGAGAAGGGGGGGTGGGTGGTGGAGAGGTAGGGGGGTTGCAAAATTATTTCAAAGAGGAATTAAAATGCACTTTGTAACTGGAGGGGTAGTTAGGGGAGTGGGGTGGGAGGGGGGAAGGGCGATTAAGCACACGTGTGGTAAATGCAAACACTATGAACAGGAACATGGAGAAAGGGAAAGGGGGACACTTAGAATGTTCACTAGAAAGGAAAATAATAGTAATGAAGCACAGAGGGTAATTAAGGCAATACTTTTTCTTTTTTTTTTCTTTCCTTTTTTCTTTTTTTTTATCTTAAAGATGTAGCACTCAGCTTGGTACTAATGGAGGGATCCTCTATCAATAGGAACATGGGGAAAGAGGAAAGGGGGACACGTAGTAGGTTTATTAGAAAGGGAAACAATGGTAATGAAGCACAGAGGGTAGCTGGGGTTTTTCTCTTTTTTTTTTTTTTTTTTTTTTTTTTTTTTGTTGTTTTCTCCTGTTCTGCTATATGTAATACACAGCTTGGCATCAAGGGTGGGGTCCCACTTTGGCTGCCCCATGGGGGTTCCTTCTTTTTGCTTTCTGGGGGGAATTATAAGGGGTAGGGAGGTGTTAAAGCTTGGCACAAGACAGTATACCAAGTGGAAGATGCCCATTGTTGTTGGCTTTCTGGTACTAATTCATGTCTGTTGTTTGTCTAATGCAGCCTAAAGACCTTAAAATAGGCTCCTGGAACGTACGGGGGATGGGGAACCCAATTAAGAGGGCTGCCATTTTTTCACTGCTGGAGATAAGGGGGGTGGGCTTGGTCTGCCTACAGGAGACTCACTTGACAAAGGATACGATGAAAGGTCTTCCAAGCAGAAGGTTCCAGGCCCAATATCACTCGGTGTATTCCTCCTACTCCAGGGGGGTGAGTATATGGGTAACAAGAAGTGTGATGTTCTCCTGTAGGCAGACCAGGATAGATAGTTTAGGTCGTTATGTTTTTTTATACTGCTCTATTGAAAGCAAAATGTATGTTATTGCTAATATTTATATCCCTCCACCATTTAAACTGGAAGTACTGTATAGCTTAATGGAGTTTATGGTGGATAAAACAGATACCCCGGTGATAGTAGTAGGGGATTTCAATGAGGTATTGAACAAAGAGCTGGACAGATTTCCACCGCGAGCCCAAGTAAATAGTGTAGCAGGGGGCCGGCTGGGTAGCTTCCTGGAGGAGGCAGGACTGTTGGATTTGTGGAGGGTCCGGAATCCTGGAGTAAGGCAGTACTCGTGCTTCTCGTCCTCCCACTCCACCTTCTCCAGAATTGATATGACCCTGGGGAACGCAGAGGCAGTGCCAATAATAAAGAATGTAGTATACTATCCGAGAGGGGTCTCGGATCACTCCCTGATGGTGGCTTCAGTGGGTTTAGGGGTCAGGGAGGTTAGAGGGCCCTGGAAGCTAAGTCCATATTGGTTGGAGTTAATAGGGGAGCCAATGAAGATAATAACAAAATTAGAAGAGTTTTTAAAATTTAATGAAGGCTCAACGACAGCAGGTGTACAATGGGACACACTGAAGGCATTCCTTAGGGGTATTTTGATTCAGGGGGTGGCAGGAGTTAAGAGGAGGGCAAGGGAGTGGGAGGAGGGAATTAGGAGGGAACTGGAGGCGGCAGAGAAGCAATTTATAGAAGGCCCTACACCAGAGAGGCAGAAACTGTGGGAGGAGAAACAGGAGGCCTATAGAACAGCAGTCCTGAAGAGGGGTGAAAATAAGCAACTCTTCTTGAAACAACGGACCTTTGGGGAAGGAGAAAGTGTGGGTCGCATGCTGGCCTATTTGGTAAAAACTAACTCCTCCTCCTCGGTGATCCCGGTAATCAGGACCCCAGGTGGTGAGATATCCTCTCAGAGCCCAGAAATTACGGATATATTTGAGAGGTATTATAAAAACCTGTATAGGTCACAGGGGTTCGTTGGGGAGGAGGATATGGAGAAGTTTTTTAAAGACATACAGGTCCCTGTAGTTACTGAAGAGGATAGAGAGGGTATAGATGCGCCAATTACACTAGCTGAACTACAACAAGCTGTAAATGGAATGGCAAATCAAAAATCTCCGGGGCCGGATGGTCTCCCGATAGAGGTCTATAAGCACTACGGGAAAATCCTCCTGCCGGAGTTGCTGAAAACGCTGAACTGGGCTCTGCAGGGAGGGTGTCTGCCTGTCTCTATGACTGAAACAAATATCATCCTGCTTCATAAAGAAGGGGGTGACCCATTAGAACCGTCGGCATATAGGCCTATATCTTTGTTGTGTACAGACGCCAAGATTCTGGCAAGGGTTTTGGCTGCTAGACTTAACAAAATTATGCATAAACTCATCCACGTGGATCAAACGGGATTTATTTCCCATAGAACCACGAGTATGAACATTAGGAGGGCATATATGAATCTCCAGACCCCGACAGAGAATATAGGTTCAAGAGCAGTGGTATCTCTGGATATAACTAAGGCCTTTGACAGTTTAGAATGGCCCTATCTCTGGCGGGTGTTGGAGGAGTTTGGCTTGGGTCCTGTCTTCAGAAAGTGGATAAAAATATTGTATAGGGGCCCAAGTGCGAAGGTTAGGGTTAATAAAGAACTGTCAGGGAAAATATGCTTAGAGAGGGGGACGAGACAGGGATGCCCCCTGTCCCCCCTGCTGTTTGCTCTCGCTATGGAGCCACTAGCAATCCATATTAGATCTAGCTCCAAGATCGAAGGCTTTGTAAGAAGAACAGGAGAGGAGAAGATTGCCCTGTATGCCGACGATGTCCTACTGTTTCTTGGAGATACGGAAGGTTCTCTTGGGCAAGTAATGGACATAATGGGAAGGTTTGGCAGCGTGTCAGGACTGGTGGTGAATTGGAGGAAATCTGCACTATTGCCATTAGATAACCCCAACGGTCCGGACATGTCGGGAATTCCACAATTAAAAGTAGTCTCAAAGATTCGCTACCTGGGCATAAATATGTCAAAAGACCCCAATCAATATATCGTAGACAACCTAGTTCCACTATTGGGTAAATTTAGGGGTAAAATAGATATCTGGAGCCGGTTGCCCCTGTCGGTGGCAGGAAGGGGCAACCTGATCAAGATGGTTTGGTTGCCCCAACTGCTGTATCTGCTACACAACGCGCCGGTGTGGCTGAACAAAAAGTGGTTCCAAAAGATCGACTCACTTTTTAGGGAACTGTTGTGGAGAAGGGGGAAGGCCAGGATTAGCCTTCAGAGCTTGCAGTTGCCAGTTAAAGAGGGGGGGATAGCCCTCCCGCATCCGAGGTGCTATTTTCTGGCAGCACAGCTGCAGCACATTCGGGGTGGAAGTGCTGACAGAGGTTTGTTAACGCTAGAGACACCCCATAAAATTGTAGTAGAAGCATTGGAGGCAGACTCACTAGTTGGTAGAGGCCCCACAACTAAGTTAATAACTAAAGTCTGGAAGGCAACAAAGACCTTAATGGGATATGTTGGGTTTACAGAATATGCTCCCCTCTGGCATAACAAAAACCTACAGGAGATAGTGGCTATGGGGGAATTTAAGGAATGGGCGAGGTGGGGTATAAATAGACTATCCCAGCTGTATAGAGGGAGGGTATTGAAATCCTTTGAGGACCTCCAAAGGGAATACAGTATCCCAAGACAAACATTCTTTAGGTATCTGCAAATGAGAGCGGCACTGGAGGTACAATTTAGAGTAAATCCCCCAGCCTGGACAGACGCTACACTCCTCCAAAGGGTGATTAAGTCCGGGGAGATGAAGGGCTTTATCTCTGGAATATATGCGCAGCTGTGCAAGGAAACCATTGTCAGATCAGAGCATCTGGGTTGCAGGCAGGGGTGGGAAAAGGATGTGGGGAAGCTGACTGATACACAATGGAAAGAAATACTGGAGGTGGGACAGGAGGTTTCAGTTTCACCTGCACAGAGACTCTCCCACCTAATGTTGTTACATAGAGCATATTACACCCCAAAAAAATTATTCCGTTTCGGTGTAAGAACTGATGCTAAGTGCCCCAGGTGTGGGGAAGAGGGTGATCTGATACACATGGTATGGAGGTGCCCCAAGCTAGTACGTTACTGGCGGGGGGTTGTGGGCTCTATTGAGGGCAAATGGGGGCTTTCCCTGGAGATAAACGTCAGATTCTGTATTCTTGGATACAGGGTATGGAGACGGGAGGAGGTAGCAGCTAAAATAGCCGTTCTGAGGTGTCTTTACCAGGCCCGGAAGCTCATTATGCAGAGATGGCAAACAGTCCTTCCCCCTGCAGTGGACGAGTGGGCTAAAACAATAAATGAGGTAATATGGAAGGAGAGAGCCCTATATATTAGAAGAGGGAACCTTAAGAAGTTTGAAAAGATGTGGAACCCGTGGTTGGAAAGTCTAGGGTGCCAGGAATAAAGGGAAGGTTGTGGCCCAAGGTAGGGGGTGGGTAAGGGAAGGGTGGGAGGGTTGGGGGAAGGGAAGGAAGGTAAAGAGAAAAAGGGAAAGCTCCCGATCGCCTTAGTGTATCATATGATGTATGTCCCTTTTCTAGTGGAGTGTGTCCACGCGAACATGTAGGTGTTTTAATACAATATGATGTATGTGAATTAAGAATTGTTAATAAAGATTATTTAAGAGAAAAAAAAAAAAAAAAGGGTGAATTATACTCCCACTTACTAGTGAGATGGATCTGATCCCAAATTTTAAGTGTGTGGTGCGTTATAACATGTGTGTTTGGACCTAAATTCCTGTGATGAGGGGGATTCCAAACCAAGTGATTTAACCGTGCATTACTTAAACCAATTTCCAAATTTACCCATCTTTTATTAGTACTTCCTTTTGCCCAATCTTACGTCCGTGATAGAACTATCGCTTTATAAAATTTTTTAAAGTCTAGAATAGCCAACCCTCCCTGTGCTTTTTCTCTACTCAACACCGTGTACGCTATCCTAGGTTTCTTATTATTCCATACAAAACTACTTATTAATCTTATTAACGTCCTAAAATAGGTTTGAGGTAAGGGAATAGGGAGCATCTGCATCTTATAGAACACCTTAGGAGCTAGCACCATTTTGACTATGTTAATTCGCCCGATCCATGAGACCGGACGATGCAATATTCTTTTTATTTCTGATCCAATTTCGTCTAATAATGGAATAGAATTCAACAGACATATCTTCCTGATGGATCCTGCTAACTTAACCCCCAGGTACTTAATGTTTTCTCTCCTAGGGAAATGAAACACCTCTCTGAATCTAGCAACTTCCTGTTTATCAACATTAATCTTTAGGGCTTCAGATTTCTCAAGATTAATTTTATAATTTGACAGCTCTCCGAATTTCTTCAATGTGGACAGCAAATTGGTAATCGAGATTCTGGGTTTGGTGATAAAGAGGAGGACATCATCGGCAAAAGCAGCCAGTTTGTGCTCCTCCTTTCCCACTATGCAGCCGCTAATATCCGGATTTTTTCTGATCGTAGCCAATAAGGGCTCTAAAGTCAGAACGAATAGAAGCGGGGACAGCGGGCATCTTTGCCTAGTCCCGTTTTCCATGGCAAACTGTGTTGAGGCTAAATTATTGACCTTCACAAATGCTGTGGGTTGGTTATATAGTATTTTAATCCATTTTAGCATTGTGGGCTCAACGCCCATGGCTTCAAGCGTTTTGGACATGAATCTCGAGGTTACTCTGTCAAATGCCTTCTCGGCATCTATTGACAGAAATAGACCTGGGGATCCGCTTGATTTAAAAGCCTCCGATATGAGAAGAGATCGCACCCCATTGTCTCTGCCTTCTCTCCCTGGAATAAATCCCACTTGGTCCGGATGGACCAAGTAGGACATTTTTTCCTTGAGCCGAAGCGCCAACACCTTGGCATATAGTTTAATGTCGGTGTTTAAAAGTGCAATCGGCCTGTAGCTAGAGCATAGGGTGCGGTCCTTGCCCTCTTTAAGAATAAGCGTCACCGATGCAGTCAGCGCACCCTTACATAATTCTCCTTGCTTCCCCAGCCCATTCCAGACCTGGCAAAGCCTTGGAACCAAGGAGTCTTTAAATTTTTTATAGAAGCTAGTTGTAAAGCCATCCAGTCCAGTGCTTTTCCCCGGAGGAGATGATCTCAGGGCCAGGCATATCTCTTCTTCAGTTATAGTTCTCTCTAATTCTGTTATATCGTTTTCAGACAAAATAGGAAGTCCCGCCCCTTTCAGAAAGTCTCTCACCCTCTCCTCCTTATTCCCACTGCTATATTCTCTCTGCCCGACCGAGTTGAGGGATGAGAAATACTGCCTGAATTCTTCTCCTATCTCTTTAGATGTGTGCCTCATTTCGCCATTTTTAATTTTTGATCTTATCTATGAAATTTGCATCCCCTTTTTTCCTTACAATTGCTGCCAAGTGTTTACCCACCTTATTTCCCCACTGGTAGCTATCTTTTAGATGTTTACTCATAATCTTAAATGACTCATTTTCCAATAAGTCTTTTAATTCTTCTCTTTTAATTATCAATTGCTGTAACAAGGGCGTATCATTTCCCTTAGAGGCTTTATGAAGTTGTTCTAGTTGATGAATTTTAACGATGAGACTTTCTTTCCTTTTAGTTCTCTCTTTCTTCTCCCCCGCCCCATTGGAGATTAAGACCCCCCTTATATATGCCTTGAAGGCCTCCCATAGGACTGCCCCCGAGATCTCTCCGGTATCGTTGTTTAAAAAAAATGCATCTATTTCCTGTTGGATTTTCACAGCTATCTTGTCCTCCTCAATTAGTTTTTCGTTTAAACGCCAAGTATACGGAACCCTTTGGAGCCCTTTTATCTTCACCTTCATCATGACAGGGGCATGATCTGACAATGTCATGATTTCTATCTTCGACTCTTCAATAGAGTCCAATAAACTATGATCCGCCATCAAGTAATCCAGCCTTGAATAGGTCCCTTGCACAGGCGAGAAAAAAGAGTAATCCCTCTCCTTCGGATGCTGTACCCTCCATACATCCATCAATTGGCAATCATGCAACTTTCTCCCTATGCTCATTAAAAGGTTTTTACTAACCTCCCGTGCACTAGATGACCTATCCAAGGCTGGATCTAAGCAGAAATTGAAATCTCCTGCTAATATCACTTCCCCTTTTTAAATTCCATCAAACTATTCAGGGTCTGGGAGAGGTATTTAATCGGATCTCTGTTCGGACAGTAGACATTGGCCAGAGTGAAAATCCTTTCCTCCAATTTTACCTTTAAAAATAGGAACGGCCCTCTGGGTCCACCCTCCTCTCCAACAATACATATTTGGTCCGTTTCGAGAATCCGATTACCACTCCCTTCGCCAGTTTGATGGGTGAATCGCAGTAGATCCAACTCGGAAAATTTCTTGAGTCTAGCTCAATGCCCTCCTCCAACACCAAGTGAGTCTCCTGTAGAAAAACTATATCTGCACCATAGAGCTGCAACTCTTTAAGCACTTTGAGCTTCTTACCGGTAGAATTTAACCCTTTTACCTTATATGACAAGCATTTGACTTCCATCTGACCTGGTTATTAAAGCGCATCTTGTTTCCGACACATTCGCCTCAGCCTTACCCACTGTTTGAAAAAAAAGAACAGAAAAAAAGGAAAGAAGAAAAAAAAATCTGTGGGAACTCCCATCCCCCTCCTCCCCCCAGACACCCCCTCCCCCCCATAACACCCCCCCCCTCCCTCACCCGCCCCCCCCAGCCGATACCTGACCTCGGGGCCACAGCGTCAAGGTTGCCACCATCGTAACCTGCGTCCCCCCGTGCAGTGGGATGAGGCTCCCACAGTGGAACGGAACGGGGAGAGGGGGGTAGACGCGGAGGTCACCGTACCATTCCATCCCCCCCCCCAACCTCTCCCCACTCCTCCCCCCCTCACAGCCTTTGGATTTTTCTCTGCTTTTTTTTTTTTTTTCCTAAGCCATCCCTCTGATTATAGGCTCACCCCTCCCAGGATGGTTGGTGCTGTAATATTTAAATTTCTACAAAAGTCTTGTAAGTCCTCCACCTGATTCAGTCTGAAATTTCTACCCTCTTTCGTCACATTCAATGCTAAAGGAAAACCCCAGCTATACTTTAAATTGGCCCCCCTCAGTAAGTCCAACAAAGGTCTTAATTGCCCTCTCCTACATAGGGTTCTGGCCGATAGATCGGAAAATATTTGGATTTCGCCGTTGTAAAACTTCACAGGTTGAGCTCCTCTTAATTTTCTCCAAATCTTTGCCTTGTCCTCATATTGGTGAAACCTTACAATAACGTTTCTGGGTACATCCTCCCTTACGCTTAGGGGTTTCCTTATCCTGTGGACTCGATCGATTTTAATTCTTCTCTAGACTTCTTCCCATGAGTGGATTTAAAATTTCTTTCATCTTGAGGAACAAATCCTCTCCTCTCTGTTCTGGAATGGATCTAATCCTTAGGTTTTGCCTCCTGCATTGATTTTCCTGTTCCTCCAATTTATAGAGCATCTCCCGCTAATCTGACTGTAGTTTTTTTACTTGATTATTTAGAGCTGTAATCTCAAGCGCTTGTTGTTCTGATGCCTCCTCAGCTGCTTCTACTCGCTTCAAGAGATGCCCCATATTTGTCCTTACATTAAGAATTTCAGCTTTAATTGAGATCTCTAGTTTGGAAAACATGTCCTGCATCTCTGTTTTTGTTGGAAGTGCGTCCGTATCTGTTTCCATGCTGAGGTCTAGGTCCGCTTCTGGGAGAATCTCCCCTCTGGGGGTCCCCCATTGGGCTCCTTTGTGCATAGCTAGGTCTTTCTTCTTATCTTTCACACTTTGTTGCCTATTATCCATAGCCGTAATTTTTGAATGGAGCTTGAATTCAAGCTTTCTCTGGGCTTTTTAGATTCAGCTGCTTTATGAGAGCGACCTTTCATGTTCTTCGCCCCCCAGCTTTGAACCACTTCCTTGCGTCTAGCTAACAGAGCCTTTAGACTAGCGCATTACTCTCCCCACAGTGCATACCATCAGCGATCGCTCAGTTTAAATTATTTATTCAGTTCTACTGAGCCACCATACTATTCTGCAGTACCTCAATACTTTTCTTCCACTTGATGGTTAAAGAGATACACTACAAGCGCTGCGCCTGCTCAGTAGAGGGGGGTCCTTATCCGCCGAGGGGAACTTTCTCGGCAGAACACTGGCAGAGTTCAGGGAAAAAGAAAAATCAAGCAGCATACACGGTCATGTCTCTTGAACAGCAGGGGGTGTAGCAGGGGGTGTAGAAGCGTTTTCCTGGGATGGCCTGGAATTGAAGAGACTTCCGAGATCAGTCACAGCTCTTACATTATGGTGGGAGCTGCCATAGAAAGGAGACCGATAGGTCTTTTTCCATACACGGCTGTGGGGGGGAGATCCCGAGCAGTAAGCAGAGTCAGGGAGCGAGGTGCAGGGAGGACGTGTCAGAGGGCTGTGAGCTCCTCAGGACGAACCAGGAGCTGTCGGCCAGCCCCGCTCCGGTGGTATTAGTGGCCGGTTCCACTTGCCGGCTTCTTCTTCTAGAGCTGCGCCTCCCGCTTTATCGAGGCGGAAGATTAACTGGTCCAACATGGGCTCTCACCCCACGCCATCCCTGCCGCCATCGCCTTTCGGACCTCCGCCCTCCTCCACCACACCAACGTCAGGCCCCTCCCCCGGCTCTAGCGCGTCACATCCCCTCCGAGTCTACTGAGCTGTGTTGGAGCATTTGTGTAATCTTTGTGTATTTAATTTTAATTCACAAGAGCGGGTCTGTGCTTTTATAGCATTTCTAAGCTGAAGGTATTAAAAATACCTATTCTTCAGAATTTCATATTATTCCATTATTTGAGTGAAGGATTTTAAACGATCCTCCTGAAATAATTGCATCAGGTACCTTAACCCATAGATGGAATCCTTCCAGTTTTCCCAAACTAATTAGCATTTTCCCATATTGGGGTATGACATGTGTAACCCTTTATATTAGTAATGTTTTTCATTTCTTGCTATACTTTATCAAATAATTTACCCGTCAAAAACCCTTTTACCGTTCGCAAATTTCCTGTCTCCAATAAAGAGAATATTCCCTACATAACAGCAAACCACAGGCCCTGTATAGGCTCAGAAACCGATATTTCAGTCCAGCCAAAAAATTGCTGTAGTTGTGAGGCTAAAAAATAACTTTTTATGTGTGGAATAGCAAGCCCTCTAGCATCTTTAGCTAACATTAGGGAGGTTCATTTTATGCAAGATTGTTTTTTCCGCCAAATAAGTTCTTGAAAAAGAGATTCTGTCCTCCTAAACCAATGTGATATAATCCAAACAGGGAAATTATGAAGGATATAAAGTAGCTGCAGGATCCAGATCATCTTAATAAGGTTCGCTCTACCAACCACTGTCAGTGGAAGTTTACACCAACTCCAACATTTATCCCTTAATTTAAGCATTAGTGGTTTAAGATTCAAACCAATATAATGCTGCGTACACACGATCAGAAATTCGGCCAGCAAAAGACTGATGAAGAAGCATTGAACCTAATTTTCTCGGCTCGTCGTAGTGTTGTACCTCACCGCGTTCTTGACGGTCGACAGTTCAGAGAACTTTTGTGTGACCATGTGTATGCAAGGCAAGCTTGAGCGGAATTCTGTCGGAAAAATCATCCAAGTTTTTCCGGACGGAAATTCCGATCGTGTGTACGCGGCATAACCCTTCACATTTCTGGTTACCTCAATCCCCAGATATTTGTCCATATGATTAATTTGTATTTGTGAGGCCTGATCAGGCAGAGAAATTTCCATCTCACCCCATGGCAACAGTGTTGATTTCTCCCAGTTGATCTGGAAGCCTGAAAATCACCCTAAACTCCGAAGATCACTTGATAGGTGGCAATCATATATTAGTATAACACTTGTAAGGGACATTTTACAACCTCCCCTGAACGATTTAACTTGACAGATAGTTAACGACATTTAGAAAACATCCGCTTTGACGCGTTTACATGCCACGTTTACATGCCACGTTTAGCCCCGTTTGCGTTTAGAAGCTTTTTTTCTTCCAAATAGTCAAAAAGTAAAAAACGCCTGTAAACAAAACACCGCTAACGTGAGTTACTGCGTTTACATGCGTTTACAAGCTGTTACAGGCATTCTGCGTTTTATATGCCTCTGATCATCCGTTCTGAACACATTTTTTTTGCTTTCCAAAAAGTGATTCGGAACTCAACTGCCTAGAAATGACTATAAACGACCCTGTGTACATGTACTGATAAGATAACATAGAGGAGAGTTCAGGGGCAGCTGAAAAAAAAATGGCCAACCGCTCTTAAAAGTATGTTTACCAGCAGTAGTGTACATGAAGGCTTAAACTCCCTTTCTGTTCAGGAGCACTGACAGCATGCTCTTGCTGAGATTGTGATTCCTGATTCACTGTGATTTCAGATTTACACTCTAGTCATTAATGTGTAGTTAAATAAATAAACTTTATTACTCAATAAAACATTAAAACATAAAGACAGTTAAAAGCTCGGCCAAGACAGAGTACAATGAACCATTTACAATGTACAACACTCATAAAAGTAAATTATAGGTCAGCTATATTAGAATTTATATCCACATAATGCAAAGAAAAATGGCCATAGTAGATCCATAAAGCATAACTGTCAAGTGTATTAAAATACAGAGAAAAAATAACTAATATCAATAGACTGTTTTAAATCATCACACAAATATATACTGTATTTATCGGCGTATAACACGCACTTTTTTCCCCTTAAAATCCGGGGAAAATCGTGGGTGCGTGTTATATACTGATCCCCGCTATCTGTGATCTATCGGAGCGATCGCCGCGATCGCAGCCGACATTCACATAGCGTGTAGTTTTAAATATGGCGCCGCGGAGTTCGGAGGGACTCGGCGGAGCTGAACGAGCGCCGCCGAGATACACATAGTCGAGTGTTCTCGGCTCTTTCCGGCGCCGCTCACAGTCACCCCCAGTCCCGCTATTGGACCTGTGTTATGTCCATCATAGGGCAGGACTGGGCGGGACTGTGAGCGGCGCCGGAAAGAGACGAGTACACTCGACTATGTGTATCTCGGCGGTGCTCGTTCAGCTCCGCCGAGTCCCTCCGAACTCCGCGGCGCCATATTTAAAACTACATGCTATGTCTATGTCGGCGGCGATCTTTCAAGCGATCTGTCCAAGCATGTAATGGACACTGGGGGCAAGGCTGCACTGACCACTGGGGCAAGGCTGCACTGACCACTGGGGCAAAGCTGCACTGACCACTGGGGCAAAGCTGCACTGACCACTGGGGCAAAGCTGCACTGACAAGGCTGCACTGACCACTGGGGCAAAGCTGCACTGACATGGCTGCACTGACAAGGCTGCACTGGGGCAAAGCTGCACTGATAATTCTGCACTGGGGCAAAGCTGCACTGACAATTCTGCACTGGGACAAAGCTGCACTGACAAGGCTGCAATGGACACTGGGCAAGGCTGCAGATGGATACGATAAGGCTGCATTGATGGGCATTTTAATGTAAGTTTTTTTTCCTTAAACCTCCCTCCTAAAAGTTTTTTTCCTTAAAATTCCCTCCTAAACTTGGGGTGCGTGTTATACGCCGGCGCGTGTTATACGCCGATAAATACGGTATTTGAAATAAAATATTTACTGTTTATGACACTACTGTAGTGTGGGCAGATTTCTGACAGTCACAGGCTGGGTCAAGCCCCTCCAGCCTGTGTCTTAAAAAAACAGGGAGATGAAGCCACCATCAATCAAGATGTAATATCTCACCCACATTGTGTTTAGCTGATTAGTGGGCATAGAGGAAAAGGGAGGGAGTGAGCTATTATTTACCAGAGTGTATATGCCCACATGTGTGACTCTATAGTCACATGGGTAGCTTAGATGTGATAGGGAGGAAATGCTCAGGGTAGAATAGAAAATTAAGCATGTGCAGAGCTGCCAACACTGCTCTGCAAAATTCCCAGCTGCAGTGGGGACAATGACAGGAAGGGGGGATGGAGAACAGCAGGATCAACCAAGTTTTGTGCAGAATACAGAAAACAAATCCCATAGTGACCGAGTGAGTATGAACAGCATGTAATACACAATTTATTCATAGTTTTTAATTATGTGGGTTTAATGACACTTTAGGGACAACCCCTCATTGAGGACCGTAGACACAGTAGTCAGCCAGGGAAACTTAAAGTGGTTCTAAAGGATCAAAGTTTTTTCACCTTCTTGCATAGAAAAACCTCCTTTGTGCAGCAGCCCACCAGCCTCCCCTAGTATTTACCTAAGCCCAATCTCGATACAGCGATGTTCATGAAAGTCTCCGCTCATTGGCTGAGACAATTACAGCGAGTGAGCCAATGAGGAGAGAGAGGGACCGTGGCTGTGTGTGTAACTAGACAGGCAGAGCCGCAGCTCGGGAACAAGTTTGCTTGGGTACCCCCATTGCAAGCTGCTTGCTCTGGGGGCATTTGGCATGATGGAGAAGCCAGGAGAGCTGACAGGGGACCCAAGATGAGGAGGAGATGAAGACACATCATGCTTACCTCCCTTCAACATCAGAAGATGTCCAGCAGTGCCGTCAGCACAGAACTGGCAAAAAACAGATGGGTACACCCATCTACTGTCCAGAAAAGTCTGACCAGAAGTGCTCTTCATGGAAAAAATGCAGCCAAAAAGCCATACCTCTAACATGGAAACAAGGCTATGCAACTCAACTATGCATTAAAACATGGGTGCAGAAAAATGGCAGCAGGTTCTCTAGACTGATAAGTCAAAATGTGAAATATTTGGCTGTAGCAGGAGGCAGTTTGTTTGCTGAAGGACTGGAGAGCGGTACAATAATGAGTGTCTGCAGGCAACAGTGAAGCATGGTTGAGGTTCCTTGCAAGTTTGGGGCTCCATTTCTGTAAATGGAGTTGGAGATTTGGTAAGGATTAATGGTGTCCTCAATGCTGAGAAACACAGGCAGATACTTATCCATTGGGCCATATGCCAGGGAGGCAAATAACTGGCCCTAAAACCATTCTGCAGCAGGACAACAACCCCAAACATACAGTCAAGGTCATTAAGAACTATTTTCAGCGTTAAGAAGAAAAAGAACTGGAAATGATGATTTGGCGTCCACAGAGTCCTGATCTCAACATCCCTGAGTCTGTGATTACATGAAGAGGCAGAAGGATTTGAGGTAGCCTACATCCACAAAAGATCTGTGGTTAGTTCTCCAAGATATTTGGAACAACTTACCTGCTGAGTTCCTTCAAAAACTGTGTGCAAGTGTACCTAGAAGAATTGATGCTGTTTTGAAGACATAGAATGAGTGCACCAAATATTGATTTGAATTTCTCTTCTCTTCATTTACTTTCCATTTTGTTAACTGATAAAAAAAAAACTATTAACCAGCGACGGACCATCTCTTAGAGGCGCAGGGGCACTGCCCCCCATCCATGTGTCCAACCCCCTAATCTGCATGCAGGGCGCCGGACGCATGGATTCCAATGGGATTTTTTTTTTTGAAGCATGTGATTAAAGCTCTAATAGGCTTCAAAAAAGGGTGGACTTGGGGCGTAGAGCACTGCACCCTGAGCCCACCCAGTTGTGTGACAATAGGGAATGAATATTCGCTATTTTCACACTGAACCTCCTCCTGGCCAATCAGGAAGCGGGTCTGAAAGGAGAAGCGTTCTAATTGGTTGCCAGGAGGAGGGAGGAGATGGAACCCGCTGTGATGCCTGCAGAGGAGAGCAGGGGAAGGGGAAGCTGCCGCCCGTCGCCCGAATGAAGCACTGCCCGCCATAGATGGGGTAAGTGCTGGTGGTGGTGGTGGGGGGTCTGTGGGTGCACTCTTTGCTGTCTCCCACATAAAAATTTACCAACAGCCCTCACTGCTATTAACACATCTATTTCTGAAAGCATTCTTAGTTTGCAGCATTTCACACCTGCCTAAAACTTTTGCATAATATTGTATTTAAGGCACAGTCTTTATTAACTCTCATAGGAAGCAATTCATTGTTTGAGAGCCCCCTCTTGTTTCAGTACCTCATGAGAAGGCTGGGAAAGGTATGATATGCAATCAACACCAGGTGGCCCTGCCCTCCGTTATTTAAGAACCGTCAGAAGACGAGAAGTGTCACACAGCGGGAGCCTCCCATCATGGATGCGGAGCGGCCTGAGAAGAAGACGGGAAGAAGATGCCGCGGAGGAAGATGCTGGAAGAGAACACTGGAGGAAGAGCCAGAAGAAACAAAAGAAGAAGATGGAGGAAGAAACCGAAGGAAGATAGAAGAAAGAAGATAGAAGAAAGAAGATGGAAAAAAGAAGACTTTAAATAAAGGAGTTGTCAAAAACTGTCTCTTGTCATTTTTAACATTTTTGACAGTTTTTTTTCTGAAATGGTAGGGGTACTTTTGTACCCCCTTAGCATTTCACACAGGGGGGGGGGCCGGGATCTGGGGGTCCCCTTGTTAAAGGGGGCTTCCAGATTCTGATAAGCCCCCCACCCGCAGACCCCCACAACCACCGGGCAAGGGTTGTGGGGATGATGCCCTTGTCCCCATCAACATGGGGACAAGGTGCTTTGGGGGCCTACCCCAAAGCACCCTCCCAATGTTGGGGGCATGTGGCCTGGTACGGTTCAGGAGGGGGGGTGCTCTCTCGCCCCCCCTCTTTTCCTGCGGGCTGCCAGGTTGCGTGCTCGGATAAGGGTCTGGTATGAATTTTTGGGGGGACCCCACGCCATTTTTTTTTTTAAAAATTGGCGCAGGGTTCCCCTTAAAATCCATACCAGACCCTTGTCTGGTATAGATTTTGAGGGGAACCCCCACGCCATTTTTTTTTTCAATTTTGGCTGGGGTTCCCCTTAATATCCATACCAGACCGGAAGGGCCTGGTATGGAATTTAGGGGGACCCCCCCATGCCACTTTTATTGTTTCACGTTAAGCAGTATTAAAATCACTGCTCCCAAAAAAACGGCCGTTTTTTTGCATTGATCTATGTCCCCTGGGGCAGGACCCAGGTCCCCAAACACTTTTTATGACAGTAACTTGCATATAAGCCTTTAAAATTAGAACTTTTGATTATTCATGTTCGAGTCCCATAGACTTTAACGGTGTTCGCGTGTTCGAACAAATTTTTTGCCTGTTCGCATGTTCTGGTGCGAACCGAACAAGGGGGTGTTCAGCTCATTCCTAGTCTCCATATGGGAAAGCAATTTTAACGTCTAGGTGTTTGACTTGCTTCCCTTCCCGGCTGCAACACTAAGAAGTGCTCTGATGGTGGAGTGTTTTATGATGGTAGCGAGTGTTTTATCGTAATCTTCACCAAATTTCTGGGAGTAACCCTTCGCAACTAGTTTGGCTTTGTATTTGTGGATATTCCCTTCTTCATCTAACTTTACTTAGAAAGTCCACTTACTTCCTATAGTTTTGCGGTTAGGAGGGAGCTCTGTGAGTGTCCAGGTTTTTTTTCTTGAGGTGACTTTAATTCTTCTGCTGCTGCCTTTCTTTATTTATTGACTTCATATTTTGGCAGTTTTTCCACATCTTCCCAGGATGTTGGCTCAAGTATGCTGTGTGTTTTGACAGTGTATGACAGCTTGAGGGGTGGTATCCCCTTTGTAGTCTGAGTAGATCTTCTGACTTCAGGCAGTTCAGCAGGATCTGGTGGGGAACTTGATTTAAGCATTGTGAGTTCCACCTCTTGTTCTGACTCCTGCACAGGTTTGCTTTGGTCGACCTTGTATTCTGGTTTGCTTGGAATATTCACTTCACAGCTTTCAGGGATCTATGTTTCTGGTGATGGGCTCTCATTAAAATAAACACTACGACTTATTGTCACTTTGTGAGTCTATGGGTGTAGGATTCTGTAACCCTTAGTTTGCTCACTGTAGCCTACTAGAATGCCTTCTATGGCTCTTTTCTCCAGCTTGGATCGCATTACACTTATATAGGCATATGCTTTACATCCAAACACTCTGTGCCCTGTGCTAGGCTTTGACACATGCCACATTTCGAATGGAGTACTTTTAATGGCTCTTGAGGGTAGTCTGTTCTGTAGGTAGGTTGCAGTCATGACTGCTACTCCCCAGTACTTGTGAGATAGGTTGGCATCTAACAACATGCACCTGGCCATTTCTATAAGAGTGCAATTTTTCCTTGTCTCTTCAGGTATGAGACCATTTCTTTGCTTATGTATTCTCCCCCATTGTCGGTGCGTATTATTCCTGTAATATCCAAAAAAAAGATGCAGTGCTAATTAAATATATGAATAAGAATATACATAAAAAACTAATGAGTAAATACCAAGGTAAAAAAAAGAAAAAAAAAAAGTGAAAAAAGAAAAACTAAAGCAAAGTCCCATCAAGAAAAAAAATCCATAAATTCTTAAATAACAGTGTCCATCCAGATGAACAATAATAAATATGCAGAAAAAGGATTGTGACAAAGTCTTCAAAGCAAATGAAGTGCACCTAGATCATCACCCAAAGTGTATGAATAACTTGCTTACCAGAAAGCAATAACAGCCGCAGCAGTCTCGCCCAGCCTAGGGAAGAAAGGTCTTCCTCAGCCCTTATGGGAAATCCAGAACTCCCGCTGTTGCTCTTTTGCCGCTTCTTTGGACTTGTGAATTGAGATTTCATCTGGTTCTCCTTGGTACTCGGGCAAATCAATCTTTTTAGCCACTAATTTACATGGGAACTTGTCTCCCAGGATCTGGACAACCTCTTCCAGCTTCTTGGCACAAACACGACGCTGGTTTCCGTTGGAATTTATTGCTAGACATGGCAACAAACTCTTGAAATTTCTCTGTTTCATTCTTGTGTTTCATCAGAAAAGTAGTTGTGTACCTGGAATAATCATCAATGAATGTCATTAGATATCTGTTCCCACTTGACGTGGGAGTTTTCATTTGACCGCATACATCACTGTGTATGACCTGTAGGGGGTGGGTGGTTTTTCCTTGAGATGGCTGTGGAAGTGGAGCATGTGTGGTTTTTGACTCAATACAGCACTTGCATGTCATGAGCACGTTGCAAGGTGTTATTGTCAAATCTTCTGATAAGCCTCTTTATATTGTCCTGTATAGCTTCTGGACTTCTGTGCCCTAGCCGCCTGTGCCATAAGTGAATACATTTGCTGTGTAGGTCATTATAGACTATGTTGGCTTGCTGGTCTGTGGTGATGAGCCTGTATAGGTACTCATCCAGTCTTCCTTTTGCGAGGAATCACATATTGTGAATTCACAAAAGGACCCCTAACTACTAAACTAAAAGGACTTTAACGGTACCAAAGGATGAAAAATATCAAGATTGTTTATTATACATGTTAAAAGCTATGAAAAAACATAGAAATGTGCATATGTACCACAGACGTGACAGCAAAAATTTAACACAGACATACAGTGCCTTGCAAAAGTATTCACCCCCTTGGCTTTTTACCTATTTTGTTACATTACAGCCCTTAGTTCAATGTTTTTTTAATCTGAATTATATGTGATGGATCAGAACACAATAGTCTAAGTTAGTGAAGTAAAATTAGAAAAATATATACATAAAACTATTTTTCAGAAATAAAAAACTGATAATTGGCATGTGCATATGTATTCACCCCCTTTGTTATGAAGCCCATAAAAATCTCTGGTGCAACCAATTACCTTCAGAAGTCACATAATTAGTGAAATGATGTCCACCTGTGTGCAATCTAAGTGTGATCTGTCATTACATATACACACCTTTTTGAAAGGCCCCAGAGGCAGCAACACCTAAGCAAGAGACACCACTAACCAAACACTGCCATGAAGACCAAGGAACCCTCCAAACAAGTAAGGGACAATGTTGTTGAGAAGTACAAGTCAAGGTTAGGTTTAAAAAAAATATCCAAATCTTTGATGATCCCTAGGAGCACCATCAAATCTATCATAACCAAATGGAAAGAACATGGCACAACAGCAAGCTTGTCAAGAGACGGCCGCACACCAAAACTCACGGACTGGGTAAGGAGGGCATTAATCAGAGAGGCAGCACAGAGACCTAAGATAACCCTGGAGGAGCTGCAGAGTTCCACAGCAGAGACTGGAGTATCTGTATATAGGACGACAATAAGCCGTACGCTCCATAGAGTTGGGCTTTATGGCAGAGTAGCCAGAAGAAAGCCATTAAATTTAGAAAAAAAAAAATGGCACGTTTTGAGTTTGCGAAAAGGCACGTGGGAGACTCTCAAAATGTATGGAGGAAGGTGCTCTGGTCTGATGAGACTGAAATTGAAATTTTTGGCCATCAAAGAAAATGCTATGTCTGGCGCAAAGCCAACACATCACATCACCCAAAGAACACCATCCCCACAGTGAAACATGGAGGTGGCAGCATCATGCTGTGGGGATGTTTTTCAGCAGTCGGGACTGAGAAACTGGTCAGAGTTGAGGGAAAGATGGATGGTGCTAAATACAGGGATATTCTTGAGCAAAACCTGTACAGCTTTGTGTTTGAGTTGAGGCTAGGACAGAGGTTCACCAATACTCTGCAATGCCCCGCAATACTCTGCAATGCCCGCAATACTCTGCAATGCCCCGCAATACTCTGCAATACTCTGCAATGCCCCGCAATACTCTGCAATGCCCCGCAATACTCTGCACTACTCTGCAATGCCCCGCAATACTCTGCAATGCCCCGCAATACTCTGCAATACTCTGCAATGCCCTGCAATACTCTGCAATGCCCTGCAATATTCTGCAATACTCTGCAATGCCCTGCAATACTCTGCAATGCCCTGCAATACTCTGCAATACTCTGCAATACCCCGCAATACTCTGCAATGTCCCGCAATACTATGCAATGCCCCGCAATACTCTGCAATGCCCTGCAATACCCCGCAATACTCTGTAATACCCAGCAATACCCCGCAATACTCTGCAATACCCCGCAATACTCTGCAATACCCAGCAATACCCCGCAATGCTCTGCAATACCTCGCAATACTCTGTAATGCCCTGCAATATTCTGCAATGCCCTGCAATACCCTGCAATACCCTGCAATACTCTGCAATGCCCTGCAATACTCTGCAATGCCCCGCAATATTCTGCAATACTCTGCAATGCCCTGCAATACTCTGCAATGCCCTGCAATACTCTGCAATACTCTGCAATACCCCGCAATACTCTGCAATGTCCCGCAATACTATGCAATGCCCCGCAATACTCTGCAATGCCCTGCAATACCCCGCAATACTCTGTAATACCCAGCAATACCCCGCAATACTCTGCAATACCCCGCAATACTCTGCAATACCCAGCAATACCCCGCAATGCTCTGCAATACCTCGCAATACTCTGTAATGCCCTGCAATATTCTGCAATGCCCTGCAATACCCTGCAATACCCTGCAATACTCTGCAATACCCTGCAATACTCTGCAATACCCCGCCATACCCAGCCATACTCTGCCATACCCAGCCATACTCTGCAATACCCAGCCATACTCTGCAATACTCGGTGATGCCCAGCCATGTTCAGCCATACCCAGCCATGCTCGGCCATGCTCAGCCATACTCGGCTGTACTCGGCCTCTGTATGTGGCCAGGCTGTGGAAGTCTCCCACATGTGGTATCACCGTACTCAGGAGGAGTAGGAGAATCTATTTTGGGGTGTCGTTTTTGGTATGTACATGCTATGTGTTAGAAATATTGTATAAATGGACAACTTTGTGTTAAAAAAAAAAAGTGTTTTAACCACTTCCCGCCCGCCGTCATACGACGTCCTTGACTTTGCGGGGGTATATCTGAATGATGGGTGCAGCTACAGGCATCATTCAGATATCAGCTTTTTCAGCCGGCAATTCCCTACACCATGAGAATGATCATAGCGGCTGTTCCACTGCTTGATCGTTCTTACGGGAGGTGAGAGGGGACGCCTCCCCCTCCCGCCGCCCTCAGGTGCTTCTACCGACTCACCGCTACGATCGAAGCCAGGATCTTTTTTTTTTTTTTTTTAATTTCAGGCTTCCCAGCCTAGAGGTGAGATGTGGGGTCTTATTTACCCCATATCTCACTGTAAAGAGGACCTGTCATGCCATATTCCTATTACAATGGATGTTTACATTCCTTGTAATAGGAATAAAAGTGATCAAAAAAATAATTTTTTGGAAAAAAGAGTCAAACTAAAATAAATAAAGTAAAATGAACAATAAAATTTTTTTTTTTTCCCTGTGTCCCCGTGTGCTCTCATGCAGAAGCGGACGCATACGTAAGTCCCGCCCACATATGAAAATGGTGTTCATACCACACATGTGAGGTATCGCTGCGATTGGTAGAGCAGGAGCCATAATTTTGGCCCTAGACCTCCTCTGTAACTCAAAACATGTAACCAGTAAAAATTTTTAAAAACGTCTCCTATGGGGATTTTTAAGTAGCGAAGTTTGGCGCCATTCCACGAGCGTGTGCAATTTTGAAGGGTGACATGTTAGGTATCTATCTACTCGGCATAACTTCATCTTTCACATTATGCAAAAACATTGGGCTAACTTTACTGTTTTGGTTTTTTTTTAAAGCACAAAACAGTTTTTTTTTTTAAAACGCGTTCGAAAAATTGCTGCGCAAATACCGTGCAAGATAAAAAGTTGCAACGATCGCCATTGTATTCTCTAGGGTCTTTGCTAAAAAAAACATATATAATGTTTTGGGGTTCTATGTAATTTTCTAGCAAATAAATTATGATTTTTACATGTAGGAGAGAAATGCCAGAAATGGCCTGGGCACTCTAGAATGCTTGAAGGTGCTCCAGTGCATGTTGGGCCTCTGTATGTGGCCACGCTGTGTAAAAGTCTCACACATGTAGTATCACCGTACTCGAGAGCAATAGCAGATTGTGTTTTGGGGTGTAATTTGTGGTATGCATATGCTGTGTGTCATAAATAATCTGCTAATATGACAATTTTGTGAAAAAAGAAAAAAAAAATTTAATTTTGCAAAGAATTGTGGGAAAAAATGACAACTTCAAAAAACTCATCATGCATCTTTCTAAATACCTTGAAATGTCTTCTTTCCAAAAAGGGGTCATTTGAGGGGTATTTGTACTTTTCTGGCATGTTAGGGTCTCAAGAAATGAGATAGGCCGTCAGTACTTCAGGTGTGATCAATTTTCAGATATTGGCACCATAGCTTTTGGACATAACTTTCACAAAGACCAAATAATATCCACCGATTTGGGTTATTTTTACCAAAGATATGTAGCAGTATAAATTTTGGCCAAAATATATGAAGAAAAAATTACTAATTTGCAAAATTTTATAACAGAAACAAATTGACTACCTCAGCTCTGTTCCTGTGTGCTGTGTGAAGAGGATGTGTCCCTTTCCTCCAATCAGCTGTCAGAGGACTCCTCACTTAGCTCTGCAGATTGTAACTTCAGCTCTCAACCCCTTTTTTTCTGAACTCTCAGACAAGCTTATAAATTCAGAACTTTGAACGGATGTAGAGAATACATGGATGTATAAAACTTTTTCGCAGACAAGACTCGTGGCCACTCATTAAAATTAGAAGAAAAGAGGTTAAACCTTAAAGAATGTGGAATTCCCTCAGCGGGGGGCATCAATAGTTTCAAGAAACTATTAGATAAGCACCTGCACGACCGCATCATACAGGGATATACAATGCAATACTGACATATAATCACACACATAGGTTGCACTTTATGGACTTGTGGCTTTACTCAACCTCACCTACTATGTAACTAAGAGACGACTAAAGATAGACAGATTCAATTTATGTAGGAGGATTTGTGTATCACCTGAGAATAGTCACTTCACTAGGTATACAATATCTAAGCATTTACAAGCACTTTAATAGCATTCAGGGCTGGTGCAAGGATTTTTGTCACCCTAGGCGAAACTTCATTTTGCAACCCCCCTCCTTGCCCCACCCCTGACCCCACCCCCTTTGCCCTGCCCATGTATACCCCACCTTTTTAATAAAGTGCCCATCAAATGCAGCCTCACCAGCATCCATCAATGCAGCCTCACCAGCACCCAGCAATGCAGCCTCACCAGCGCCCATCAAATGCAGCCTCACCAGCGCCCAACGAATGCAGCCCCACCAGCACCCATCAATACAACCTACCATCGCCCATCAAATGCAGCCTCACCAGCGCCCATCAAATGCAACCTACCAGTGCCCATCAATGAATGTTTGCTTGCTTCCATTCATTCAGGAGTCGGGACACAGACACAGTCCTCCGTTGCGCCTCTGACACTATGTGCGAACGGAGTGACGGCTGCCTGCTGATGCTGAGACTAAGTTGCTTGCTGCAGAGAGAAGAGAGTAGGAACACCAGTGGTTGGGCGCCCTAGCCAGTAGTGCGCTCTAAGTGGCTGCCTAGTTTGCCTAGTGGTAGCACCGGCCCTGATAGCATTATATGAAAGAACACATCCATGGGATCCATGTAAAGGAGCATGCTCTTGCCTTCAGCCCACTGGAATGGTTGTTGGTAACGGTGAGAGACAGTCCAAGGTAGGTATGGATCAGGAGCAGAGGGCCAAAGTTGGTCAGACAGATATGAAGGTGGGCTCAAGATCGCTGATGCTGCTTCAAAGGTTTATATTGTGAGGATGCAAGTTTGCAGGAAATTGAGAGTAATCTCTTTCAACACAACAGAAGACTTGCTCAAATGTGGGAATGAAAAGGAAAAGCTGGAGTTCAACTTTAACGAATGGAAATCTGAGTTTAATAGGTGGAGGTTAAGAAAACACCTGTGGCATTAATCAGATTCTTTCCTTCCAGACATAAGAGAAAATGTATGTAATGCTTGTTGGACAAAGACACCAACCACTCCAGAGGTGTTGATTACGACTGTTCACATCGAAGGCCTCAGAGGACAAAGAGGTTAATGCAGCTAATGACAGATGGAAACCACCACAATAAACTATGCAGAATTAGACGAGGGTGTTTTTGTATGTATGCACACATTTGTTCTCTCTGTCTAATTAAAAATAAAATAGAATTAAAAAAAAAAATAAAAACAGTGTAAAGGGCACTAGCATGGGATGGTGAAACATTTGCTATAAATCACAGAGAAAATATAGTTTATGGTGACCCAAGAACACAAAACGTAATATATTTCAGCTTACCAGTTTAAAGATATGTTGGCTCCATATTTTTGTTTTTCAGACTTTTTTCCTTTACATCCTCTGGGTGATCCTGCCACTAACACAATTCCTGTTGTCAGTGATAACACTCACTCATTATGCTCTATCTACAGTGGGGACGGAAAGTATTCAGACCCCTTAAATTTTTCACTCTTTGTTATATTGCAGCCATTTGCTAAAATCATTTAAGTTCATTTTTTTCCTCATTAATGTACACACAGCACCCCATATTGACAGAAAAACACTGAATTGTTGACATTTTTGCAGATTTATTAAAAAAGAAAAACTGAAATATCACATGGTCCTAAGTATTCAGACCCTTTGCTCAGTATTTAGTAGAAGCACCCTTTTGATCTAATACAGCCATGAGTCTTTTTGGGAAAGATGCAACAAGTTTTTCACACCTGGATTTGGGGATCCTCTGCCATTCCTCCTTGCAGATCCTCTCCAGTTCTGTCAGGTTGGATGGTAAACGTTGGTGGACAGCCATTTTTAGGTCTCTCCAGAGATGCTCAATTGGGTTAAAGTTAGGGCTCTGGCTGGGCCAATCAAGAACAGTCACGGAGTTGTTGTGAAGCCACTCCTTTGTTACATTAGCTGTGTGCTTAGGGTCATTGTCTTGTTGGAAGCTAAACCTTCGGCCCAGTCTGAGGTCCTGAGCACTCTGGAGAAAGTTTTCGTCCAGGCTATCCCTGTACTTGGCCGCATTCATCTTTCCCTCGATTGCAAGCAGTTGTCCTGTCTCTGCAGCTGAAAAACACCCCCACAGCATGATGCTGCCACCACCATGCTTCACTGTTGGGACTGTATTGGACAGGTGATGAGCAGTGCCTGGTTTTCTCCACACATACCGCTTAGAGTTAAGGCCAAAAAGTTCTATCTTGGTCTCATCAGACCAGAGAATCTTATTTCTCACCATCTTGGAGTCCTTCAGGTGTTTTTTAGCAAACTCCATGCGGGCTTTCATGTGACTTGCACTGAGGAGAGGCTTCCATCGGGCCACTCTGCCATAAAGCCCCGACTGGTGGAGGGCTGCAGTGATGGTTGACTTTCTACAACTTTCTTGCATCTCCCGACTGCATCTCTGGAGCTCAGCCACAGTGATCTTTGGGTTCTTCTTTACCTCTCTCACCAAGGCTCTTCTACCCCGATAGCTCAGTTTGGCCGGATGGCCAGCTCTAGGAAGGGTTCTGGTCGTCCCAAACATCTTCCATTTAAGGATTATGGAGGCCACTGTGCTCTTAGGAACCTTAAGTGCAGCAGAAATTTTTTGTAACCTTTGCCAGATTTGTGCCTTGACACAATTCTGTCTCTGAGCTCTTCAGGCAGTTCCTTTGACCTCATGATTCTCATTTGCTCTGACATGCACTGTGAGCTGTAAGGTCTTAAATAGACAGGTGTGTGGCTTTCCTAATCAAGTCCAATCAGTATAATCAAACACAGCTGGACTCAAATGAAGGTGTAGAACCATCTCAAGGGTGATCAGAAGAAATGGACAGCACCTGAATGTAGAAGCAGTTTTGTAACACTAGGACAGGAAGTATTTCAGGGCTACAGGACACCCCCCTTTCATCATCTCCTTAACATAGGGGGAGTGTTCTGTAGTTCACAGAGGAAAAGTGGGTAGGGTCTGATAACATTGCATGAGCACTAAAAGTCTTTTTTTTTTTGTCACACTTATTGAACAGATATAACAAAATACATTTAATAGTTGACAGACCATAGGAGAAAATAACAACAGTAATGCCCCGTACACACGGTCGGATTTTCCGAAGAAAAATGTCTGATCGGAGCGCGTTGTCGGACATTCCGACCGTGTGTGGGCTCCATCGGACATTTTCCATCGGATTTTCCGACACACAAAGTTTGAGAGCAGGCTATAAAATTTTCCGACAACAAAATCCGATCGCGTCAATTCCGACCGTGTGTGGTCATTTCCGACGCACAAAGTGCCACGCATGCTCAGAAGAAAATCCGAGATGGAACAGCTCGGTCTGGTAAAATTAGTGTTCGGAATGGATACAGCACTTTCGTAACGCTGCAATGCCAAAAATAGTTTAATGCAGCGCAATCTCTTCTTCTTTATAATGTGAGAAGAATGAAGTAGTTTTGCTGCTCATATTCACACAGACTTCTCACAAACGTATTTCTTTATTATTTATCGGGATTCCCTCAATATATTTACATTTGTCTCATCTGACCAAATTTTTTGGGGGTTGTTTTTAAATATTTTGTTTTTTTCAAGGGTGTTTTTTTTTTTTTTTTTTTTGGGTTAGTATTTTTTTCAAGGCTATGTTTTTATTGTTGTTTTTGTTGTGTTTTACTCCATAATATTTTTGTGTGTGTTTTGTGTGTCAAGTTACCACAACACCATTATTATCTTGTATTATTTAATCTCAAGGAGGTTGTTTGGTGTTGGTGTCTCTTGTTAATTTCATATTGAATTTTTGGAAAGTACCTGCCTCCTCACAAACAAACTGTCATTATTGAAGGAAAACACACATAGGCGAGTATAATTGAACAACAAATTCCTTTATTAAGGGCTCACAACTAAACAAAGAGGTATCCAGATCCCTCCGGACGCCCTGCTCGTGGCAGTTGATATTGAGGCACTTTACTCCAGTATCCCCCACGAGCAGGGCGTACGGACGGCTGGTTCCTTCTTATTCGAACAGGACACCACTACCTGGCCCCTTAACCATTTCGTGCTTGCATTATTACATTTTATCTTAACTAAAAATTATTTTACATTTAATGACCAACTATTTTTGCAAACACAGGGAGTTGCGATGGGGACGTCCTGTGCCCCAGCATACGCAAACCTTTATTTAGGGGGCTGGGAGAGACACATTCTCTCGGATGAGAGATTTTCAGAATTTTTGGATGATATCCTTGTGTGGTATCGCTTTATTGATGACCTACTCTTGGTATGGACGGGCTCCAGGGACAAACTACTGTGGTTTCTCCGTGAGCTGGATGTTAATGACTTAAACCTTAAATTCACTTTCAAGATCGATACAGAACAGATCCCTTTTTTGGATTTAAAGATTATGAAACAATCTGACGGCACCTTAGGCACGGACTTTTACCGTAAACCAACGGCCGGCAATACGCTTTTATTTGCCACTAGTGCCCATCCTAGCCCGCTGGTGCGTAGCATCCCGTACGCCCAATACCTGCGTTTACGCAGAAACTGTACACTTGATAGTGACTTTAGATCCCAGGCCCAGGCGCTTCGGGAACGGCTGCTTTTACGTGGCTACTCTCCCACTACTCTTAGGAAAGCCTACAATCGAGCGTCATCACGCTCTCGTAACGCCCTATTATTTGATCGCAAAAAGCCCCCCATATCAAATGCTGCGGTGAGATTCATTACCACCTATTCAGCACATCACGATGTGCTTCGTAACATCCTAACCAAGCATTGGCATTTGTTAGCCGAACACCATACCCTAGCCAAGTATGTACGGTCTACTCCGGAATTGGTATTCCGCAGGGCTCGTTCCCTGCGGGATCAACTAACTTCCAGTCATTACGTCCATACTAGGCTCCCCACGACAGGACCTAGTGGGACGTTTAGGTGCGGGAATTGTCCCCGCTGCCCCTGGGTTCGAGAGGGCAGGCACTTCATTCTACCAAATGGAGAGCTCTTCGTGTCACGGACTTTTGCCAACTGTGACACAAGGGGAGTGATCTACCTGATGACCTGCTCATGCCAAGCCTTTTACGTAGGCAAAACTATCCGCGAGTTTAAAAAGAGAATTGGCGACCACCTCTACCACTCTGAAAATGGCAAACTGACCACAATTGGCAGACACATTGGCCTTCACCATAAATTTGATAACTCGGTCCTCCAATTCCTGGTCCTTGAGGTGGTTCGACCCGACCCCAGGGGTGGCGATTGGGACCGTTTGGTCCTGCAAAGGGAGGCCCTGTGGATTGAGCGACTTAATGCCGCCCATCCCCCCGGCCTCAATGAGATGGTTTCTTATAAACCCTTTTTGTGATAATCTTGGGCCCCCCCTCTCCCCTCCCCCCCCCCTTCATACCCTCCCTGCTTTTCCTTCTTCCTTTCCCTCCCTCCCCTTCTTTTCCTTTCCCCCCCCCTCTTTCCTTCTCTTTCCCTTCCCTTCTCCACTCCCTCTCTTTTCCTATCTTGTCTTTTTCCTCTCTCCCTTTCCCCCTCTACCTTCCTCTTCCCCCCCTCCCCTCCTTCTCCCCCCTTCCAAACCCCCCCCCCCTTCTCACACCTTCCCCCTATTTTTTTCCTCTCCTCACTTCCCTTTCCCCCCCCCCCCCTTTCCCCCCCCCCACCCCCTTTCCCTCCTTTTCCCCCTCTTCCCCCTCCTGTCACACCAATATAACCCCCTATTCCTTCCCTTATGATGATAGTGCTTACTGGTGATTCCTTTTCAACCTGCATGGGGTTCCATTATTTTGTTCGTTCTGATGCTTGATGGACTCATTAACTATGTGGGGAATCATTGACAGTCCCCAGGGAAAAGCAAACCTGAGATTTTATATTTCTCTTTAGTGCACACCTGTTTGAGAATCATTTGTTAAAAACGTTTGTATTTAAATATATTATTTATTGCTGTGAAAGGACAGGCTCTTTCCCCCCCCCCCCTTTTCCCCCTCCCCTTCCCCCCCCCTCCCCCTTCAGTTGCGGCATCAGTGCTCAGCAGGGATCTGGTTCTCTCCCCCCGCGGCGGACATGTGTTTGCCCTGGCAGTTCTTACCAGACTGCTTGTGTCCGCTTGTCAGGGATCTCTATGCCTATTGACAGCGGCGCGCGCTTGCGCAGTAGCACCTAATTGTGCACCTGCGCAGTGCGGGCAAACAGACTCGGGACGTCAGGCCGCCCTCGGCGTGCTCTGACTTCCGGGTTGGGGAGCCCTTATAGCGGCCATTCTTGGACCGCTGTACGGGCTGACGGACGCAGCCATCAAGCCTCGCAGTGGACCGGTTCCCCCAGGTCAGTCCTTCTCCCCCCTCTTTCCCTTCCCCCCCCCCCTCACACTTTTGGTTCCCACCTTCTCCCTTTTTCTATGCCGCTCTGCACTTCCTGAGTCGCAGAGGCATGCTTTTATTGGCTCCGGGTGACTTTTTCCCCCATCCACTGTGCAATTGCACAGCTGTGCTTTTGTTTTCTTTCCCCTCACCTAGTCTCTTCATGCACATTCCTTACCTTCGTTTTCCCTTCTGTTTCGGTGTGGCGGACAGTCTTGCTCTCTTGTTTCTCTTCTGGTCTGTGGGGATATGGTGCATTCTCATCAGCCATCTGTTCTGACCATTATATATTTTTATATATTTTTCCCCCTTTTTTATCCAGAGCTGATGGGCTTATCTGTATCGGTACTAGCAGCATTATAACGTTGAATTCTCACAACGTGATCATTAAATTTATCTTCACGTCACTTTCTTATTGCTTCCTATCGACTTTTGATAATATCCATAGCTTATGCGTACCAAGGTGACATATTTAACATCGGTAAGTGGTAGCCGTGTGCTATATAGTAGCCTACTTAAATAGCCTACGTACACAGTACATATACCTAATCTGGTGTCCCGCGGTGGTGTTTCCCTTTCCCCCTTCCCCTCCTCTCTCTCTCCTCACCCCCTTCCTCCCCTACTCCTTTCCCCCCCCCTTCTTCCCTTCCCCCCCCCCCCCCCCTCCTCACACCCCTTTTTTTTCCCCCCCTTCACTCCCCCCTCTGTTTCCCCTCCCCCCCCCCCTTCTCCCCTCACCTTCCCCTTTCCCTCCCCCCCTCCCCGCTTCCCCTTTTCCCTCCCTTTTTCCCCCCCCTCTCCCTGCCCACCCCTCACTTCCCCTCTTTTCACCACGCAACTTACGGTCTAATCATTACCACATCAACATAATTATCATTTCATTATTTCTCACTACTAGAGTCCGTTCTTAGATCCCCCATGTTCGCCGCGGGGGGACTTTGTATTGGGTCCCGTTGTCCCACTGCTTCCGTTTGAACGGGTGAGCCTGTCCTTATTGCTACTTTGTATGTATTTCAGCTTTTGACTATAACTGTGATTTACCATGTTGCTGCTTTACTTTATATATGTAATATTTCTATATATGTATTCAGCTTAATCATTTTAAAAATTACCTCATAGAATTCTCCTGAAGAAGCGGCTCCTGCCGCGAAACCGGTCGAGACAAAAATTCCACACACATGCTTTGTATGAATTGCGAGTTATCCTCGCTGTATGTAGTGTGATATCTGTTTTTATGATTATATGTTGTTTTGTTATTTTGTATTTTGATATGTTCAATCATTAAAATTTATATTGATATTTTTTAGAATGTGGTAACCGCAATATTTTATTAAGTACCGTAATAGTCCCAAATCTCAATCATGGGGGAGCAGGTGTGACTAGGCACAAGCAGCATTGCCGTCACGTCTCCACCCTCATACCCTCCATATTTAGACAATCCCGGGATGATGGTACCCTTACCATAGTTTATTATTTGATAAACCAAGGCCTTACTACTCTTTCTGATAAACAAAGAGGGAGGCAACACTGGAGAAACAGATAAAATGGGTGAAGCCTTTGATCCCCAGGGCAGACATCAACTATTTGCAAGCAAAATTGGTGACCTGTGGAGTCCATATCTAAGGGAGTACAGTCTGGTCCAGAAGTCCCAGAGATCCGGAAAAGCAGCAGATGACATCTGTGTCCCCAGGCTGTGGTCATACAAGAGACTGCATTTTTTGTCAGACCAGACTGAACCCAGGGCCATCACTCTCTGGTCTTCCTTCCACGCTTCCTTCCATGCTGTAGCTGTGGTGGTGGAGTTGTGGCAGCAGGAGGAGGAGGAGGAGGGGCCAACTCACTCAGGTGGGTATTGGGTGTTAGTTCCCCACTCACCCCCTTACATAGCACTTTATAAAGCAGGTCCTCACATAGCTTGCGTTGACCCTCCTGCATGCCCTTCAGTTTTGTGGCAGCCATGCAGGCAAAGGCCTCTTCAGGAGTAGGTAAGGCTCTGAGGGACGCAGAAGCCTCCTAAATGAGCCTGAGCGCAGAATCCTGCACGTGAGTCGCCTTCCTCGCTCTTTTGTATGGAAGGCGGAGGGGAGGAACCTGCAATTCGGTCAGGCTGCGACTGGTCCCAGGCTTCTCCTGGCTGCCACTTAGCTCCGCCACCTCTTGGCTGCCACTAATCCCCACCTCCTCCTGGCTGCCACATTCCAAAGCCTCCTCCTGTGTGCCACATTCCACAGCCTCCTCCTGGCTGAGGTCTTCCTGTATATGAAAAAGGGACATAGTTTTAGTTTTTTATTCATCAATCACACACAATTTTCATCTCCTGACTGTTGCAAATTGAATGTTAACAAATATAACAGACTATCCTTCTGAGCCCAGCATTTTTCATTCTTGTCCCAATTATTTTTGCCCATTACTATCTATTGATATGTAAAACACTTTAATAATTCAGCAACTAGTGATCAATAATAACATCTAGTAAACATCATTTATTTATTGACCAGAAATCTGTAGAACAATGCTATACCTGGCTCAAGCTGGGCTCCTCCACTTCTTCCTGGCTGGAAGGCCCAGGTTGGACATCAGAAGCCTCAGCTGGGGTGGAAGGAATGGTTGAGAGGGATTCCCTGACTTCAGTGTGGTCTGACAGAAATCGCAGTCTCTCATAGTACCACAGTCTGGGGACATAAATGTCATCTGCTGCAGCTCCAGACCTCTGGGAATCCGTGATCTTCTTGCGCTCCCTTAGATAAGTGCTCCTCAGGCCACCAATTTTGGTTTTTAAATAGGGGATGTTTGCTGTGGGGACCACCGTCTTCACCAACTCCAGCAGTTTCTCCAGCGCTGCCTGCCTCTTTTTTTTATTGTTGTATTGGGGATGTCTCACCTGCCACAGACAGGACAGCTCCCTGTATTTGTCTATGAACAGGGGGAGGAAATTGTGGTCGTTGAAGCCATCCATTTTCTCTGCAAGACACAACACAAGACAAACCCTAATGTCAGGAAAAACTCTCCTAATATAGTTACAATATAGGCCTCAATTTAGAAGCAGTATAGGCCCAAGTTTAACTCTTACCTTCGTTTTCACGATCGGCGCCTCCGATACTCCTTCCTCCCCTCACAGATCGTACGTAATACGCACACGTGTTACACTTTATAGACACTGCGCATGTGTGTAACTCTGCCCACCCCTGACGTTCTTTCTGGTTTATTCCCCACCCCTTCTCGTTCGGCGCAGTGAGGAAGAGCACATGGCTGAGATACAGCAGGTGTCTGATAATTACACCAAGGAGGAGGAGGAGGAGGAAAGCACGGAGCCTGAAACGTCACGATCCAGAAGGAGACGATTTAAGGCATCAAATATGTCCTTTGTAGAGATGTTGGAGGTGGTCGACATCCTGAAGAAGGCCGACTATGACGGGAAGTATGGACCTTACCCCAACCCCAATGTCCGAATGGCCAAGATCATGGCGAAAGTAGTCAGGAGTCTGCACCGGAATTTCGGGGTACGACGATTGAAAGATCAGCTCAGGAAACGGTGGTCGGACCTCAATTTAAGAGAGCACGAGCAGTACAGAAGGATCCGGAGAGTGCTGCAAAAAAGTAAGTAGTTGTCCTGTGTTCCTATTCTTTTGTTTATTACGTTTGTGCTGCTCCATGTGCTTTTCTTTATACTGTTATCCAGTTTAAAATGTCAACTTTCATGTTCATGGGCACATTATTCGTTCGTATCAAACATAGTTCGTTTGGCCATATGCAATTGCCATCACTTTTTGGGGCCTACTTGTGTGAAAAGAATTGGGTTGTGTAGATGTGTTTGTTACTATAATGAAATGCCAACTAGATTCTGTGTAAGGGGAGGATACTCAGCAGCAGTTTTCACATCTGGACGTAGGAGCACTAGTGTGGGACCCCAAAACACCCTTTTTATTAGGGGGCCCATACAGATGCTCCAGTGTATACTATAGGGGTGTCTCCATCTGTGAAGCTTGTACAAGACAGGTAAGTATTCAAGCTTGACAAAAGATCAGAAAAATGCAACATCTTGGAACTCTGCCAAAACAGACAATTGTACCCCACTTCCATTCAATGTTTCATATTTATAGTTCTGCCATGAAATATCTGTGTGCTAAGTATACCTATTTTTTTGTACATAGGGGATAAAAGACTCGGAGGACACCCCTCATGCGTGGAGAACACAGACCCCCCACCTCTGGAAGAAGGTGAAATCCCCCAAAGCCAACATGAGGAGGAGGAGGAAAACGTGGTGGAAATTGTCACCACAACAGGTGAGTGTCTGCACAGGCTCAGGTAAGAGATGGATGCCGGCATATTTATAATACCTGTTTTTTTTTTTTGGTTTCTCTCTTTTTAGGTGATCGTGATGTTGTGGATCCAGATCCTTTCACCTCAGAAAGTGCCCAGATCCTGATTGGGGAGATCATGGGGTGTAATAGGGACTTGGAAAACATCCAGAAAAACATCAATGATGTTATTCAAAAAAATAAGAACATCATTGATGTTTTAGGGAGAGTTTAAAAGCCCTCAAAATCCCTTTGTTGGAGTGCTACAATTTTAGACCATTTTTAGACAAATATTAGAAAAGCCAAATTTTGAAGAGGCACACAGTGTGTCAACATGTGCTATCTGCCATCACAGAAGATCAATGTAGGCTTTTTGGGGGTGCAACCCCTTCCTTAATAATAAAGTAGCTGTAAGGAAGGGGTTGCACCCCCAAAACACGTCCCTTGATCCCCTGTGATGGCAGGTAGCACATGTTGACATTCTTAAATTTGTGTGCATCTTCAAAATTTGGCTTTTCCTGGGGTGACTTCACCCCATCTGAACGCAATATCAAACACAGTTCCTAAATACTCATGTCTGATATTGCCTTCAACTTCTACCAAATGTGAACTTTGTAAGTTCAAGATTTGTGTCTTTATTGTTGCTTTTAAACATGCCTGTTTTATCTTAAATGGACATTTCTACTTTTTCTAATGTGACCCCAAAAATTGTTATACAACAAACATGTTGGTTTGTTTTAAAAACCTTTTGTAAATGCACATGTGATCGTGCTGGTATTAAAAAGATTGTTCATCAAGAATGTGTGGATTATTGTCTCAACGCTACAACACTTTTGTGGTGCTCTAATTGCTGTTTTCTGTGACAATGGGGGTTATTTCCTGAGGGCAAATCCACTTTGCACTACAAGTGCAGTTTCAAGTGCACTTGTAGTGCAAAGTGTCTTTGCCTTTAGTAAATAACACCCAACACTGCTTTGGAAGGTTACACAATCACGCCATTTTCAGGACTCACCACATTTGTGTCAGGATCAGCTAAAACAAACACAAGCAGTAAATGTCACCAAAGCTTTTTATTTTTTTTAAGTATTTTATTTAAAAAATGTTTTAGACATTGTCTGGCATATTGATGGCCCCCCTACCCGCAAAGAATTCAAGGTATCTTGGCCGGACATCACGGGCACTCAGGGGGGGCAAGCCAGGACGGCCACTTTCAAGAGCCGTCAGGGTTGGTTCGTTTTAAATTCCAGCCTCAGGCCCAACTGAGCCAGCATAGTTGGCAGAATGTTTAGGTAAAAAGTTGTGTAGAACACAGCACGCCAGGATAATGTGATTCAGTTTGTACTCCGCCATGTGTATGGGTGTAAGAAATAAGTGGAACCGGCTGGCCATGATTCCAAACGTGTTCTCCACCACTCTTCTGGCTCTGACCAGCCGGTAATTAAAAACCCTCTGGTCTGGGGTGAGGATCCTCATCGGGAATGGCCGCATAAGATGGTCCCCCAGCGCAAAGGCTTCATCCGCAACGAAGACAAATGGGAGTCCTTCCACATTGTCTTCTGGAGGTGGCAAGTCTAAGCTGCCATTCAGGAGACGCATGTAGAACTCCGTCTGGGCGATGACTCCACCATCGGACATCCGGCCATTCTTCCCCACGTCCACATACAGGAACTCGCAAAGTAGCCGACACCACCGCCAACATCACAATACTATTGAACCCCTTGTAGTTGTAATAGTACGACCCCGAGTTGGGTGGTGGGACGATGTGGACGTGTTTCCCATCAATTGCCCCTCCGCAGTTAGGAAAGTCCCACCGCTGGGCAAAGTGGGAGGCCACAGTCTGCCATTCCTGTGACGTGGAAGGAAACTGTGGAGTCAAAACAAAATAAAAAATTTGTCATTTTGCACATAAACAGGGAAAGCAGATTAGACACAAACATTCTTGGCCAACATCAAGATAACATTTTTTGTAGGTATTTTTAAAAAACCAAAGTATAAGATACAACTATCAGATCCCCCCTCCCCCTCTCATGGGCCTATCTAACATTATAGGGGGGGAGCTCTTGGCCAGGTAACCCTCTCCACTTCATTGAGAGATGAATGCCTAAATAATGTGTATTACTTTGGCCAGCCCCTCCTTACTTACACTATTGACAGCCCACTGGACAGGTAAGAAGTGTCATAAGACAAAGATATAAATACACATTGTACACATTTGAGCACATTTGGACATTCTGCTATTACCTATCAAGATAATAATAGTATACAGAAACTTTAAACAGTACCATTTGAAAGTATACAGGCAGGCCCTTGCACTACATGCTTCTGGGGAATTCATCCATACATCTGAGCACAAAAGAGATGGGTATAGTGTGTATGGGTTTGGCAAAGTCAGCAGATAGATGATTGAGGATAGATAGAGAATTGGTATCAGCTGACTTAGCAGTTGGGGGGAGGGTTCAAAATGATTTGGGGACCCCCCCAAAAAAAGACTCTGGCACTCTGCCTGAATTTAAAGCACAAATCACATTTATAAACATTTTAGGGGGTGTTTGGGGTAAAGCACTACTATGGAGCTGATAAAATACATTGTTAAGTGACTACATGAGGTAAATATAGGGCCAGGAGAGCATGCTGGGGAGGTAAGTGAAGGCAAATATGTATTAAGGACAAAAAAATAATTACATAAAAATCCAGCATGAATGAGGACAAAGGGGACATTCACGCACGCATATTACAATCATGGTAATTAGGGAATGAGGAAAGAAATAAGATATTTTATCAAACATTAATATCACATTTTATTGTATTTAAAGTACAAAAATCTTACCTTAATATACTCCTTCTGCAGGACCTGAATGATGGCAGAACAGGTCTCTGGGATAATGATCCCCAGAGCCTGGGGGGAGATGCCTGTCGAGAACTTCAAGTCCTGCAGGCTTCTCCCCATCGCCAAGTACCGCAGGGTGGCGACGAGCCTCTGCTCCGGAGTGATGGCTTGCCTCATGCAGGTATCCTGCCTGCTGATATAGGGGGTCAGCAAAGCCAACAAACGGTGAAATACGGGGTCCGTCATCCTGAGAAAGTTTCTGAAATCATTAGGATTATTCTCATGGATCTCACGGAGCAAAGGCATATGACAGAACTGGTCACGCTGAAGCAACCAATTCTTGGTCCATGAACTCCTCCCCACCCTGTTCATGGACTGGTCTTGTGTCAAGGTCAGGACCCCAACACCAAGCCCCCCGCACAACATGAACTCTACGAGGAGTACGTATACGCAACATGGCTAGAAAATGGTCGGCTGCTCAGAACGAAGTAACAGAACGCACTAAAGAACAGCAAGGCCTGTGAAGAGCGACCTGAAAAACAGTAACGAGCGGACAAGAACACAATGCCAAGTCAAGGGTACTCGCTGCACGCACTGAAGAGCAGATACAAACCCACAAGCACAAACTGAACAGCAGAAAACGATCTGAAAAAGTCTGAAAAAACGGTCTGAAAAAGCGCGAATCGTCTCTCACCAAACTTTTACTAACACAAGATTAGCAAAAGGAGCCCAAAGGGTGCAGCGCTTTGTTCTGAACTGGCCTTTTCTAGTCTCGTCGTTCTTGGCAATCGGAAATTCCGACAACTTTGTGCGACCGTGTGTACGCAAAACAAGTTTGAGCCAACATCCGTCGGAAAAAATCCTAGGATTTTGTTGTTGGAATGTCCGATCAATGTCCGACCGTGTGTACAGGGCATTATAGTTTTAGACACACTTTAAAGTAAATGGTGCAGAGTGAAGCAGAACCTTCCTACATATACGTCTGACTATTATCACAAATCCAAAAAATAAGGTGTTTATTCGTCATTGTAGGACCACATATGTCAGAAGCAGTTTAGCTTTCATGGTCTGGCTTTCCTTCTTTTATATAAAATAAATTAAGGAGCAGCACTAGAGGTGCAATATTTCCATTCTTGTGGATGTTTGCCTGTAACAGATCGCTGTTCTGTGCTCAGCAGTTGGGAAAGGAACGCCTGAATAGCGTGCTGCCTAGAGCGGCGTTTTGCTACTGGAACATGTGTAAATGAGCCTTTCTGGCATCTGTTTGGATGTGCTTTATGTTATAATGCTGAACAGTTAAGCAGGACATGAGTAGTTATTCCTGCTAGACGTGAGTAGGAAAGGTTAACTAATAAAGATCTAGGACTTCATTTTTACAAAACAGTACCAGAACACTCCACTGCAATCTTTCACATGGCAGCATTTAGGTCTGTTCTTACATACAATCAGGCAGGCATTGTTTTCTGATTTGTGTTTAATTTCCAGCCTTTTGTATAGTCCCTGAAAGGCAATCTGCAGTAGATCGCTTTTCAGAATGCAACCGCTGTCAGATGTTAAAGCAGACCTTTGCCCTAAATGATATCTTGTTCTGGCTAGTCTACTTCCCCCCCCCCCCTCTCTTACTAATGGATATTATTTTTCCTAGTAGATTTTAATCACTTTGTATAGTAGCAATTTCCACTTTTCTCGCCTACGTGTATAGGCAGGTGCAGTCTACTTTCTTCATAGCAGGTGGCACTCTTCCACAGTCGAACTGTTGCTGGAGAGGAATTCTGGAGGAACAGAGATCCTCTATTGTTTCCTGGGTCACTGGGGAAGCTATCCTATTGGATGCTGCCGCCCCATGTGACTCAAGTAGCCATCTTCGGTCAGGCAGAACCTATTTAAGACCCTGACTCCTGGGTCTTGGCATGCTTTTTGTGAGCTGAAAGAGTAGGGACAGGTACCCCATCTGTTAGGCACAGCACTAGAGTTAGGGAAAGGTTCCTGACAAGAAGGGCAAGCGTGGGGTCGCATCTCTTCTAAGCACATTCCCTGTTGGGCACTAGAGGGCCAGGCCACAGTCTGCTGTTTGCTTCAATTTGTTCAATACGTTTTTATTGCACCAGCCTGTGTGAGTTATTGTTTCTGCACCATGCTGCACCCCACATACAGGCGAGACTTTCTTCCTGCCCCTTGGTTAGTTCCCCAGGGTTAGTTCCCAAGAGAGCACTGCTACATATCTGCACATTCAGTAGGTTTCCAGACATCTTTGCACATACAGAGTTTTTTGAATTGCCTGTTTTTTTTTTCCCGAAAAGCAATTTTTATGTGGACTAATACTCCACAATCACATGGTCGCAGTGCAGCCCCCATTCACATGAATGGGCAAGTTTGACAGGCGGTGCTATTGTTGAGATCAACATGCCACAATAAATTTTTACGCAGCCGTAGTAAGTGAACAATCCTCTCCAGCTGTATGGCAGGCTTTAGGTGGCTGATCAGGGTCGGTAAAACCATGGCCGCTTGTTTTTTCCATCCTCTGGCTGCCCGTATGAAAGAGGTCTAAAAGAGGTCTCTTTACATGTCTCCAGTCATACTGGTACAGATGTTTTTAAAAATCTGTATTTGTTTCAGTTTCCTTAGCAAGTAGAGTATTTTTGAAATAGAAGTCATTCCAGCCCCTTTAAAAAGGATTTATTTGGCAAACATTAGGGAAACTTCCATATGAAAATGAAAGAATGTTCACTTAGCAAAGCAAAAATGTGTGCACAAATCAATATGGTCAACACTAATAGAAATAAAAATGTAAGGTAGGAAACTTTTTTATCATATATATTTACAAAGAATTTAATAGGACAACTTCCCCAGTGACCCAAAAAATCATAGAGGAACCCTGTTCCACTTGACTTCCTCCCTAACAATTGTGCCATTGTGGAAGAGCTCCACCTGTAGTGGAGAAAATAGATTCCACCTGCCTACGGGCTCTGCCAGGACCCAAAGGCCAGGCAGAGCCCATGGGCACATCTGTCCGAGCACCAAAATGGTGGAGCCACCCTCCATGAAGTTCCACTTTAAGGAACACACTGATAGGAGGAGAGAGCAGTGTTACAGGGAGATAAAATCATCAGTTTGCTGCTTCTATTTTGACTGTTAAGTCATAGGCTGGGGGAGAAGTCAAGACCAGCATCTGTAACAAATGCAGCAGAGAAAAATAACAAACAGGGCTGTGCTATGTGGCAGAGTTGTGCAAATGTCAGAACTTGCTGGACAAATATACAATTCCTTTGGCAGATACAACAGCCCCCATGTATGTATTTCATCTTAACATTAAGCTGTTTGCCTGGAGTTTAGCAAAAAAAAAACAAAAAAAACATTAACCCAAAATGTTACAATTTTCCTTTAACACTTTCCTGCACGTGATTGGGCACTTCAAGTGAACACCACTTCACTAAGTGAGCATTTTCTACTCCTTTAGTAGATTACCCCTATGGCATATCTTCACGCTTGTTACTGCAGTATAATCCATCACTGGCCGTACCCTAGTATGTCTACAACATTTCTGACAATCTGCCGTCTCTGCCCTCCATCAGCTGCTCTCCTTTCCCAGACAAACAGAAACATTATTAATGACTGCACAGGCATTATTTTTAGGATTAATCGGACCAAATATGCTGATTTTGTGTTTGTGGAGATAAAAATTATGAATACTATTACAATGGAATAAAAGCGCCCTGCATACTAATCTTTATATATTCCTTTTTATGGATCATAAACATATATCCCAGCAGACATAATGTGCTATGTTATGAGACAATAAACTTCAGCTTCCCTAATGGATGGCATAAGCAGGAATTTTCCACCAAGAGTGAGAATAAGAAATTTTTGTCGTTTGTTTTCTGTTGATTGTTCCAGCCAGAAAATTACTAGATTATTCTGCGCTCAGATTTAAAGGGACAGTAAATATTAGTTACCACTCGGTTTCCATAAAGCAGCCATTAAAGGAAAACGATTGTGCCATATTCAGTCAGTACTTGCTTTCAAATTATTGCCTTAAAGATATCTGAAAGTAATTTTCCATGTAATTTTCACATTTGACTTGCTTGTTCTACTTTAGTTTCATGACCATATTTTATACACTAATTTTTAAAGGAGAACTCCTGTTAACAAAAGAAGCCAGTAAAAAGAAAAAAAAAGCAGCGATACTCATCTTCACTATGGGGCTGTCCTCCACAATAATTTATTTTCACTACTACATAGATGTCGCCAGTCTTCTGAGTTGAATGGCCATCAATGTCATTTAACCCCTTTCCTTTTGAGCCCAGACTTTCATTTACCCAGCCCCTGGGGAAGCATTATCATATTAACCTGGGTATACTATACTACTACTGTATTACGCTACACTGTAATACATGAGTCATTTGCTGCAGCAGTAAGGACTGACTTGCCAATGCTTTTGTAGAAGGGGGAAGACCCTGGATGTCACAGTGTGTGTATGTGTATATATATATATATATATATATATATATATATATATATATATATATATATATATATAGATACACAGGCAGTCCCCTACTTACAAACATCTGACTTACAAACAACTCCTACTTACAAACGGAGAGAGACAACAGGAAGTGAGAGGAAATCTACCCCTAGGAAGGGAAATTCACTCCTGTAGGAGTTAATATGGGAAGAAGGTGTCTCCACTGATGATTTATCACCAGTCCATGTTTCCCTAACAACCCCAAATTTTCAAAATCCAATTGTCATTGAGACAGAAAGTGAGGTGAAATCTTCAAAACAGGGGCACATACAGCAAAACAAATGTTACAGGGGTGATAACCCTTCCCTATGCTATCCAAAAAGCTTAAAATTAGATTTATTGGCTGAAACTACACTTAAAAAATATACCTGTTCCAACTTACAAACAGATTCAACTTAAGAACAAACCTACAGACTAACTTGTTTGTAACCCGGGGACTGCCTGTATATATTTGCTGAAAGGGAACCAAATAACACTTACCAACTTCCACGTCATGGTGGTACAGGATATAGAGGGACCCCCCCTCCCCTATATAAAGAATCACATAGGCTACACAGGAGTCACAATTGAATGCATCCACACAAAATAGATATCAACACAAAGTAGATATCAACCTCGTATGGCGATGAGAGCAAAATATGCTCCCAGTGTGGCAAATATTTGTATGAGGAGATTTTGAGCAAAATCAGACTTGAGTTTGCTTTATAGAAAAGGTACATTGACGACATCATTATTTGGAGGTGGTGGATTTTGGAAAAGAAATTAAAAATAATAGTATAATATCTCTTTTTCTGGAGGTTGGAATCCCACTTAGGTCAACTTTTTTGGTTTGGTGGTGTATAAGCAGAATAACAGGTTCTGCACCACATACATTTTTTTAAGGAAACAGACCACAATGGCTATATCTCCACGCACAGCTGTCACCATCCAAAATGGATAGGGGGTATCCCTAAAGGACAGCTGATGCATATTAGGCATAATTGCTGGGAAATTGAGGAATTTAATAGCCAGGCTGACATGTTGATTCAGAGATTTAGGGACAAAGGGTCTAAAGATACTTAGTCCAACATGTGGATAGGAAGAAGATATTACTGATAAGAAAAGGGAAGAGAATGAATTGGGAGAACTTTTAATTACTAATTATAATTGTCAATATAAGAAATTTGCACGGGTTGTAAAGAAACACTGGTCCATCCTTTTGAAGTATAATGTTTTGTCTAAAATTCTCCCCAAGAGGCTACAGTTTATATATCACCAAGCCCCAAATCTTATGAACAAACTAGTCCAGAATGTACTTGATCCACCAAAAAATATGATTACATTTCTGGATCTACACGTGTGAAATGTGTTCCCTGTAGAACTGGTAATGACAGAAAGAGAAGGACGAACATTGTCACATCGAATGTTACTAAGAAACAATAGCAAATTGATAAATTGATTACCTGCCATAGCACCTATGCCACCTACGTTGTTAGAATACCTGTGTGGGCTTCAATATGTGGACTTTAATTGGACATTTATTATTTGTATATTAAGTCTTGTAGTACAAGCACTATTTAGATACACTCTACCCATTTTTCTGACACCATTGGTGTTTGACACAGCAGCTATACATGTTTATATACTGATATTGATTTGTAAAGGCATGGGTGTTTGTCATATTTTTTGTTTAAGCCATAAGCCGTAAATTAGCCATAGAATATATTCACTGTAAAACCTATCAACACATGGTGATAACATCTCCTGGTCCCAGTAACAGTTGTGGTTGAGGGGCGGATTTAAAAGCAGATTAGGTATTTCTTTAATAAGGTGTTATTATTAGTTGCTAGTGAAATAAGGCAGTGAACTTTGCAGATATTTTAATGAAATCCTGTGTTCAAAGATAAAGTCTTAAGCTATACTCCCCCTTGGAGAATAAACCCTACAAGGTGCCACATGATAGAAATATGATAAGTGTGACTGTTCTTAGAGTGCTGTAGGAGTAGAAATACCCCAAATTCTGAGAGACTTCTCACCCAACCTATGCAGTGTGAAACTGGGGGGGTTGAGAGTCAAACTGGGCAATTTAAAATGCCATTTTTTTTCAATGGAACTTCAGTGCTGTAAAGGGAGGGATATTGTTCATAAAGGTACAATCAGGTATCGTCATTACATGAGCGCCCTTCAGTGCTCGAGTAAGGGCTGCCCACTGTTGCTCCAGGAGAAGTAAAGTTAAGACCTGTGATGTCACCAGATTGGCCAAAACACAGCTAGAAAATAGTGTGGTGGTGGTAATGGGTGTAAGGACTGGGGTCAGGAGCTTAAAGTCCAACTCTGGGCACAAGAAAAATACTTTTGCAAAGGCAACCTCCATTCTAGGAGGGTTAAATGCTTGTTTTTGCCTAGGGGTAGAGGTTAACAATTTTACTTGCTTCCATAATATTTGCCACCAGTCCCCGCAGCCTCCTTTCTGGGACACTCCCCACTGTGGTTGCATGTTCACCTCCACACATACAACGCAGCGCTAATATCTGAGGGATTGCCCACATCCCAAAGTGGAGAACAGAGGAGGAGAATTCTGAAATCTGACAGAGCAAACGGTAGGGTAAAGAATACAGCCACTTCCTCTACCCTCTAGCATGTAATCCCCCCTTAAAAAGCATGTAATCCTCAAAGAGCAGGGGGCCCCACTGCAAGGTTTTTTCTTTTTTTGGAGAGTTAGGATTTAGAGAGATCCTGTCACCAGACCAATCATTTCAACAAAAAAATCCCATAAGATCATATGTACATTTAACATATTTTATGCATGTTATTTTACCTGTAAATGCCTCTTTTGTGTAGAAAACTGAGGGTCCGAGACTGCTGCTGGGTGCAGCAAAAGATTGAGAGCAGGTCCTCTATTTTTCAGAAGGAAAAAGTTTCTCTCGGATATGCAGTTCGTCTGTATGCAATTCCGACGCGCAAAAAAACACGCATGCTCAGAATCAAGTAAGAGATGGAAGCGCTCGGTCTGATAAAACTAGCGTTCGTAATGGAAATAGCACATTTGTCACGCTGCAAATTATTGGATCTTTTAATGCAGCACATTCTTTTGTTCTTTATAATGCTAGAATAATGATTTTGTTTTGCTGCTGATATTCACACAGAGTTCTGACAAACTGATTTCTTTATTATTTCTCATGATCTCCTGAATAATCTTTTTTGTTTTTAAAGCCAGATCTCCATAATAATGTTTAGAATTATTTATAGTCATCTTTTTTTTTTTTTAATCAAGATCTCCTGTTTTTTTATTCCTTTAAAATTATTTTCTAGTGATCTCCATAATTTTTTTTTTTGTGTGTCAAGTTTCCACAACAACTTTATTATCTTGTATTTTTAAAGCTCAAGGAGGTTGATTGATGTCCCTTGTTAATTTGACATTGTATTTTTAAAATGTACCTGCCTACTCACAAACAAACTGTCCTATTTGAAGAAAAACACATAGGCAAGTATTTTCATATAAAAAAATCTCCATTTATTCTGGCTCATAACAAAATAAAGAGGAAGGCAACGCTGGAGAAACTGCTTGAATTTGCGAAGCCTTTGTACCCCAGGGCACACATCAACTCTTTGTAAATAAAAATTGGTAGCCTGAGAAGTCCATAAAAAAGGGAGCACAATCTGGTCCAGGACTCCCAGAGATGAGGAACGACAGCAGATGACATATATGTCCCCAGGCTGTGGTACTACAACAGCCTGCATCTTCTGTCAGACCAGACTGAACCCAGGCCATCAATTTCATGTCTTCCTTGCAGCCTTCCCTCCACGCTTCCCTGCAGCCTTTCCTGCAGCCTTCCTTGGAGGCTGTGGCTCTGGAGGTGGACTTGTGGCAGGAGGAGGAGGATGGGCGAGCGCACAAAAGTGCATGTTATCAGTCATTTGGCCCCTCAACCCCTTATGAAGGGCCTGAAAAACAATCTTCTCACAGATGAGGCATTGGCCCTCCTCCATTTGCTGCAATTTTGCAGCTACTTCAGCCCCGGAAGGTTTTACCCCCTTCCTGACCAGAGCACTTTTTACAATTCGGCACTGCGTCGCTTTAACTGCTAATTGCGCGGTCATGCAATGCTGTACCCAAACGAAATTTGCGTACTTTTCTTCCCACAAATAGAGCTTTCTTTTGATGGTATTTGATCACCTCTGCCGTTTTTATTTTTTGCGCTATACACGGAAAAAGACCGAAAATTTTGAAAAAAAATGATATTTTCTACTTTTTGTTCTAAAAAAAATCCAATAAACTCAATTTTAGTCATACATTTAGGCCAAAATGTATTCGGCCACATGTCTTTGGTAAAAAAAATGTCAATAAGTGTATATTTATTGGTTTGCGCAAAAGTTATAGCGTCTACAAACTAGGGTACATTTTCTGGAATTTACACAGCCTTTAATTTATGACTGCCTATGTCGTTTCTTGAGGTGCTAAAATGGCAGGGCAGTACAAAACCCCCACAAATTACCCCATTTTGGAAAGTAGACACCCCAAGGAATTTGCTAAGAGGCATGTTGAGCCCATTGAATATTCATTTTTTTTGTCCCAAGTGATTGAATAATGACGAAAAAAAATTACAAAAAGTTGTCACTAAATGATATATTGCTCACACAGGCCATGGGCATATGTGGAATTGCACCCCAAAATACATTTAGCTGCTTCTCCTGAGTACGGGGATACCACATGTGTGGGACTTTTTGGGAGCCTAGCCGCGTACGGGGCCCCGAAAACCAAGCACCGCCTTCAGGATTTCTAAGGGCGTACATTTTTGATTTTACTCCTCACTACCTATCACAGTTTTGAAGGCCATAAAATGCCCAGATGACATAAAACCCCCCCAAATGACCCCATTTTGGAAAGTAGACACCCCAAGCTATTTGCTTTGAGGCATGTTGAGTCCATGGAATATTTTATATTTTGACACAAGTTGCGGGAAAGTGACAAATTTTTTTTTTTTTTTTTTTTTTTTGCACAAAGTTGTCACTAAATGATATATTGCTCACACAGGCCATGGGCATATGTGGAATTGCACCCCAAAATACATTTAGCTGCTTCTTCTGAGTATGGGGATACCACATGTGTGGGACTTTTTGGGAGCCTAGCCGCGTACGGGACCCCGAAAACCAATCACTGCCTTCAGGATTTCTAAGGGCGTACATTTTTGATTTTACTCCTCACTGCCTATCACAGTTTCGGAGGCCATGGAATGCCCAGGTGGCACAAACCCCCCCAAATGACCCCATTTTGGAAAGTAGACACCCCAAGCTATTTGCTGAGAGGCATGGTGAGTATTTTGCAGCTCTCATTTGTTTTTGAAAATAAAGAAAGACGAGAAAAAAAATTTTTTTTTTTCTTTTTTCAATTTTCAAAACTTTGTGACAAAAAGTGAGGTCTGCAAAATACTCACTATACCTCTCATCAAATAGCTTGGGGTGTCTACTTTCCAAAATGGGGTCATTTGGGGGGGTTTTGTGCCACCTGGGCATTCCATGGCCTCCGAAACTGTGATAGGCAGTGAAGAGTGAAATCAAAAATTTACGGCCTTAGAAAGCCTGAAGGCGGTGCTTGGTTTTCGGGGTCCCGTACGCGGCTAGGCTCCCAAAAAGTCCCACACATGTGGTATCCCCGTACTCAGGAGAAGCAACAGAATGTATTTTGGGGTGTAATTTCACATATTCCCATGGCATGTTTGAGCAATATATCATTTAGTGACAACTTTGCGCAAAAAAAAATAAAAAAAATAAAAAATTGTCTCTTTCCCGCAACTTGTGTCACAATATAAATTATTCCATGGACTCAACATGACTCTCAGCAAATAGCTTGGGGTGTCTACTTTCCAAAATGGGGTCATTTGGGGGGGGTTTGAACTGTCCTGGCATTTTATGCACAACATCTAGAAGCTTATGTCACACATCACCCACTCTTCTAACCACTTGAAGACAAAGCCCTTTCTGACACTTATTGTTTACATAAAAAAATAATTTTTTTTTGCAAGAAAATTACTTTGAACCCCCAAACATTATATTTTTTTTTAAAGCAAATGCCCTACAGATTAAAATGGTGGGTGTTTCATTTTTTTTTTTCACACAGTATTTGCGCAGCGATTTTTCAAACGCATTTTTTGGGGAAAAAACACACTTTTTTACATTTTAATGCACTAAAACACACTATATTGCCCAAATGTTTGATGAAATAAAAAAGATGATCTTAGGCCGAGTACATGGATACCAAACATGACATGCTTTAAAATTGCGCACAAACGTGCAGTGGCGACAAACTAAATACATTTTTAAGAGCCTTTAAAAGCCTTTACAGGTTACCACTTTAGATTTACAGAGGAGGTCTACCGCTAAACTTACTGCCCTCGATCTGACCTTCGCGGCGATACCTCACATGCATGGTGCAATTGCTGTTTACATTTGATGCCAGACCGACGCTTGCGTTCGCCTTAGCGCGAGAGCAGGGGGGACAGGGGTGCTTTTTTTTTTTTTTTTTTCTTTATTATTATTATTATTTTTTTATCTTATTTTTAAACTGTTCCTTTCATTTTTTTTTTTTTTAAATCATTTTTATTGTTATCTCAGGGAATGTAAATATCCCCTATGATAGCAATAGGTAGTGACAGGTACTCTTTTTTGCAAAAATTGGGGTCTATTAGACCCTAGATTTCTCCTCTGCCCTCAAAGCATCTGACCACACCAAGATCGGTGTGATAAAATGCTTTCCCAATTTCCCAATGGCGCTGTTTACATCCGGCGAAATCTAAGTCATAAAATGCTCGTAGCTTCCGGTTTCTTAGGTCATAGAGATGTTTGGAGCCACTCTGGTCTCTGATCAGCTCTATGGTCAGCTGGCTGAATCACCGGCTGCATTCTCAGGTTCCCTGTTGAGACAGGAGAGCCAGAGAAAAACACGGAAGACGTTGGGGGGGGGGGGCATTCCCTCCCACTGCTTGTAAAAGCAGTCTAGAGGCTAATTAGCCACTAGGATTGCTTTTACATGAAAGCCGACCGCTGGCTGAAAAGAATGATACCAAGATGATACCTAAACCTGCAGGCATCATTCTGGTATAACCACTCAAAGTCGTGAATGGCGTACCTGAAGACAAAAAAATGGTTAACAATAAAGCACAGTAAACGGTAAAGTATAAAAAATTGCATACCTGAAAAGCAAACATGATAAAACATAATAACAATAAAACATTGCAGAATAGAATACAGTAAAAAAGAGCAGAACAATAGAGAGAGAGAATAGAGAGAGAGAACAATAAAACGACAACTATTTTTTTTTATTTTATATTTTTGTATGTGTTTTTTTTTTTTTTTACACTTTTTTTTTGTAACTGTAACTTTTATAACTGTAACCGGTTCCAGGTTCGGGTCTCTCAAAATGCGATGGCATCTTGGGAGACCCTGTGAAAGTGTGCCTAGTCTGTGCAATGCTGTACCCTACGCTAATAGTCAACTAGTGAATGGTAGCGTTCAAAACATTCACCAATGCAAAGACCAGGATTGTCAGGACAGGAGGGACAATAATAGCGGGTGTCACACCTATATCCGCGCTTGCTGCAGACACGACATCTTTTTTGGGGGGGTTCGTTGGGTAGGGGTACTCGGGAGGACATAAAGAAAATGCCTCTCATGCAACCGACTGCATTTGGTTGGGGATGTGAATGGGGGAAGTACGGGCGCTGCAGAAGTGGTGGGTTCCCAATTAGGATTGGCGAATGCAGCAGGAAGGGCATTATGGGCATGACGGGCCTGTGTTTGTCTTTTTGGTGGCAGCGGGACACTACTTGTGCTTGCCACCTCACCAGCTTGAACTGCACTTATGGGACTCGCCACGTCACCAAGTGTTACTGCAGTGCTGGTTTGACTATGACCGGGGTGTACTACGCCGCTGGTGCTTGCCAGTTCACCAAAACACTACCAAAAAAACTGTTAGCGATCGCAGGGATCAGGCCTGACTCTGCGAACGCTGCTGTTATGCGTTTAGTGTTTTGTAAGTGACAGTGATCGATCGATACTGCACTTGGGTGGGCTGGGCTGGGCCGGGCGGACGGGAAAAACGCAGGTGCTAGCAGGTATCTGGGCTGATCCCGCTAACACTGCGTGTTTGGGAACCCTAAACTGCTGGGGACGCTAGTATAGATCTGATTGGATCAGATATTGATCCGATCAGATACTATACCACTAAGGGAGGTGTACGGTGCGTGCGTGGGGGTTAGCGGTACTGGCGCTAACCTGACGCTGCCTGGGGCTGGTGCTTGCCAGTTCACCAAAATACTACCAAAAAAACTGTTAGCGATCGCAGGGATCAGGCCTGACTCTGCGAACGCTGCAGTTATGCGTTTAGTGTTTTGTAAGTGACAGTGATCGATCGATACTGCACTTGGGTGGGCTGGGCCGGGCGGAGGGGCAAAACGCAGGTGCTAGCGGGTATCTGGGCTGATCCCACTAACACTGCGTTTTCGGGAACCCTAAACTGCTGGGGACGCTAGTATAGATCTGATCGGATCAGATATTGATCCGTTCAGATACTATACCACTAAGGGAGGTGTATGCTGCGTGCGTGGGTGTTAGCGGTACTGGCGCTAATCTGACGCTGCCTGGGGCGACGCATATCACCGCCGGGCGATCAGGGGGCTAAACCTTTATTCGGTAATAAACGGCGGGTGCCCTGACACTATAAAAAATAAACAAACTAACCAGCGTCACCCGTAACAGTTATACGGTGATCAGTGGTGAAAGGGTTAACTAGGGGGCAATCAAGGGGTTAAAACATTTATTAGGTAGTATATGGGGGTCCCTGTCGCTATAAAACACTGACGGCGAACCTAAATATTTACCTCACTAACTAGCGTCACCAGCGACACTAATACAGCGATCAGAAAAATGATCGCTTAGCGACACTGGTGAGGGGGGGTGATCAAGGGGTTAAAACTTTATTAGGGGGGCTTAGGGGGGTATCCTAGACCTAAAGGGGGGTAATACTCACTGCCCTAACACTGTAACTGTCACAAACTGACACTATGCAGTAATCAGAAAAAAAAAATACTGCTAATGTCAGTTTGTGACAGGGGGGGGGGGGGGGATTGGGGGGGGATCGGGGGGCGATCGGGGGTGTAAAGTATGCCTGCATTGTTCTACTGTGTGTGTGTGTGTTGTGTGCACTCACTTGTCTTCTCTCCTCGGCGCTGGAACGGAAACTGCCAGACCGAGGAGAGATGACATCACATCCTCTGCCTGTGTGAAACTGCACACAGGCAGAGGAGGAGTCCCATTGGCTGGGAGCGATCGCGAGGGGGGGGCCACGATCGGATGGTCTCCCCCTCGCCTCCCGACGCTCCCAGTCAAATGCCGACCGCCGCTGGCACCGGGGGGGTCCGATCGGACCCCCCGCCCGCGGGAGGCAGATCACGTACGGGTACGTGATTCTGCCTGTCCGTGCCATTCTGCCGCAGTATATATGCGGTAGGCGGTCGGCAAGTGGTTAATGAGGCCCAGTGCTGTCTCCTCCATGTTACTCCCCTTCCTGGCCCTTTTTGTTGTAAGGCGGAGGGGAGGCACCTGGGATTGGGTGAGGCTACTGGGCCTGGCCACCTCCTGGCTGACACTGACCCCCGCCTCCTCCTGTCTGCCACATTCCAGAGCCTCGTCCTGGCTGAGGTCTTCCTGTGTATGAAAAAGGGACATAGTTTTAGTTTTTGGTTCATCAATCACACACAATTATCAGCTCACGACTGTAGCAAATTGAATGTTAATAAATAGAAAAGACTAACATTCTGAGCCCAGCATTTTTCATTCTTGTCACAATCATTTTTGGCCCCTACTGTCTATTAATATGTAAAACACTTTTTGTTAAATCATTCATTTGTTATCAATAATAACATCTAGTTAACAACAATAATTTTCGGACAATAAATATGTTAAAAAATACTATACCTGGCTCCAGCTGGGCTCCTCAACTTCTTCCAGGATGGAAGGCCCAGGTTGGTCCTCGGAAGCCTCAGCTGCAGTTGAGGGAGGGGTGGATAGAAGTGTAGAAAGTGATTCCCTGGCTTCAATCTGGTCTTTCAGAAACCGCATCCTGTTGTAGTACCACAGACTGGGTACATACACATCCTTTGCTGCTGCTCCTGATTTCATGGAAGCCTGGACTTTATTAAGCTCCTTCCTATACGTGCTTCTCAAGCTACCAATCTTCTTATCCACAAACTCGATGTCTGCGTCCGGGACCTGCGTCTTCACAAATTGCAGCAGTTTCTCCAGCGATGCCTTCCTAGCTGGTTTATTTCGATATAAGGGGTTTTTAACCTCCCACAAATTTCTCATATCCCTGTATCTGTCTATGAACTGGCCCATGAATTCAGGGTCTTTGAATTGTTTCATATTTGCTGCAAGACTAAGCACAAGACAAAAACACTAATATCAGGCTAAACTCTCCTAATCTTATCCCAATATATGCCTCAATCTCGAATCAGTATAGGACACTGATGTCCCAAGTGAAAATGTTACCTTTGTTAGAACATTCGACGCTTCCGGTCCTCCTTCTTCCGCACTTAGAACATAGGTACGACGCACGCGTGTTAGCTTTATATACACTGCGCATGCGTGAAACTCCACCCACCCCTGACGTTCTTTCTAGAATATTCCCCGCCCCTTCTCTTTCATCGCAGTGGGAGAGGAACATGGCGGAGACACAGCAGGTGCGTAATAGCAGTAACGAGGAGGAAAGCCCGGAGCCAGAAATGTCAAGATCCCGCAGGAGATTTAAGGCCTCAAATATGGCCTTTGTAGAGATGGTGGAGATGGTGGACATCTTAACCACTTCAATACAGGGCACTTAGACACCTTCCTGCCCAGACCAATTTTCAGCTTTCAGCGCTGTTGCAGTTTGAATGACAATTGCGCGGTCATGCTACACTGTGCCCAAACTAAATTTTTATCATTTTGTTCCCACAAATAGAGCTTTCTTTTGGTGGTATTTGATCACCTCTGCGGTTTTTATTTTTTGCTAAACAAATAAAAAAAGACCGAAAATTTTGAAAAAAATAAAAGTTTTGCTTTTGTTTCTGTAAAAAAAAAAATGTAAATAAGTAAGTTTTCTCTTTCACTGATGGGCACTGATAAGGCGGAACTGACAGGCACTGATATGGCGGCACCGATGAGGTGGCACCAATGAGCGGACACTGACGGGCACTGACGATGGGCACTGATATGCGGCACTGATGGGCACTGGTAGGCGGCACTCATTGGTGGCACTCATATGCAGCACTGATGGGCATTGATAGGTGGCACTGATGGGCACTGATGGGTGGCACTGGGTGGCACTGGTTGGCACTGATGGGCACTGATGGGCGATACTGATGGGCAATGAAAGGCGGCACTACTGGGCACTGCTAGGCACTGATAGGGTGGCACTGATAGGCGGCACTGCTGGGCACTGATGGGCACTGATACGTGGCACTGATGGGCACTGATACGCGGCACTAAAATGAGGAACTGATGGGCATCCCTGGTGGCACTGGCAGTGGTAGGCATTGCAGTGGGCACTGACTGGCAGCTGCCTGGGCACAGATTGGCAGCTGAATGGGCACACAGTGGCATTTCCCTGGTGGTCTAGGGGCATACCTGGTGGTCCACTGTGGATCACTTCCCTGGTGGTCCTGGGCGGCTTCCCTGGTGGTCCTGGGTAGGATCTGAGGGGGGCTGTGCTGATAAACAATCAGCACAGACCCCCCCTGTCAGGAGAGCAGCCGATCGGCTCTCCTCTACTCGCGTCTGTCAGACCGAGTGAGGAAAAGCTGATCACCGGCTCTTCCTATTTACATAGTGATCAGCCGTGATTGGACATGGCTGATCACGTGGTAAAGAGTCTTCGTCGGAGACTCTTTACCTAGATCTGTGTTGCAGGGTGTCAGACTGACACCCTGCAACAACGATCGCGCGATGCACGCAAGAAACAATCATGCAAAAAGCCCTTGAGCTGCCTTCAATCAAGCTATTTGGCCATGAAGTGCAAATATTCGCGGACATCTCTTTAGCTACCGCGCAAAAACCCAAGTCCTTCAAGCCTTTATTATTGCCTCTAAAACAAAAAGGAATAAGGTATTGCTGGTTGTTCCCTTTTCTCCTCACCTTTCCCTACAAAGGCAAGTCTTATTCATTTTTCTACATTCCCAGAAGAAGAAAGACTGCTAAAATGCCTTGGCTTCATTTCCACTTCACCTCCATCATTGCCAGATCTCCACACTGCTCCATCACCTGGCCGTGGCAGAGGTAACAGAGAGCGTCCAGTATCCCCCTTAGTTAGCAGTATAGTCAGTGTTTATCTGGCTTTCCAGATGGAGTAATCCTTAGGGGTATAGTCTGTGGCTGTAATAGCTGGATGGTGATGTATCCATAGAAAGTGGTATTAATGGTTAAAAAGGAAGGCAGCCATCCTTCAGAGTGTGTCCAGAACTCTGCAAAACATGTAAGGAAAAAACAGGGAGAGGGAGGCGCCGACCTGAGTGTAGCATTAAAATGATGACTTTAATAGGATAAGATTAAAAACACTTACAAGATGATAAAAGATGCATGCTCTTCAAAGTAAAGTGCAGTCCTGGCATTCCACATGGCTCTGTGGGTCCCACCGCTGTTCCGGATAGCTGGAAAGGATTGTGCAGCTGGCTGGAATGGATCACAGTGTTTCTCCAGGAGCAAAGGAGCCAAGCAGCTCCACACAGACCAGCATAGACCGTGGAACAGGAAGTGATGTCACCGGCATCTGATTGGACCTAGCAGGGCTGGAATCTTGTCAATCAGGGCTGCAGTGATGAAAGGCTACGCGCTCGGAGCTGACTGGTCCTACTATTGGCCAACAGACTCTTGTGGGTTCAAGCTCTCTGGTAAGCCTCCTAGTATTCGGTGGTGGTATTTTTTACTTCTGTGCTGCACCACTGGAAAAATCCTTGAACACTTTCATTTATTATCATTTTTTTTTTCTTTTTAATTTTATTTATTTATTTATTCCTCTAGTTTTACCTCATTTTATATTATGATTTTGTATCTATACAATCCCTCTGCACCTCATTCCTCAAACTAGAGGAATGCATCTCCTCTGCTAACCAACAATGGTGGGACTGCTTCTTTTTGGAAAAATACCTCCTTCACAAGATCACACCCAGAGGGCTCCGAATCCTGAAACAATGTTCATTCTTAGATACATATCAGATTTCTGTACTGCTAAATGGATCAAGGTCATTATCCAACAAAGAAAAAGGAAATATGACACCCTTACAATCAAAAGCACTAATCTATGCAAGGGCATCATGCAGAGCATCAAACACCTCCCAAACACCTGGCTGAGAACTCTAAAAAAAGAAGATGACCTGGGTTTACCCTGGGTCTCTCAAATATCGTTGGTGAACTTGTCCCACTCTCCAGTTACCCTGACTTGTATTTCATGTTTAGATTATGCTCAGAGACTCACTGACCTCTTGTACCACAAAATCATCAAACTGCAGTTTCTATTTATTCCACAAGAGGGCAATGGTGTATACAAATTGCTAGGGTCCCACCCTTGAACATCATCACACCTTAAGCACTTGTTCACCTACCCGAGTTTTCATTGCAGTCCCTCTCGGGTCTCTTCCTTTTTTGCCTTTTCTATTTACCTCCTATGCTCCATCCAGGAATCATGAATGTTCGGCCTCCAGAGGACCGATCGATCGGTAATGTCCAGACTGGCAAGGTAAGAGATCCCGACACCACCACATGCTATGGCTAACCTACAACCACAGAAACCCATAAAATTCTTAACACATAATGTGCAGGGCCTCAACTCGCCCGTGAAATGGCGGAAAGCATTTAACTATTTCCACTCGGTAGGAGCTGAAATAGTGTTTCTCCAGGAAACTAATTACCCAACTTCCTACAAACCTAACTATATACACAAGCATTACCCTACCTTCTTTTTCACCAACGCCCCCGGACAAGACACGGGGAGTAGCTATATATATCGCTAAAAGCTTAACCTTCACCCCTTCACGGATAATCACCGACCCGGAAGGGCGCTATATACTGGTTAAGGGGGACTTGGAGGGCACCTTGGTAACATTTCTTTCCTATTACGCCCCTAATAAGGAACAATTGCCCTTCTTCCAAAACTTACTGCAACAGCTGTCCCACCTCTTTGAGGGCACACTCCTAATGGGAGGGGACTCCAACATCACCCTAGATTCATCGCTTGATAAGACACCCCCACCAGGCTCTCAAATTTTGAAGCCCTCGAAACTTGGTACTAAATTTGCAAAACTGTTGCACGATAATGACCTGGTTGACATATAGTATGGCGAGAGTTCAACGGTTCCAAACACGACTACACTTTCTATTCTCGTGTCCACGTGACATGTTCGCGGAATACGTATTCACGTCTGCTAGTTCCCTGCCATTCTGAACCTCCTCTAAGATATTAGAAACTTCCTGGTCTGATCATTCCCTGTAGAGGTTAACCTTTCCTCACTGCACTGTCCAACAGCCTCCTACACCTGGCGCCTAAATGAGTCCCACCTAAGCAATCTGGCTACTTGTTTAGATATTGAAATTGCATTAAAATAATTTTTTACCCTGAATGACCCATCGCACACTTCTTCAATGTGAACTTGGGCCGCTCACAAAGCTACGATCAGAGGTATCCTGATTTAGATGGCTGCCAGGTATAGAAGACACTATAACGCCTTATTGAAGTAAAAAGAGGATGAATTAGCTGCCCTACTCAAAGAACACAAACATAATCCCCATCTAGACCTACGAGATAGAATCGAGTCCGTCCGCCTGGAATTAAACGTCTGCCTTACCACGAAGGCAGAAAAACAACTGCGTTGGACTCAGGCAAAACTATATTCCCAATCAGATAAACCCGGGTAAACTATTATCGACAAGAATGGCCCCCAGACGCCCCCCCTCCTCATGTCCCTAAGATCAGGAAATCTGATGGTTTCTTCACTCAAAATCCTAAATCAGTTCTGCAGGAATTCCGAACTTTTTACAAAAAATTGTATAACGATGGCAAGGGCTCAGGCCAGCAGGAGTTCAATGAGTTTGTCGAACACTTGCCCATCCCATCCTTACAGCTTTTTTAGGGACATACAGAAAGGTGGCCCAATAGACATTGATTCCAAAAGAGCCTTCATAACTCTTATTCCCAAACCCCACAAGGATCACAGTGATGCAGCCAACTACCGACCCATATCCTTATCCTTAATTAATACGGATCTGAAGCTATTCACGAAAATTTTAGCAAACAGGATGTTGGCGTTCTTGGCTGACCACATTCACTCCGATCAGGTGTGCTTTATGCCATATAGACAGGCTGCTTATCAGGTCAGGAGAGCGATTGACCTTATATCCTTATTACACTCATCATGGGATGGTGGACCACAAAGAAAGGGGATGCTGTTATCTATTGATATCCGCAAAGCATTTGATTCGCTGTCATGGCCCTTCCTCTTTCGAGTGTTGGTTAGGTGGAATTTCGGTGCTAAGTTTTTGGCCTCGATGCATTCACTATATAGCTCACCCTCAGCTCATATACTTTTAAGGGGTCATAAGTTGGACTTGATACCCATCTCGTCGGGCACTCAACAGGGATGCCCATTATCTCCTATTCTATTTGTGATAGCCATTGAAACCCTGGCGATAGCGATCCGCCACCACCCTGAGATCTTAGGAATCGAAAGGGGGAGGGGGAGAGTCATAAGTGTGCTTTATTTGCAGACGATCTTCTGCTGTTTATCACGTCCCCCCATACCTCATTACCAAATCTTCTGTCCCTAATAAACAGATTCGGAAAAATTTCTGGCCTGTTAGTCAATCAGGATAAATCAAAGGTGATGAATGTCAATTTACCGACCTCAACACTTCAGACAAATCTCAATTCCCCTTTTCGTGGCAACAGTCGTCATTCTCTTATTTGGGTATTCAGCTGACCCCTGATGTAACTTCACTATACAAAGACAATTATCCGTCTTTGTTTGCTAGTTTATTGGAAGACGTGAGGACATGGTCTGATGTGAGTTTGTCCTGGATGGGTAGAATTGTATCAGTAGAAAGTGGTATTAATGGTTAAAAAGGAAGGCAGCCATCCTTCAGAGTGTGTCCAGAACTCTGCAAAACATGTAAGGAAAAAACAGGGAGAGGGAGGCGCCGACCTGAGTGTAACATTAAAATGATGACTTTAATAGGATAAGATTAAAAACACTTACAAGATGATATAAGATGCATGCTCTTCAAAGTAAAGTGCAGTCCTGGCATTCCACATGGCTCTGTGGGTCCCACCGCTGTTCCGGATAGCTGGAAAGGATTGTGCAGCTGGCTGGAATGGATCACAGTGTTTCTCCAGGAGCAAAGGAGCCAAGCAGCTCCACACAGACCAGCATAGACCGTGGAACAGGAAGTGATGTCACCGGCATCTGATTGGACCTAGCAGGGCTGGAATCTTGTCAATCAGGGCTGCAGTGATGAAAGGCTACGCGCTCGGAGCTGACTGGTCCTACTATTGGCCAACAGACTCTTGTGGGTTCAAGCTCTCTGGTAAGCCTCCTAGTATTCGGTGGTGGTATTTTTTACTTCTGTGCTGCACCACTGGAAAAATCCTTGAACACTTTCACTTATTATCATTTTTTTTTTCTTTTTAATTTTATTTATTTATTTATTCCTCTAGTTTTACCTCATTTTATATTATGATTTTGTATCTATACACATGGAGCTCATCTCTAGCATTAAAGAGGCTAAGTTCTTCACCCACAATCCCCAGGGTCCCCCACTCCAATCCCTCTGCACCTCATTCCTCAAACTAGAGGAATGCATCTCCTCTGCTAACCAACAATGGTGGGACTGCTTCTTTTTGGAAAAATACCTCCTTCACAAGATCACACCCAGAGGGCTCCGAATCCTGAAACAATGTTCATTCTTAGATACATATCAGATTTCTGTACTGCTAAATGGATCAAGGTCATTATCCAACAAAGAAAAAGGAAATATGACACCCTTACAATCAAAAGCACTAATCTATGCAAGGGCATCATGCAGAGCATCAAACACCTCCCAAACACCTGGCTGAGAACTCTAAAAAAAGAAGATGACCTGGGTTTACCCTGGGTCTCTCAAATATCGTTGGTGAACTTGTCCCACTCTCCAGTTACCCTGACTTGTATTTCATGTTTAGATTATGCTCAGAGACTCACTGACCTCTTGTACCACAAAATCATCAAACTGCAGTTTCTATTTATTCCACAAGAGGGCAATGGTGTATACAAATTGCTAGGGTCCCACCCTTGAACATCATCACACCTTAAGCACTTGTTCACCTACCCGAGTTTTCATTGCAGTCCCTCTCGGGTCTCTTCCTTTTTTGCCTTTTCTATTTACCTCCTATGCTCCATCCAGGAATCATGAATGTTCGGCCTCCAGAGGACCGATCGATCGGTAATGTCCAGACTGGCAAGGTAAGAGATCCCGACACCACCACATGCTATGGCTAACCTACAACTACAGAAACCCATAAAATTCTTAACACATAATGTGCAGGGCCTCAACTCGCCCGTGAAATGGCGGAAAGCATTTAACTATTTCCACTCGGTAGGAGCTGAAATAGTGTTTCTCCAGGAAACTAATTACCCAACTTCCTACAAACCTAACTATATACACAAGCATTACCCTACCTTCTTTTTCACCAACGCCCCCGGACAAGACACGGGGAGTAGCTATATATATCGCTAAAAGCTTAACCTTCACCCCTTCACGGATAATCACCGACCCGAAAGGGCGCTATATACTGGTTAAGGGGGACTTGGAGGGCACCTTGGTAACATTTCTTTCCTATTACGCCCCTAATAAGGAACAATTGCCCTTCTTCCAAAACTTACTGCAACAGCTGTCCCACCTCTTTGAGGGCACACTCCTAATGGGAGGGGACTCCAACATCACCCTAGATTCATCGCTTGATAAGACACCCCCACCAGGCTCTCAAATTTTGAAGCCCTCGAAACTTGGTACTAAATTTGCAAAACTGTTGCACGATAATGACCTGGTTGACATATAGTATGGCGAGAGTCCTCCTCATGTCCCTAAGATCAGGAAATCTGATGGTTTCTTCACTCAAAATCCTAAATCAGTTCTGCAGGAATTCCGAACTTTTTACAAAAAATTGTATAACGATGGCAAGGTCTCAGGCCAGCAGGAGTTCAATGAGTTTGTCGAACACTTGCCCATCCCATCCTTACAGCTTTTTTAGGGACATACAGAAAGGTGGCCCAATAGACATTGATTCCAAAAGAGCCTTCATAACTCTTATTCCCAAACCCCACAAGGATCACAGTGATGTAGCCAACTACCGACCCATATCCTTATCCTTAATTAATACGGATCTGAAGCTATTCACGAAAATTTTAGCAAACAGGATGTTGGCGTTCTTGGCTGACCACATTCACTCCGATCAGGTGTGCTTTATGCCATATAGACAGGCTGCTTATCAGGTCAGGAGAGCGATTGACCTTATATCCTTATTACACTCATCATGGGATGGTGGACCACAAAGAAAGGGGATGCTGTTATCTTCTGATATCCGCAAAGCATTTGATTCGCTGTCATGGCCCTTCCTCTTTCGAGTGTTGGTTAGGTGGAATTTCGGTGCTAAGTTTTTGGCCTCGATGCATTCACTATATAGCTCACCCTCAGCTCATATACTTTTAAGGGGTCATAAGTTGGACTTGATACCCATCTCGTCGGGCACTCAACAGGGATGCCCATTATCTCCTATTCTATTTGTGATAGCCATTGAAACCCTGGCGATAGCGATCCGCCACCACCCTGAGATCTTAGGAATCGAAAGGGGGAGGGGGAGAGTCATAAGTGTGCTTTATTTGCAGACGATCTTCTGCTGTTTATCACGTCCCCCCATACCTCATTACCAAATCTTCTGTCCCTAATAAACAGATTCGGAAAAATTTCTGGCCTGTTAGTCAATCAGGATAAATCAAAGGTGATGAATGTCAATTTACCGACCTCAACACTTCAGACAAATCTCAATTCCCCTTTTCGTGGCAACAGTCGTCATTCTCTTATTTGGGTATTCAGCTGACCCCTGATGTAACTTCACTATACAAAGACAATTACCCGTCTTTGTTTGCTAGTTTATTGGAAGACGTGAGGACATGGTCTGATGTGAGTTTGTCCTGGATGGGTAGAATTGTATCAGTTAAAATGACAGTCCTCCCATGGTTACTATATTGTTTTCGAACTCCACCTATCCAAGTCCCAGTCGCTGCCATATACCATTTCCAATCTAAAATCCTCCATTACATCTGGGGTACTAAGGGTCCTAGAATAGCCCGAGCGACAATGTATGCTCCCAAAGACCTGGGGGGTGTGGGGGTGCCCAAGTTTCAAAAGTATTATATAGCCGCACAGTTGGCCCAACTACTCCAACTTCACAGCCGTCATTATTGCCCTGAGTGGGTCTCACTAGAGTCTCAGGCATTTTCTCCACTAGCAATGGACCTTATCCTTTGGACTTTCCCAAAGCACTTCAAAGCTACTTTGAGCCCGACACTCTCTTATTCCTTAAACATATGGGATATGAGTTGTAAAAGCTGGTCCCTACGGTTCACACACACTCCAGTGGCCCCGCTCTTCGGCAATCCCCTGTTCCCCCAGGCAAACAATCCGACAGATTTAGCTGGTTTATGAACAAGGGACTATTCCGTATAAGCGACTACCTAGACCACAGAGGAATATGTCCCGCCTCACACTACACAGGCAGCCTGGGTGATGCCTCCCGCGGAGAGCTTCCACCTACAACAAATTCAACATTTTCTTCAATCATTACGGAAAGACGGGTCTGACCTAGCAGTGCGGACCATGTTTGAGAACAGGTGCGTGCAGGATTCAGCTCTCCGGGGACGGGGGGGCGCATCTATATGCTCTACAAACAGTACACTGTCCCTCTAGCCAGGCTTTCATATCAGGTGGCATGGGAGAGGGATCAGGAAATAAGCCCTAAGACAGAGGACTGGCGCAAATGGAGCACATGAATCCACAAAGGCATCCTCAATGTTGCCCTGATTGAGGCAGGATATAAGGTTTACGCCAGGTGGTACCTGGTACCAGAGCGCCTCTCCAAAATGTATCTAGGTGCCTCGGCCTTCTGTTTCATGGGTTGTGGACAGGTGGGATCACCACTCCATATATGGTAGACATGCCCCAAGGTTCGTCGCTTCTGGATGAGGGTTCATTTATTCATATTTTCGATCACGATGGTCAATATTGTTAAAGACGCCTGTGTCGTCCTCCTGAACAAACTGGTGGACAACATCCCTAGACATACTCAGACGTTAATATATTACATTATTCTTGGCAGCAAAAATCGCCATTGCGTCAACTTGGAAAGCCCCATAATAGACATAGCATTGATGAAACGCAAAACTAACCTGGATCATGTTCAACAGAAAAATAGTGGTGGACAACAACCCTAGACATACTCAGACGTTAATTTATTACATTATTCTTGGCAGCAAAAATCGCCATTGCGTCAACTTGAAAAAGCCCCATTATAGACATAGCAGTGATGAAACGCAAAACTAACCTGGATCATGTTGAACAGAAAAATAGTGAACGTTCTGCATGAGAAACAACCTCTTTTCGAGAAAATATGGTGCCCCTGGCTCACATACCGACAGGTCCCCGATACATAAAGCTATCCACTCGGACGACCGACCATGGATTCCCCGGATGGACTCTTTCTTCTCTCTATTCTTCTCTTCTACCATATCTTTATTTCATGTTTACCTCTGGCATTGTGTTTCCACGATTTTCTTGCTTCTCTTCTCTTTGGTTAACCCAGACTTTCCTGGGTATATTGTTGTGAATAGGGTCCCCTATAGGGGACAGTTATGTCAAACAATTGCTGACAGAATCTTACCTAATATGTTATCAAGCCACCCAGACTATTTTGTTTTGGTCTTACCCTAGTAATGATGTATAACAGGGACCAAGTTGTCTCACATACACACAACGCCAAGTTTTCTCACATACACACAACGCACGGAGTGGCTGATAGAAGGATTGCACTGCAGAGTACAGGTAGATTTCACGTTCTGCCAGTATTTCAGCATTGGTTACTGTCCTGCCTCAAATTCTAGTTAAAATATGTTGGGGGGGGGGCACATAAAGGACCTGACCTGCTTGTCATGTCTTCACTTGTCTGTATTAAGCCCCGCATTTGTTTGTTTGTTTGTATGCTTGGCTGTTCGCTTTCATGTTCGCCTGTTTCCTTATACATGTGAAGCAAGCGCGGACTGTGCGCTGCTCCACCGACTGTTCTTTAACGTTTTACCAAAACAATTATTAAAAAACATTGAAACAGAAAAAAGTTTCATTACATCTATTCAATAACTGCAAAAATTACATTGTGATCTTTTTGAATATCTTGTTAGAACCCCACCCCTGTATGTTATGAAGAAGAGACAAGGAGGAGATTTCTCCAGCCTTGTCCTAGGGTGTCAACACTTCTTTCCACAGATACAGTGAGGTAATAAGCATTGTCACAATAGGACAGGAAGTGTATTAACAGCAGAATGAATCCTACTTTTGACTAGGTTCTGAACAAGTCTAAGCTCATTCATAGTAGCCACAGTGCCACACCAAGGAGGAAGCAGAAAAAGAAGAGAAGACTGCCTACAGCATGATGTGTGGGACCCGAAAGAAGTAAATATCATACATTACATTTGTTTTTAGACTGGAAATTCCTTTTAAATAACTAAGCATTATGCACAACACATAATAAAACATTACATACATATTTACATGGAGCAGGTAGAACTTGATTTAAGACAAAGAGATCTAAATGAAAACATTATTAGTGTGCAGCCCCGGGAAGCGGGAACAATGTTTGTTTCAGCTTTTCGCTCAAGGCAAATTCTTCCCTGCATCCTCAATAAATTGGACCTTTCCTATGGATTTGCCATATATCTCTCAGACCTGGAACTGACACTCTGCTGTTGCAAACACATCTTAACTCCTGCAGCACATAATTCGAGACCAGTAAAAGTGTAAAAAATCCCATAAATTAGAGGTGAAAAAAACTGTAAATCTCCTGTAGATGACGATAGATTTTTTATTCAGCCTGAGTATATCTATAAATTAAATGCCCAGGATCACACAGCAGCCATAAAATGAGGAAAACGCACAAGTCAAATGGAAAACTGTGCTTTGACGCTTCACAAAACCACAGTGTGACAAACGGATTGACTGCAGCGTAACCTAGGCCGAAGCCAAACCTAGATTTCTTGATTTGTCTGGAAACAAGCACATACAGTAAATGGCTAAAGACAACTCTCATGGAACACTCTAGAAACAAATAAAAGGATTCGATAAAGACTTGTTAACTGGGGTCCGAAAAAAACTTTGATTTACGAGCGTTGGGGTTCATTACTTACTTGCTGGCAGCTTAACAAAGCCAATGCTTAATGCAAAAAAAAAACAAATTGATGCTTTACTTCTAGCTAGCAGCCACATACATAGCTAAAAACATATATGGGAACTAGTTTACCTCTTTGTGCCCCATGGAGGAGGAAGACTTTGGATGCGTTAGCCTAACACTGATGTGAGTTAAGCTTTGGCAACCTTATACTGGTTTATTCCCCATATGAGAGAGGGAGATTAGATGTATTAGCCTACACAATGTCTCTCTGGGTATTTGGGCCCTATAGTTAAGATGCAGGAAGGGGACTATTGGGTGCATTAGCCATATCATTTATCCTTAGGAATAAATTGTTTTCTACCATACACTGTGTCACGTACCTGGTAGGTGGAGCCCGGAATGCAGAGAACGGCCTCTCGTATACCTCTGACTTAAGAACCCCTGAAGGTGTGAACAGGGACTCGAAAGTACAGAGGGGCACAAGTGCCTGACTGGAACACTGAAGCAGAAGGCAGGATCCTGTAGTCAGCAGGGAGGTGCACTGTAGTCCTGTAGCAGGTTGCAGACAGCAGGGAGGTGCACTGTAGTCCTGTAGCAGGTTGCAGACAGCAGGGAGGTGCACTGTAGTCCTGTAGCAGGTTGCAGACAGCAGGGAGGTGCACTGTAGTCCTGTAGCAGGTTGCAGACAGCAGGGAGGTGCACTGTAGTCCTGTAGCAGGTTGCAGACAGCAGGGAGGTGCACTGTAGTCCTGTAGCAGGTTGCAGACAGCCGGGAGGTGCACTGTAGTCCTGTAACAGGTTGCAGACAGCAGGGAGGTGCACTGTAGTTCTGTAGCAGGTTGCAGACAGCAGGGAGGTGCAGACAAGCCGGGTCAAGGTACTGGCGGGCAGATCAGGTACAGAAGGGCAAACCAAGAGAGTAGTCAGAGTCCAAGCCAAGATCGGGGCGGGCAGCAAGCAGGTAAGTCAGGAACAAGCCAAGTCAGTACTGGATACAGGAAAACTGGTAACAAGGTAGCAGGGGTCTCAGGAAACGCTGTAGACCGGACAGCAAGGCAGCATTGAAACAGTCTTCTTTAAATAGCCTGTCTTTGGCGCCAAGTGGCACTATTGCGCATGCGCGTACGCACGTTAGCGCTAGTGGCGCGTACGTTTGTTAGCACTATTAAAGCTATTGGCGCTATTGCGCATGTGCGTACGTTTGTTAGCACTATTAGCGCCATTGGCGCTATTGCGCGTCCGCGAGCGCCGGATGGCGCTTCTATGCACAGGCATTCGTTTAATCCTCAATCTGCTGGGAAAACTGCAAGAGGGCTTTTCCTGACACACTGATGCAAGTTCCATGTGAGGGGGGATTAGACATATGAGCTTCTGCTTTGCCTATATAGGTTACAGGAAGGTGTCATCAACCCTGCTTATTAAATCATTCAACTAAAGCTATCTATAGGGGTTATGATTACCAGCTACCAAGCCTGGACTGGGACAAAAAATATGCAAACGCATTTTAGCCTGAGCAGCCCTTTTTTTTTTTTTTTAAACAAAACCTTACTCTGAGAAGAGGACCAAGAACCCTGCAGGCTTATTGGGGACAGGCAGACCAGCGCAGCTTCAGAGAAGAAAAATAAAGACAGTATCTGGCTACACTCATAGCATATCCTAACCACGTTGTGTATCCTATGCAATGTACATAGCCTTTCCTCCTCCAATGGGTTGTCTAGGCTACCAGCCTACTGTCTCTTCCTGAACATGGTGTGAACCAACCCTGTGTCCTGAAGCTCAGCGGACGAACTTGTCTCCACTAACTTGCCTGGCAGAGGGGCACTAGCTTGGGCACCTTGTGCAATAGCCCCACACTTTTTGCAGGGTGCCTAAGGTTGTCCCATCTGTGACAGCCAGCATCTCTTTGATTGGGGGGGTGTCACGTCCTCAGGTCTGAGGGCTTCATACTAGGATTTGTAGTCCTTCACTTTTGGGGATCACAACCCCATAAGTGAAGGACTATAAGTCCCAGCATGAACCCCTGAGATTTAAGGATGTGAACCCCCAAACGTGAAGGACTACAAGTCCCAGCATGAACCCCTGAGATCTAAGGATATGACCGATCAGGGTGTGACCCCTCAGGATGTGTCCCCTCTCAGTGGTTCATGCAGTGGACTTGTAGTCCTTCACTAGCTGGGGGGTGTCACTTCCTCAGATCTGAGGGGTTCATGCTGGGACTTGTAGTCCTTCACTTTTGCGGGGTCACATCCGCCAAAAGTGAAGGAATACAAGTCCCAGCATGAACTCCTTAGATCTAAGAATGTGACCTCCTCCTCTCATTTCTATCCCTCCGAGGGTGTCATCTGTGATCCAGCACCAGCTCAGCGGCCATCCTCTCTGTCCCTGCATCCCTGCCTGGATCCCTCATGACAGTTCAACAGGTTCCATTTCTGGCCTCACCTCAAACTCTCAGCCAGGACTAGAATTGTGAGTGAAGCAGTCGCTTTTTTTTGGAGCATCAGAGCAGCCTGGGGGGGCAATTGCCACTCTGCCCCGGCCCAGTCCGCCCCTGACATGCAGCCCGGCAGCCCTGGCCCACCGGGCAAATATCTTGTGTGCCCTATGGACAGTCCAGGCCTGCCAGCTACTATAGAGTACTGTTATAATCCTCATGGCCAGTAAACACCACGTAGAGAGCTAAATGTGTTTTAGGTTCAGAGGGACATGTATATATATATATATATATATATATGAAACATTGAATAAGACGAATAAGACTCATACATATCATAGTTCCCCCATTTGCTGTTCTTGTGTTGTCACCCGAAGAGCTCATAGGGCTCCCCTCATTTCAGCAGCAAAAGATAGGTGCAAATACAGGCATGAATGTTTCTAATTACCGTATATACTCGAGTATAAGTCGTTCCGAGTATAAGTCGAGGCCCTAATTTACCACAAATAAAATGGAAAAAACTTATTGACCCGAGTATAAGACGAGGGTGAGAAATGCACAGCTACTGTAAGTGGAAAAGAGGGTCAACAATGCCAATTTGCAGCCTCACTGTGCCCATTTGCAGCCATAGGTCCCCAAAACTTCATACTCGGTAGTTAAGGGTTCCTAGATGCCCCCTAGCTGCAGCCAAAATTTGGGGTCTCTGTACCCAAAGGGTCCCGAAATGACATTGCTGCAGATGGACACAGTTGACTGAATTTGGGGCCCTGTATCTCGGGGCCACTTAGTGCTAAGAACCCCACTTTTGGTGTGCTAACCCAGTGGAACTAGCACCATAAAATTTCCAAAGCTGGGGTTTCTAGCTCCAAGGGGCCCCGAGATACAGGGCCCCAAAAATCAGTTCAGAAAATGTCAAGCACTTTTTTGCAGCAAAGAATGACATTTTCTGAACCGGTTTTGGGGCCTTGTATCTCAGGGCCACTTGATGCTAGGAACCCCAGCTTTGGATATGTTATTGAACCAGCTCCACTTGGTTTGCACATTAAATCTGGGGTTCCTAGCACCAAGTGGCCCTGAGATATGGGGCCCCAAAGTCGGTTCAGAAAATGTCAAGCACTTTTCTGCAGCATAGAATGACATTTTACGAACCGATTTTGGGGCCCCGTATCTCGGGGCCACTTAGTGCTAGGAACTTCAGCTTTGGATATGTTGTGGTACCTGTGCCACCGGGTTTGCACACCAAATTTGGGGTTCCTAGCACTAAGTGGCCCTGATATACGGGGCCCCAAAGTCGGTTCGGAAAATGAAATTTTTTGCTGCAGAAAAGTGCTTGACTCGAGTATAAGTCGAGGGGGGCACTTTCAGCACAAAAAAAGGTGCTGAAAAATTCGACTTATACTCGAGTATATACGGTAACAATGTTTAACACAGAATAACATACATACATAGATGTACCTCCATCTATTTCTCCTGAAAGGTCTACAAAACACATCAAGGAGGTTTGACTTTATTTTGATTAAAGAACAATACCATATTTACTGAGAATATATAAAGTTCTTGCTTAGAGATGGGAAGGTCGAGGCAAAAAAAAAAATTTAAAAATTGACAATTTTTTTTTTTTAGTTTTTTTCAAAGCCATTTTTCCCCCCGAAACAATTGGAAAAAAAGTGTGAAATATGTGCTTTTACAATGATAAGTGATATATCTATGACATGGTATTCAAACTATATAACATGAAGACCTTAATGAAAGATTTAGGAGACTTTATTTAAAGTCTTACAATCCTTCAAGTTCTCTCAGCTGAAGACAAGCAAATCCTGGAACACAGTTCAATTAACACTTTCCGCAATGCAGGTCTCAAACAAGAGAAATACTGTATGCATTTCTTCCGTTGGGGGCACTGCAGGGGAAAGGCTCCAGCTTAGTTGACTTGTACCTTCTACAGTTGGGTGATTGTTAGGATACAGTAGATGATAGTTTCTGACCTCTCAGACCTTAATTGACAGGTAAGATAGAACATTTATCTTACACATTAATTTATCTTTTTTAACCTTTAAAGGGTTCCTATTAATGTTCTCCACAATCCCAGCATTATGTTTACCTATAGTCTGCTTAGTAAAATGTTTTTTTCTTTTCTTTTCCTCTCAGTAAATGGTGAGACTAACATCTAAAGTTTAGAAACATTTCCACAGTGAAATTTCTGCTCAGAGAAAAGCTGCAATTTGCAAACATTTTGAGAAGAAATAGTCTTTTCCAAATGCTACAAGGATGACAAAACACAACCTTTAATGCCAGAGGTGCCTTAAAGACATTAAAAATAATCTATGGAATGAAATGACAAGGACCAGAATGAAAGTGTCAGTAACTTTTCCATCCAGAGTTCTCATCCCAGAAACACTCTTCCTGCTGCTTCTGAATGATCAGAAAGTGTTTCTTCACCAGTAGCATCTTCAAGTAGGGGCGTGTTACAAACCACAGCCTCCCAAAAATACACAACCCTTTCATTTATAGATAAAATGACACCTGAAAATCAGGTGAACATTGATCAAGCTCTTGCAAGAACAATATATGCATCTGGATCAGCATTAATAATAATTGAAAATGTATATTGGCAGGAAGCTTATAAATAATGAGGGAAAGGGAGGTGGTGACCTGTTCTCATGTATAGTTGAAATGTTCCTAACACATTCCTTGTTATTCCGTTTGTAATAAGAAAAATAAAATTTTAAAAAGCATGTTTCATTTATTTACTGGGAAAGCTGTACTTTTATTTCAAGCATAATACTTTTATATACACTGCATTTCACCTTCCCAGTGTAACAAAATGCCTTTCAATTTGTAAAACTACTCCACACTGATTTTTTTTCCAATTTTTCCAAACTTTCCATTTTTTACGGAAAAAAAACAGGGAAATTTTTTTTTTCCCATGGCTTCAAACTTTCAGGAAATATTACATATCCAGGCTTAATATAGTTTTTTGGTCCAAAGTGGAGATTTCAATGCTGAAAAATGTATGCATATATTGTATTGTATCTTTTATTAGTTTTTAACTTTTGTATCCACTAAAATTACAATTGCTTTAACAGTATTTGCTTTTTTTGAAAGTTAGGGTACTCTAAAAGTCACACTCAGGTTAGTTCCTTGTTTGTAATTCTATGTATAATGTAGGCCCTTGTACTACATAATTTTGGCGAATCTGAAGTTGATTGTGCAAAGGTTCTTTGGTCAGATTGTAACCTGAATGTGTATGGTGAGCTTTAGGGTTTGATTTACTAAAGGCAAATAGACTGTGCACTATGCAAAGTGCAGTTGCTCCAAAGCTTAGTAAATGAAGGGAAGCTCTGCTGACTTCCATCATCCAATCATGTGCAAGCAAAAATACTGTTTTTTGTATTTCTGTTGCATGTGATTGCTTATTCTTTGCAAAGTGAAGCGTTACCTCATTTACTAAGCTATGAAGCAGCTGCACTTGCAGAGTGAAACTGCACTTTGCAAAGTGCACAGTCTATTTGCCTTTATTAAATCAATCCCTAAGTGTTCTCCAGTGACTGGCAGTAAAAAAAATGGTGTTTTCTCCAGCAGCCATTACAAAATAGAGTGGAATGAAAGATACAGAAAGGTGAAAAATCTGCAAGGGGGACAGGTCATTTGTGAGACTTTCAGAGGTTACTTCTGTTAAAAATAGTACTTTAATTTAGTGTCTGTGGTGGGCATTTGGTCCCTTTCAGCCACTCGGTCCCTATTCTGTACAGGTCACTGTTTGTTGTTTTTGCTTGTGTAGTTGCTCTTGTGGTTGATACTTTTCTCACTTTGTTCTCTTTTTACATCAGTTTATGACCATCTTCTCGCCTCCTACATTATAAACCGCTGGGAAAGGAAGGTGAGCATTCCTTTTCACATTAACAGTTTGTGTGAAATCTGTCACATGCTCATGGTTATCTGCAAGCAACAGCATTGTTGATAAGTGTGTGAACTAGCCCTGTAGTTACAATACAGCTCACTGAGACAGGGCAATTGCATTTGGCCTACACAATAATGTATAATAACAATATACATGTAGGAGTGGGCAATGCTAGGCACCTAGAACAGGGTCACTTGCCTGGCACAGGGGGTACCTTTACTTGTGCTGAGCATAGTATACACTTGAACAAATTAACTGGTCCTCACCTATTAACTCTTCCTCTTTTATACCTGTGCACAGGCTGAGGGCCCCAATGGTGCAGATCTGCTCCCATTGCTATGGGAGATGGATCGTTGCAGAGTGCTGACAGCATCTCACTCTCTACAAGAGGCCATCTTACCTGCCACATGTACATGCCTACAACAGGCAGCTTGCCAAACCACTGTATCTTCACAAGGTATTAACTCTTTGTACTGATGTCTTCATGCCCAGTGCCGGTTACTTACATTACGCCCCTTTATTAATTTCAGACCAGGCAAAGGAAAAGTTTTAAAAGTTTTACTGGAATAATGCAGCATAATAAGAATCACAAGATAACAGTTCAGCATAAAGTGCATTATTTTCCTAACAACCCTAATCCCTAAACTACAGGCCAGTGTCTTCCCCAGCATACCTGCACATGAAAGAGTCCATAATTGGCAGAGTTCGCGGTTGGTATATTCAGGGAGGACTGCAAGTCCCAGCAATCCACCCTACACGTGGAAGGCTCCAGAACACAGGTGTCCGGCAAGAAACAGGGATTCCGAAAGATGCAGAGAGCCCTGGCAGAAACAGCAGCTGGATGTCACATCTTGCTAGCAGTCTGTGTCTTTTCGTCCCATGCAGCAGACTATGTGTTGTGGGACTACATGGCTCGGCAGCCCCTCAGCAGTTTGCCATACAGGACCCCCCCCCCCCCCTTTCCTGGGTGGTTGCTTGGCTAAATGGATGACATCTTCAGCTGAAAGCCTTTACCTTTTCCCAAAAAAAATTATAAAAATGTTATAAATCTATTCCCTATTTTGCGCAAACCAATCAATATACGCTTATTGCGATTTTTTTTTACCAAAAATATGTAGAAGAATACATATCGGCCTAAACTGAAAAAAAAATTGTTTTTAAAGAAAAAAAATTGGATATTTATTATAGCAAAAAGTTAAAAATTTGGTTTTTTTTAAACTTGTCACTCTTCTTTTGTTTATAGCAAAAAAATAAAAACCGCAGTGGCGATCAAATACCACTAAAACAAAGCTCTATTTGTGGGGAAAAAACTATAACAATTTCATCTGGGTAGAGTGTTGTATGACTGCGCAATTGTCATTCAAAGTGTGACAGCGCTGAAAGCTGAAAAATGGCTTGGGCAGGAAGGGGGTGAAAATGCCCTGTATTGAGGTGGTTAAAGAAGGAACATGAAGTCAGAGGTTGCGAGACGACAGCCAGACTCTGTCCCCAACCTGGTAGGAAGGTGAAGGTAGGCGTCTGCGGTCAGTATGGAGTCTGTACCTATCGTTAGCATGTTGCAAAACCTCCTAAACTTGTGCCCAAGTGGAACGTAGACCACGGAGATCCTCCTCTAACGCAGGAATACTCTGCGGAACAAACAAGTCAGGGAACCTGGAAGGTTGGAAACCATAATTCACCATAAACAGGGACAATCGGGAAGCAGAATTCAAGGCACTGTTGTGAGCAAACTCTGCCCACGGTAATAGGTCTGACCAGTTGTTATGATGGTCAGAAAAATAGCAACGTAAGAATTGCTCCAAAGACTGATTGGCTCGTTCTGCGGCTCCATTGGACTGCAGGTGATACGCAGAGCAGAAAGCAAGCTGAATTCCCAACTGTGCACAAAAGGCTCGCCAGAGAAGACAAACTAACTACCCCTGTCCGAGACAATCACCTTGGGTAGCCCATGTAAGCGAAAGATCTCCCGAGCAAAAATGGAAGCCAGTTCCTTAAAAGTGGGCAGCTTCCTAAGTGGAATACAATGACACACCTTTGAGAACCGGTCAACCACCATAAGGATAACAGTGTTGCCTTGGGATTTGGGTAACTCCACAATGAAATCCATAGACAGGTGGGTCCAGGGCCTCTCTCCATTGGGTATGGGTTGTAGGAGGCCCACTGGAAGGTGTCGTGGAGTTTTACTCTGCGCACACACGCAACAGGCAGCTACATCAGCCCGTAGACTAGGCCACCAGAATTGTTGGGAAATGGCCCAAAGGAGTTGATTCTTACCAGGGTGGCCAGCTGCCTTGGGAGATTGATTAGTCTGGAGCACAGCAGTATGGAGACTCTCTCGTACAAAGCAGCCGTCACAAGGTTTCTCAGGAGAAGCATGGACCTCAGCAGCAAGAATTTTGTCACCCAAACGAGAAGTAAGACTGGTGCAAACCGTAGCCAGAATACGATCAGGAGGAATCACAGGAACCGGAACCGACTCCAACTTGGAAGTGGAGAAAAATTGCCGTGACAAGCCGTCAGCCCTTACAATCTTAGTACCGGGTAAGAATGAGACAATGTTATTAAAACTCGACAAGAAAAGAGCCCATCGCGCTCTTCTGGGAGAGAGGCACTTAGCCTCAGACAAGAATGTGAGATTCTTATGGTCAGAAAGAATGAGAACCGGCACAGTGGTACCTTCAAGGAGATGTCTACATTCTTTCAGTGCTAAAATGATCGCCAACAGCTCTCTGTCACAAATCTCGTAATTGCACTCTGCAGGTGACAATTTCTTGGAAAAGTAGCCACATGGATGCATAACGTTCTCAGAGTTAGGACGTTGAGACAGAAGGGCGCCAACTCCAGTCTCAGAGGCATCAACTTCTAGGATAAAAGGCAACGTAGGATCAGGATGTGCCAACACAGGAGCAGAAACAAAGGCATCCTTGAGACTCTCAAAGGCCTTAATGGACTCCGGAGACCAATTCTGTGGGTTACCCTCCTTTCTGGTCATATCAGTCAAGGGCTTGACCAGAGACGAGAAGTTACGAATAAACTTCCAATAATAGTTGGCAAAGCCCAGGAAACGCTGCAGAGGACGTGAACCCTTGGGTGGGGGCCCCTGTAGGACTGCCGAAAGTTTCTCTGGGTCCATCGAAAAACCAGCAGTGGAAATGACATAGCCCAGGAATTTAACCTGTTCACGATGGAAGAAGCAATACTTAAGTTTACAAAAGAGATTGTTTTCTCTTAGTTTCTGAAGCACACGACAGACATCTGTGTGGTGGCTCTCCAGGGACTTGAAAAATATGAGGATATCATCGAGATAAACCACCACACATAACTGCAACAAATCTCAGAGGACATCGTTAATAAATTCCTGCCGGGGTGTTACAAAGGCCAAAAGGCATTACGAGGTTCTCATAATGGCCTGTTCTGGTATTAAATGCAGTTTTCCACTCGTTGCCCTCCTTAATCCGCATGAGATTGTATGCCACTCTCAAATCAAGCTTTGTGAAAAGCGTTGCTTCCTTGAGGCGGTCAAATAACTCTGTAATCAACGGAATCGGGTAGGCATTCTTAATCGTGAAACGATTGAGACCCCTATAACCAAAACAAGGTCTCAGTTCACTGCTCTTCTTCTTCACAAAGAATAAACCAGCACCAGCAGGAGACTAGGATTTGCGGATGAAACCTTGAGAAAGTGTGTCTGCAACATACTCCTCTATCGCCTTATCCTCCCAGACCGACAAAGGGTAAACCCAGCCACGAGGGGGTATGGCACCAGGTTGAAGGTCAATTGCACAATCATAAGGCCGGTGTGGAGGCAAACTACGTGCTTGACCTTTGTCCCATGGCTCCAAACAGACATCACTAAAATCGCGGTACTCCTCCGGCAGGGAGGAGAGTGAAGAGGTGCACAGGACCTTGGCTACCTTCTGGAAGCATGTCTCACTGCATTGTGGTGACCAGGAGAGAACCTCAGCACGGAGCCAATCAAAAGAGGGTTTGTGCCTCTGTAACCAAGGATAACCAATAACCAGTGGAAACCTAGGTGAGGAAATAACTTGGAATTGGATTATCTCATGGTGAAGAGCCCCTACGGCCATGGACAACAGAACCATCTCATGAGTCACATGGGCAGGCTGTAGAGGTCTCCCGTCAAGAGCCTCAATGGCAAGTGGAGTATCATGCAGCTGCAGCGGAATCATGCTGCGATACAAAGGCAGCATCAATGAACATGCCTGCAGCCCCAGAGTCGATTAAAGCCTGTATCTCGATGGACGACTCAGCCCAAGAAAGGGTGACCCGAAACCAGGGGCTTATCCTTCTGGATAACTGGGGACGAAACAACGCCACCTAAGGTATGTCCATGACAGGACCTCAAGGTTTGGGCGTTCCCTGAACGGGTAGGACAAGACTTCAAAAAGTGACCTGCCTGGCCACAATAAAGGCATAATCTCTCCCTCCTCCTAAAGGCTCTCTCGTCTGCAGAGAGACGCGTGAAGCCCAAGTGCATGGGTTCATCTTCATCCACCGACTTGGTACCAGGAGGCATGAGCGGTGAGGGAGGCACGGGTGGGACTGCAAAGCTCGGAGGCAAACGTACAGGAGGCTTCCGCAAGCGCTCCTTAAAAGAGAGTCTTTCTCTGAGTCTGGAGTCAATGAGGATGGCAAACATGATCAACCTCTCCAGCTCAGTGGGTATATCTCAGGCTGCTATCTCATCCTTGATGGAATCCGAGAGACCATGAGAAAAAGCAGCCACGAGGGCCTCATTGTTCCAAGAAACCTTTGCTGCCAGAGTACAGAATTCAATGGCGTAGTCAGCAACAGTTCTCATACTCTGTTTGATGGACATGAGTAACTTGGCAGCAGAAGAAGAGCGTGCGGGAACGTCAAATACCCTTTTAAAGGAGGCCACAAAGTCAAGGTAACTCAAGACAACAGGTTTTTGCGTCTCCCATAGAGGGTTTGCCCAGGCCAAGGCTTTCTCAGAAAGCAAAGATATCACAAAACCTACTTTGCTTCTGTCCGTGGGAAATGTCTGGGGCAGCATCTTAAAGTAAATCTCAACCTGGTTGAGAAACCCTCTGCATTGAACTGGATCGCTCCCAAATCGCTGGGGAAGCAGAGCGGAACCAGACATACTTCTTATAGAGGTAATACTCAAGGCAGGTGCCTGCACGGAGACTGGCGCAGCAGCAGGGAAGGCCAGCAACTCAGGTAGTACCGGAGCAGCCACAGTGGGAGTCTCCAGGGGAGCTGTGCGACTCAGGAGCGTTTGTAACGCTATGGCAAACTGATCCATGCGGTGATCTTGCTCGCTCGCAAATGCAAGAAAGGAGCCAAAAAACGAAGGGACAATTTGAATTTGGAGCATAGGTGGTTAGTGGCATATACTGCTTAGAATGAGGCCTATATTGGGACCAGCTTATGAGTTAAGCCAGACATTATGGTTTGTCTTGAATCCTGTCTTGCAGGCATAATATCATTTATCATGGTGGATAAATTTACAGCGCCTGATTTTTTACCAAACCTGTACCGGGAGCTGCCCTGTCTCTGGAAAGTCAAGAGTCGAGATTACTCCAATAAAATCTCGAGGAAGGCAGCGTTGAAGAAACTGCTCGAGTTGGTGAAGCCTTTGTACCCCAGGGCAGACATCAACTTTGTCAAGAACAAAATTTCCAACCCGAGGAGTACTGTCACTTACCTTATTGGAGCCTGAAGTGACGAGGTCGGCCTCCCTTGTATCTCCCACCCAGATCCCGCTGAGAGTGGGAACAGAAGGACCCAAAGGAAAGGAGGAACACGAGTGCTTGCAGATGTAGCCCAGGAAGCTTGAGGCAGAGGATGCGACTTTGGGTATGCTGGAAGATCGCAGGAGCGGAGATGCAGCAACTTGGCAGGCAGCTTGGAGCCAAACAGGAGACAAGAGCAGAGTCACAGGAATAGCGGGGTTTGGAAGCAGGCGGGCAGCATGGTGCCAAATCATCAGGCAGGAGTAGAGTCAAATAGGAAGCCAGAATCAGGAACCAGTAATCAAGGATGAGCGAGAGTCCAGAAGCAAGGTCAGGGGAAGCCAAGGGTTCAGCAACGGATATCAGGCAGACAAGCAAAACACAGGGTACTGGTACAGGAACAGCTGAAGATCAGTTAGTGTTAGTTAGTGGACACGCACCCGCGGGCGCGCACATTCCTTTACGCACGCGCATTGGCGCGTCTGCGATCCAAAGAATCCCTTATGCGTGCATGCGCGTGAGAGTGAACCCGGAAAACAACAGTTCTCTTACAAGTACTTTTAAAAGGGAGCACAACAAGGTCCTGGACACTGAGAAATCTGGAGCAGCAGTGGATGACCGATATATCCCCAGGCTGTGGTATTACACAGCCTGTTATTTTTGACTGACCAGACAGAACCCAGGCCATCGCTGTCTACGCTCCCTTCGACATCTGCTGAGGCCACAACTCCAGAGGTCCACACAGGTCCTGCTGCACAGGATGAAGATGTGGAGGAGCCCAGCTTGACCCAGGTATAGCATTGTTGAACATATTTGTATGCAAAAATACAATGATGATAAATAGACTTTATTGTTCAAATATTTCTGCCTTAACAAAGTGGTTTCCATATCAATAGACAGTAGTGCCCAAAAATGATTTGAACAAGAATGAAAAATGATGGGGTCAGAATTATAGTCTTTGCTATTTTTCCACTTTCAATTTGCAACAGTGAGGAGATCAAAATTGTGTGTGATTGATAACCAAACCCAATCCCATTTTCATACACAGGAAAGTGTCAGTCAGGAGGAGCCCATGGTCATCAGCCAGACAGATTCCCAGATCCCTCCCCTACACCCTTCTGCTAAAATGGCCAGGAAGAGCAGTAATCTGGACGAGGCCACAGCTTCCTTCCTCAGCCAGGCCACTACTGCCATCCGCACTGACCCAGATGAGTGTGAGGAATTTGGCATGGTGACAGCCAATAGGTTAAGGGGGATGGCCGGTGACCAGAGGAAAAGGTGCGAGGGGCTCATCCAGCAGCTCCTCAACAGGGGGGCGACGGGTGAAATCTATGCCACCACCCACCTGTGTGATTTTGCGGGCCCACATACACAACCTCCGCAGCCAACCCACCCACCCACCACAGCCACCCCACCCACCACAGCCACCCCACCCACCACAGCAACCCCACTCACCACAGCAGCATAACGGTCAATGGCAATACCAGCCCCAAGACCCCCAACAAGGCCGCTGGTCTGGGGATTTTCATCCCTTCCCCACTTACTAATTATTATTTAGTTTTTTGGTTGAATAATGATTTGATTTGTTATATTTTCTATATTTTTGGATGCATAGAATGCACTTTTTGGTTAAGTTCTAGTGGCAGATAGCATGTCTAATTTTATTTGTTTTCTTTTTTTAATGCACAATAAAAATATTGTGTAGAATAATACTTGGCTATGTGTTTTACTTCAAATGACAGTTTGGGAGTAGGCCAGTACATTTTCAAAAATATAATGTAAAATTAACAAGGGACACCAACATAGTTATATCTTTGATATTAAAAACTACAGGATAATAGTGTTGTGGTAACTTGGCCAAAAACAAAAAACAAAAACAAGCATAATAATATTATTCTTGATATCACTAGAAAACAAAAGAATTTTCAAATATGTTTGCCATAACTCCATCAGTATCACCAGCAAAGCAGCTTCATTATTATCCCATTAAAGAAGAAGAGAATTGTGCTCTGCATTTGGACAATTCATAATTTGCCACGTCACGAAACGCTAGTTTACATGACCGACCGCTTCTGGCTCGTCCTTGCTTCCGAGCATGTGTGTTTGTACTTTGGACTTTTGTGTGATGGACTTGTGTACAGACGTTAGGAAAATCTGACAACAGGCCGGTGTCTATCGAAAATTTACTAGCTTGCCATCCAACATTTGTTGGCGGAAAGTTGGACAACAATTGTCTGATGGAACTTACTAATGGTCGGATTTTAGGCCAACAGTCTGTCATCACACAATTCCCTGCTGAAAATCCGATTGTGTGTACGAAGCTTTAAGCCTCATACACACGGTCAGATTATTGGATTTTCATCAGTTTTTTGTTGGATGCTAGTCTCAAGCCTTGTACACATAATCGGATTTTCCGCAGACAAAACCTCAGACTTTTGTCCGAAGGCGTGTGCCTGGATTTTGTCTTGCATACAAACGTCAAGGAATTGTCGGCCAACAAACACAAACGTACTGACATACTACGTGGTTTTTCAGCTCTTTAGCGCCACCCTTTGGGCTCCTTCTACTAATTGAGTGTTAGTAGAAGTTTTGTGAGTGTTGATTCGCGCTTTTCATTTTACGCTTTTCATTTAGCGCTTTTTAGTTCGTGCTTTTCATTTTGTGCTTTTCAGTTCATTTCTGAACGGCCGTTTGTCAACCAGACATGTTGCAGAATCGGAGGAGATAACGTGTTATTTATTATTGGCCTTGGAGTTATTGCCTTGACCCAAGTCCAGTCCAGGAACAGGAGGAGGAGGAGTCCTTGGACCAAAAATTGGTTGCTTTATTAATCGTGACCAATTATGTCATATGCCTTTGCTGCGGGAGCTCCAGGAGAATAATCCAGATGATTTTCGGAATTATCTCCGGATGACGGACCCCTGCTTTCACCAACTCTTGGCATATATTAAGAAGCAGGACACATACATGAGGCTTTTATTTTATTTTTTGGTTGAATAATGATTTGATTTGGCATATTTTCTATACTTTTGGATGCACTTTTTGGTTAAGTTCTATTGGCAGATAGCATGTCTAATTTTATTTGTTTTCTTTTTTTAATGTACAATAAAAAAATTGTGTAGAATAATACTTGGCTATGTGTTTTACTTCAAATGACAGTTTGGGAGTAGGCAGTTACATTTAAAAAAATACAATGTAAAATTGACCAGGGACACCAACATAGTTGTATCTTTGATCTTAAAAACTACGGGATAATGGTGTTGTGGTAACTTATCCAAATAAAAAAAAATGTAAAAAGCATAATAATATTATTCTTGATATCACTAGAAAAAAAAAAAGCCTTTGAAAATTTGTTTGCAATAACTCCATCAGTATCACCAGCAAAGCAGCTTCATTATTATCCCATTAGAAAAGAAGAGAATGTGCGCTGCATTTCAAGATTTCATCATTTGCCACGAATGTTAATTCTCCATTATGAACGCTAGTTTACAAGACCGACCGCTTCTAGCTAGTCCTTGTTTCCGAGCATGCGTGTTTGTACTTTGGACTTTTGTCCGACGGACTTGTGTACACATACTCGGAAAATCCAACAACAGACATTTGTCTGCGGAAAATTTAAAAACCTGCCATCCAACATTTGTCCGTCATCACACATTTCCCGTCGGAAAATCTGATTGTGTGTACGCGGCTTTAGACTGCCCTGTATTTGGCTCCATCCATCTTCCCATCAACTCTGACCAGCTTCCCTGTCCCTGCTGAAGAAAAGCATCCCCACAACATGACACTGCCACCACCATGTTTCACGTGGGGATGGTGTGTTCAGGGTGCTGTGCAGTGTTAAGTTTCCGCCACACATATCGTTTTTCTTTTCAGGCAAAAAAGTTAAAATTTGATCTCATCTGACCAGAGCACCTTCTTCAACATGTTTGCTGTGTCCCCCACATGGCTTCTCGCAAACTGCAAACTAGACTTCTAATGGATTTCTTTCAAAAATGGCTTTCTTCCTGTCCCTGACACTCTTCCATAAAGGTCAGATTTGTGGAGTACATGGCCAATAGTTGTCCTGTGGACAGATTCTCCCACCTGAGCTGTGGATCTCTGCAGCTCCTCCAGAGTTACCATGGGCCTCTTGGCTGCTTCTCTGATTATTACTCTCCTTGTCCGGCCTGTCAGTTTAAGTGGACGGCCATGTCTTGATAGGTCTGCAGTTTTGCCATACTCTTTCCATTTTCGGATGATGGATTGAACAGTGCTCCGTGAGATTTTCAAAGCTTGGGATATTTTTTTATAACCTAACTCTGGTTTAAACTTCTTCACAATGTTATTCCTGACCTGTCTGGTGTGTTCCTTGGCCTTCATGATGTTGTTTGTTCACTAAGGTTCTCTAAAAAACCTCAGAGGGCTTCACAGAGCAGCTGTATTTATACTGAGATTAAATTACACACAGGTGGACTCTATTTACTAATTAAGTGACTTCTGAAGGCAATTGGTTCCACTAGATTTTGGTTAAGGGTATCAGAGGAAAGGGGGCTGAATACAAATGCACGCCATACTTTTCACATATTTATTTGTAAAAAAAATTGAAAACCATTTATCGGTTTACTTCCACTTTACAAATATGTGCCACTATGTGTTGGTCTATCACATAAAATCCCAATAAAATACATTTACGCTTTTGGTTGTAGCATGACAAAATGTGGAAAATTTTAAGGAGTATGAATACTTTTTCAAGGCACTGGTACCTCTGTACTTGCCAACAAGGGTTTTCTCCACCAAGTACTAAGTTATGTTTTGCTTGGGGATCTAATACTTATCTTACTCACTGAACTGCAACTTAATTTATAGCATGTTTTTTTTCTGGGTTTTTTGTTAATATTCTGTCTCTATCATTTAACCGCTTGCCGACCAGCCGCCGTCATTATACGGCGGCAGGTCGGCACAATCCCGCGAGCTGTTGTAGCTATACGTCGGCTCCTTTAAGCGGAATAGCACTGCGGGGGTGCCGAGCGATCGCGAGCACGAGAGCCAGAACAGTGACGTGTGTGTGTAAACACACAAATCCCTGTTCTGTTCTGTGAGGAGAGATAGATCGTGAGTTCCTAAGATCTAGGAATCACGATCTCTCATTTCCTCTAGGTCTGTCCCTTCACCCCACAGTTAGAAACACACACAGGGAACACAGTTAACCCCTTGATCGTCCCCTAGTGTTAACCCCTTCCCTGCCAGTGAATTTTTACAGTAATCAGTGCATTTTTATAGCACTGATCGCTGTATATATGCCAATGGTCCCAAAAATGTGTCAAAAGTGTCCAATGTGTCCGCCATAATGTCGAAGTCCTGATAAAAATTGCAAATCGCTGCCATTACTAGTTAAAAAAAAATAATAATAAAAATGCTATAAATTTGTCCCCTATTTTGTAGACACTATAACTTTTGCGCAAACCAATCCATATACGCTTATTGCAATTTTTATTACCAAAAATATGTAGAAGAATACATAATGGCCTAAACTGAGAAAAAATTTGCTTTTAAAAAAAAAATGGGGATATTTATTATAGCAAAAAGTAGAAAATATTGTGTTTTTTTCAAAATTGACGCTCTTTTTTTGTTTGTAGCGCAAAAAATAAAAAATGCAGAAATGATCAAATACCACCAAAAGAAAGCGCTATTTGTGGGGAAAAAAAGGACGTCAATTTTGTTTGGGTGCAGTGACACACGACCGCGCAATTGTCAGTTAAAGCGACGCAGTGCCGAATCGCAAAAAGAAGCCTAGTCATTCAGCAGCCAAATCTTCCGGGGCTGACGTGGTTTAAATACACCTATGATAAAAATATACACTTTATTTCTTTGTAAGTGGGCAAACTTACAAAATGTGCAGGGGATCAATAATTATTTCCCCCACTGTATATATATTATGCAAAGTAATAATAATAGTAATAATAGTGTATATAATAATAGGTCAACATCATCTGGTGAGTGCCTTCATTTTCTAACTTGTATCAACAGTTGGTAAGAATAGATAACTATTGAAAGAGCGCTACTGACCTATGGGGTCAAATTATTTACAACAATGCAGCAGGAGATGGTGGAATATACAAGAGTGTGAACACCTAAAACACCCATGTGTATGGAAGTAAAGTGGGGAGCTATGGCAGATCTCAAAGTTGAGAATCCAAGGCAAAAACACCAGGGGCTAAGTGCACAGGACTTTACCTGCACCTAAATGTCACTTTGGTGTGGACTGGCCTTATATCACTATAGAAAAAAAGAGAAGAATTTACAGCAAGTACACTGGAAGCAGAACCTCAAAAAGATGAAGTCAGAAGTTGTTACTAGTCATACAGAGCAATACCTTTTTTTCCACATTATTTGGGGTAGTTGGCATAAGGCCAACAAATAACATTTTGTGACAGGCATTCCTGGGAAAAGTCAAGCCGGAGATTACTATTTTATCCTTAGCTTGCTGCCAAACCCCCATTACAGATGATGTATCTGCTGGGGGGACGTTGGAAAGGACTTACTCACAGTTTAACTAGATGATTTCATCCCTAAAGCAGCATTGTTCAATTTTGTATTGAGAGTTCAAAAATCAATACGCTTTAATAACTTCTCAGCTATCGCTCAAGCCTACCGCGTTAGCTTGTTAAAAAATAAATGTTAATCAAATCAGGTTGGCAAAAAACGCTAATGAAAGAGATGACGGAAGGGAGAAGAAAAAAATATCCTGCGAGGATAGCTAATGTAGTTACAGATCCAATCAAAACAATACCAACATTGCTAACTGGACTATTAACATAAAAAAGATGGATAAATAGGTTTACGATGGACCAAGCCTCATGTTATACCTTTTAAATCTGATTGAGCTGCATTATCTGCCAATGAATTATTATTTGTCCATCCAGTTCTGAGATTTACACATCCCTGACAGACATCAGAGCCAGGCTGGCAACCTGACATTTGTCTCCTGTAGTTAAGTAATACAAACTGGTCTCCTTCCTGTTCTCAGCCTGGGATTGGACAGTAAAGAAACAGCAGAAGACTGGTAAGCTCAGCCCTCTTTTCACTGTGCTCTCCCCCTGTCAGCATGTAGGGTATGTGGGTGAAATTCCCTCCATGTTCATCTCCTTGTTGGGCACCAAGTGTGGGTCCCATGGAGGGAATACCCTGGGGTGGGTTCTTCTGGCTACGCTAGGTTCCTTAAACAGGGTCACTGCCTTTATATATAGGGTACCTTTACTCGAACAGACAATTGAACTCTTGTTAACTGTCTTGATGCCAAAGTACACCACCACAGTCAATGCTGCATTTAGGAAGGACACGTAGAGCCATAGCCCTACCTCCTTCCCAGTAACGGAATGAGGCCATGCATGCACTCACTTAACTTGTTTTCTTCTGAGGACCTCTGCAGTGCTAATCTGCTCCCATTGCTATGGGAGATGGACCGCTCACAAAGAAAGTGCCGACATCAACTCCTCTCGCAAGAGGCTATCCCACCTGTCACATGTACACACTTACGGTAGGCTGCAAGTGAAACCTTCATTACCCTTTGTAACCACTTGTGTCTTCACCTTTGTATTAACTATGACTATGTGTGCTGGTTACTTGCATTACACCACTCGAGTAACTTCAGACCAGGCAAGGACAAAGTTTCAAAAACTTTACTGAAAATTCACAGCATACTTAATAGAGAGCACAGTCTCTTCCTAACACCCCTAATCCCCAACTCAGGCTTCATGGCTGCCCCACTTCACCTGCACAGGTTGGAGTCCATTATGACAGGGCTCCAGATCTGGTGTCTTCGGGCGGTTTGTAGATCCCAGTGGTCCCGTACCTGTAGCAGGTTCTTTATCCATAGGTGCTCCAGATTCAGCTGTAGGCTGTGTGGATGGACCCTGGTAACAGCAAAATGTCTTGTATTATATGCACCCTCCCACTTTTCTCGGTAAGCAGCTAGAGATTACATACTGTGCTTGTCTGTGTCTTCTTTTCCATGCAGCAGACTGTTTGACTAGGCAGAGCCCTCCCCCTTTTATCGTCAGCACAGGGAAAGAGACAGAGCTCAGCAAAAAGTGCGGGAAACCAGGTTGAAAGTTTCCCACCCGTCTGGAACAGCAGCTATCTCCCTAATCAGCATTTCAACCTGCTTTCAAGCATGTTCCTTGTCAGCATATAGTATGTGTATGTAGCTCACCTGATTGGCTCACAGTCTGATATCATGTCAGATTCAGGTAGTTATACTAGTTGCATTTTACAATTACATATCTAAACCCAAAAACACATATGTAATATATTACAGCATACCAGTTCATAAATGTGGTGGCTGCATTCGTTTGTCTGCAGGCTTCTTTTTTTTTATAAAAAGAATAAAGTTTATTAGTTGTTTAAACATAACTACACACACACAAAAAAACACAATATAGAGGGTACATAGGGACAAAAGGTAGATCATAAGGGGGTTGTAACAATCAAATGGTAACATGCCAATACAGCATAATATACCAGGTACCAGCAAATATTAGCTGTCAGAGAATCATATGGGCATAGCCAGTTGGGCCCTGTGATCACAATTCTTGGTAAGATTAGAAAGCTGAGTGCCTCCAATTCCACAGGTAATAAGGGGTTTAAAAGGGGAGAGAGCAGGCTTCGATTTTCTTTATTTTTACCTGGTGATTCTGTCAGTAGCACACTTCCTGTCCTTGGGGGGACAACATTAACTCATTGTATTTGATCTATGTGTAGGTGGAGTGCAGCCTGGTGCGGTGGCAATAATTCACACAATCGGGACAATATAAAACTTATATTGAAGTAAAGCAGCAACAGTTCACAACAAACCCGGTGGGACAGCTACCCAGCTGGGCATACTCACAGTTTCCAATAACGTAAGAAGTAGGTTCCAGCCAAACCAACTGCGTCTGTTGAGAGGGGATAGAATTTGGCCTGGCTGTCTAGTGCCCAATTAGGAAGGCAGTGCCGGGACAAGGTCTTACGGTGCCCAGGGCAAAGATGGCAAACTGCGCCTCCCCCCCCCCAGGGTGTAAAGAGCCCCCCTTAATGACCAGTCCATTTTTTGCTATGTAGAACTGCGTTACTTTAACTGCCAATTGTGCGGTCATATAACACTATACCCAAACAAAATGTATATATATTTTTTCAGACAAATTAAGCTTTCTTTTGGTGGTATTTGCACACCACTGGGTTTTGTTAGCTTTTATTATATGAATGAAAAAAAATTTTTTGAAAAAAAAATATTTTTTACTTTCTCCTATAAAATGTCCAATAAAAAAAAAAAAAATCTTCATAAATTTAGGCCAAAATGTATTCTGCTATCATTGGTAAGAAAGAAGTGTATATTAATTGGTTTGTGTGAAGGCTAAAATGCCTACAAACAATGGGATATGTTCTGGATGTTTGTTTTTTTTAATACTAGTAATGGCGGCAATCAGCAACTTATCATGGGAATCAACTATGTTTCCCGTGTGTGCTGCTTTTTCCTGTAGATCGATTTGTTCTTTTTCCTGCTTTGCAGGGAAAAGAAAAAAGAGCGATCATTCCCTCTGTAAAAAGCTCTGTATTGATTATCAACACAGAGATCTGTGATTTGACACAGCCAATCAGCAGGTTCCAGCCATGAATCATTGGCCGGGATCTGCTGACAGTCTCCTGCTGTGTCAAATCACAAGGGAGTAGGTGGATGGGTCCGTGGGAGCATGAGCCTGAAACCCTGAAACAGGCAGCGTCATACGCCTGTAGCTGCCACCCCGTAGCAGTATATGTACTGTGACAGGTTGTCTTTTCAAGTGGTTAATTACCAATGGTATTTGTAATATGCAGCACTCAGGGGTTAATGTACTGCCACTGGTCAGTGCATTAGTGGCTGACCAATGGCAGTTAATTAACCCCTTTGTGCTGCCTTAGTGGCACCAGTGTCAGGTTAATTAACTGCCACTGGTCAGCCACTAATGCATCAGTGACCAGTGACAGTACATTAACCCCCCCCCCCCTTTGCTGCATATTGCAGAAATTAAAAATAGCATTGGTAATTAACCTACCCTCCCCCAATCGGATCCAGACAGTTTATCTATTAATTTGCTGCAGATTAATAGATGAACTGTCTGGATCCGATTGGGGGAGGGGAGGAGCCTGAGGGAACGTTAATTACCAATGCTATTTTTAATTTCTATAATATGCAGCATGGGGAGGGGGGTGTTAATGTATTGCCACTGGTCACTGATGCATTAGTGGCTGACCAGTGGCAGTACATTAATTCCCCCATGCTGCATATTGCAGAAATTAAAAATAGCATTGGTAATTAACATCCCTCAGCCTCCTCCCCTCCCCCAGTCGAATCCAGACAGTTCATTTATTAATGTGCAGAAAGCATGGCATTTGGCAATCATTATCTGCTTTCTTACTTTTGCGCGATGCACACTTTGCAGGTTCCTCCAGCAGCAGCAGCTCTCTATGCTCCTCCCGTCCCGCCTTCGGCTGTGAGTGACGTCACGCTGCCGGGACAGGACTACGAATCGCCTTTATAAGGGGAGAGAAGCGCTGACAGGGAAGGGCTGGTGCTGTCTGTCTAGGCTTGTGCCGGGTGCAGGAGTGCACTCAGCACATCGTTACAGTAACAGGTTAGGTACAGATGACACAGTACAGCTATTAGCGGCGCCGGCTAGGGTGTACTGTGAAGCACACTGCTGTCACTTCACCTGCGCCCCCCCTCCCTCCAGAAAATTGGACCGCCCAGGGCATCCACCCCTTCCGCCCCTGCCTTGTACCGGCGCTGCAGGCAGGTATCCAGAGAGATGCGACCCTACACTTTCCCTCCTCATCAGGAACCTTTCCCTATTGCTAGTACTGTTCCCAACAGACGGGGTACCCTTCCCTACTCTACTCACTCGCAAAAAGTACATAAACCCAGGGGCCAGAGTCTTAAAGTGATATTAAAGGCCAAAACTTTTTTTAAATAACAAACGTTATACTTACCTGCTCTGTGTAATGAATTTGCACAGAGCAGCCCCGATCCTCCTCTTCTTGGGGTTTCCTGCCGGTGCTCCTGGCGAGTGCCCACAGAGCAAGCAGCTTGCACTAGGGGCACCCAATCAGGCACGCTCCCGAGTCGCTGCTCTGTGTGTCTATTCAGACAGTGAGCCATGGCTCTGCCCCCACCCCCTCTCTCTCTCCTCATTGGCTCCCACTTCTAGTCTTAGCCAATGAGGAGGGAGAGTCCCTCATGCACATCGCTGGATTAAAAGGGAGCTAAGGTAAGTATTACGGGGGCTGAGGGGGTTGTTGCACACAGAGGGTTTTTTACCTTCATGTATACAATGCATGAAGGTAAAAAAAAACTTCAGGGCCAGTTCACACCACATGCAGTCCAGTGCGCATGGAAAGTAGGTTATATGGTTTTCAATGGCATAGTTCACACCAGTGCTTACAGTTCCAGAAAAAAAGATGCTGCATTTTTCCTGCACTGGACTGTACTGGAATGCTGTAAAATGTACCAAAAATGCATTGGAACACACATGTCATTATTTAAAGTTAATAAAAAAAAGGGGGGGGAAATGCACTGGACTGCATTAAAATTGCATCATAAAAAGTGTCAAAAACGCACATGCAGAAAAGCATCTGGAACTCATCCGGACTGCGTTTCTATGGTGTGAACTGGCACTTTAGAGCCACTTTAAATAGTCTCTGCCACCAAAGATGGCCAGCAGAGTCACAAGGGTGGTCAGCATCAGATCACCGCCCCAGTGACTCAAGAAACCATAGAGGAACCCTATTTCTCATGACTTCTTCTACCTCCGTATTGCCACTGCGGTTGAGCACCACCTGTAGTGGAGACAGCAGACTGCACCTGCCTATAAATGGATTAAAGGGTTTGTAACCCTAAGTTATGCTTTGCTGCCAGCCCCCTATTTTAAGCTGCCATTCTGCATTGTATAAGTGTTTGTTAGAATCAATGCCTCTAAATAACTTTTTGTGAAGTATCATCAAGCTGGTCACGTGGCTCCCAGCCGCTCTAATACTCGGACCCAAGGCTACAGCAGGAGGAGCCGAGCTCTCCCTCTGACATCAGCTGGGAGTCACATGACCGCCGAGCTTGCCGCGCGGCCCCTCCCGCTGTAGCCCTAGATCGGAGTATCAGAGCGGCCGGGAGTCCTGTGACTGGCCTGAAGATACAGCACAAAAAGGTATTTAGAAGCTTTGTTTCTAACAAACACTTATACAGTGCAGGATGGCAGCTTGAAAGAGAGGGGCTGGCAGCATTTTTTTTAAATTGTAGTTTTTTACTAACAGCAGTTGGGGGGGGGTGGGGTGGAGACAGAGACACAGACTCTCGAGCTGACAGGCAGGGAGGGGTGGGGGAAGAGGACGGGGGAGAGCAGAGAGGAGAGACAGCGGATGATGGAGGCACGTAAACTGACTACGGTGTCAGGGGTTAGCAGCCATGATAAACCGTGGTCAGTTTACAGTGGGGAGGGCAGAAACTGGCAGGATCAGCCAGGTTTTTTACAGTTTCCAGAGGGGCAGGTTAGACAGCACAAGCATGGATACACAGAGCTGCGGCTTGGCTTGGGTGCCCCCCAATCTGCTATAAGGAACCAGGATCTCTATTTATTCATTTTTTTTTTACAGTAACAACCGCTTTAACAAGGTTGCTACCCTAGGACAGAACTACAGAACCCCTGCCCTTCTCCTATTCACCATAACATGAGTGATTGTTCTGTAGTCCTCGGAGATAGCTAGAAACAATGAAACTAATAAAAATACAGATAGAGAGCACAGGAAATTATAAGCTAACCATATTTCTGACAAGATCGACAGGCTTTTTTTTCCCCTTTTTGAACAGATATAACAAAACCCTTTCAATGGGAGGAAATAAGATAAATTAATTAAAAGTAGAAAAAAAGGGGGAAGAAACTTGCCCTGCAACACTCCTCCAATCTCAGCGCTATGTAAAAACAAGTATTAGACACTGAAGAAATAGATGCTATTAGATAAAAAATTATGGCAAAAAGTATCTATATGTAAGTAAATAGAATAATATATGAATACATGCAATTAGAAGTGAAGTTCCCCTCAGCAGCCACTTAAAATAGGTTGTAATTACAGACTTGGTGTAAAAATTAAAACTCTGATAGAGTAACAATTAAAACATCAAAGCTTCACTCCCATTAGTCAATGGATATGAAACTGACAGGCTAGTACAAAATCACTACCGTGTACATAAAGATTTTGAAGCGAACAGAAACAGAAATTCATTTAAGAGTCTCTAGTGGATATATAGGGTGTAAACAGCAGATAGTTGATGAGTGCACCGTTCACCAAACACTTTTCCACCGCGTGCTCCACACACCCGCAAGGGGTTCAAACTCACCGAAACCCAGAGATTATCAAGCCCCAATCAACATCCAGAAACCTTATCCAAAAAAATCGCACTGTGCTAAGTTGTATTGATGTGAACAGGCATCATTGAAAACTCTTGATTTATTTCTAGCTCTGTTTGCTTCAAAATCTTTATGTACACAGTAGTGATTTTGTACTAGCCTGTCAGTTTCATATCAAATGACTGATGGGAGTGCCGCTTTGATGTTTTAATTGTTACTCTATCAGAGTTTTAATTTTTACATCTAGTCTGTAAGATAAATTAATTGTTAACGTTTACATAACTTTAAAGATGAATTCCAGGTATGAATATTTTTGGAGCAATGTAACTATATATACCATACCTGTGGGATCCTCCTAGAAGATGGAAATCACTTCAGTAGACACTGCTACTCCAGCAATCTCCAATAGCTTCAGGGGTCTTTTACAAATCATTCTCTGGATGAGAGAAAGAGCGTGATGCTCCACCTCTCTAAATCATCCATATAGTCAATTTCCATACACTGAGAAATTGCAAAATTGAATGGTGCTAGTGCCGAGTAGATGGCCTTCTGTGTGAACAATGCAGAAGGGCAGACACTCGGCATGGAACCCAGAAACTAGTGGAGATCACTGAAGTAGCATTGTCTACTATAGAGAATTCCAGCTTGTAGAGGGATCCCACAGGTAAAGTACATGCATAGTTACATTGGTCCAAGCTGAAATATCCATACTTGGAATTCTTCGTTAATGAATTTTAATTATCATGCAACTGCATTAGTAAAGTTTTTATATCTGACAAGAGTACAGCGTTAACTGGTAATGGGACCTATATACCAGACATTTTTCTGAGCACATTGAATGATTATGCATAGGGTTGACTGGAGCAGAAATTCGCGTGTAGAGTGGATGATTTATCCCTCACTTCCTGCTTGGGTGACCTATGCGTCATTTGTGTAAATCACAGAAGTTTGAGTCATTTTCTTAGATTGCCTCAGGAAATGTGTGCTGTTTAAGTCCAACCTAGCACTGAAGCTTAAAGTAGTTGTAAAGGCAGAAGGTTTTTTTTTTAATCTTAATGCATTCTATACATAAAGATAAAAAGTCTTCTGTGTGCAGCAGCCCCCTTTAGCCCCCCTAATACTTACCATCCATCTAGATCCAGCAATGTTGCACGATAGACTCGGCTGTCTGTGACTCCCCTCCTCATTGGCTGAGACAGCAGTGCAACGCCATTGGCTGCCATTGCTGTCAATCAAAGTCAGTGAGCCAATGAGGAGAGAAAGGGGGTGGGCCGTGTTTGCTGCTCCGTGTCTGAATGGATACACAGAGCTGCGGCTTGGCTTGGGTGCCCCCATATCAAAGCTGCTTGCTGTGGGGGCACTCGGCAGGAGGGAGGGACCAGGAGCACAGAAGAGGGACCTGAGAAGAGGAGGATCAGGGCCGCTCTGTGCAAATCCACTGCACAGAACAGGTAAGTATAATATGTTTGTAATTTTTAATGAAAAAAAAAATGAGACTTTAGTATCACTTTAACCCAAACTCTAGTCAGATATAAAATACAACCATTTAGTGAAGTTATATTTAAAAAAAATAAAGCATATATTTATTTTTAAATGCAGCCAGTATAAGTACATGAATCTGTTTTGATATCAGCCTTCTGTATAGGAGAGATCAGATAAACAGAGGGTCAGTAATGTGAGCCAATCAGGCTTTCCTGCATGCACATGTGTTGTGGAGGGAGGGGGGCTGCTGGGAAAGAGAGGAATTTTGCTTAGGGAAGGGCAATTTTTTGCTGATGGAGGTTATTTTTTTTGCTGGAGTGGGGTTTTGCTGGTGGGGAATAGATTTTTTTCTAGGGAAGGAGAGGAGTATATGAAAGGTGTTTTTGCTTGGGAGGTGGAGGGAGGAGGAATTTTTGGTTATATAATGTCACAACTGTCCATTTGTTCTCTGCACATTACCATGATTGCTTGTAAAGGTATATTGTAACGGTTGCTCTATATTGTCATATATATGTTTGTTGTTCGCATATTGTCACAATTGCGAGTTTGTTGCCTCCATATAGTTCTGATTGCCTGTTTGTTGCCCAGTGATAGTTATGACTACCTATTGGTTACCCCCATATAGATACATTTACCTATTTGTTGCCCCCATATAGATACATTTACCTACTTGTTGCCCTCAATATTGTCACATTTGTGCATTTGGTAATTGCAGTTTTTGACATTTTCAATATTTTGATTAAATTCAGAGAATCAAAAAAATAGGAGTTAAAATGTTAGATAGGAATACAACCAGGTCCCAAAAGTGGGAGTGTATTTATATATACATATAGATATATATCAAACAATAGATTCTGAATGAGCAAGAGCAATCCAGGGATAGTGCCGGTTCACATAGGGGCGACCTGTCAGGTGACTGACAAGTCACGCTCCATGCATTCCAATGGAACCGTTCTAATAGGAGTGACTCAAGTCGCTCTGACTTAGAAAAAGTTACCTGTACTGTTTTGGGGTGACTTCGGAGCTGCTTGCATTGACTTTTATATATAAGTGGTTTTGCAAGCTGCGCTGAAGTTGCACTGTACGGGACGGCTTCAGAGTTGGACGACTTTGAAGACACCCCTGTGTGAACCGGCACTAAACATTTGAATTTGAACGTGAAAGTCAAGATACTGGAAAGTTTTTCATTAATCATAAAATGATTTAACCTTAATTTCAGGCTCTAGCAAAGAATTGTTTTGCTTCAAGAAGGATAAAGTTAGCCAATGTTTTTTGTTCCAGTTTAGGATCCTTCCATGTTAAAAGGCTATGCATGCATTTGGAACAGTTTATTTTTTATTTTTTTGGAAATGTCTAAATACTAAACCACAAACTTCCTTCCAATAACTGGTAAATTGGCCATTTTCTGTCTACAAATTGCAACAATTGTCTATTTGCTGCCTGCTTTTTGTAACAGTTGAGTGTTGCCTGTGTATAATATACAATTGTCCATTTGAGGCCCATGTGTTGTCAAGGCAACCTTTTTTTGCCTATGTATTGTGAAGTCATTGGATTTATATTATTTATTACTATAATTTACGTAGTTCCCTGTAAGTTTGTCACAATAAACACATATTTTGCCACAGTGCACTACGTGCACCACAATTTTTTCTTTTTTCCAACATAAAATGTTCAGATTTAAAAAATCTTCGCTGTTTCTATTTTTTCTGCCCCCTATTACTATTTATTTCATTTCAGGATTACTACTGAAAACAATTTTGACCTGCAGAGGAGGGGAAAGGAATGTTAAAAAATAATTCACCCGGGTCAACTATGTTAGGTACGCCACTGGACCTTATCTGTCTGCTGTTTTTCCTTCTTTATCCAATTGACACAGCTATATAAGTACCTGAAATAAATAAATAAATAAATAAATAAATAAATAAATAAATCACAGTCTGGAGGCAGGCAGATGACCAATCTGTATTGCTTACCTACAGTAGAGAAAATTCAGATCACTGCCCTTCCCCTGCTTGTGTAGCAGGTCTATGTAAATCTCAGGATGGACAAAAATGAGAAGTAGAACCTGTTCTCATATCTGTATTACAAATGCGTCCCAAAAAAATCCCACTTTAATCCTCCGAGCACTTCTATAAGAATTACCGGTAAATGTTTTTGTTTGCATCCGAGATGCCACTGTGACCACCTGATATGGACTTCACAAGAGTGTCTTGTCCTTCCTGTAAAATGTTTCACTTATTTTACCTTAAAGAACATACAGAAGGAGAAAGAAGATGTCATGAAGAGGAGTTCCAAAACATCAACTGCAACATCTTACTGTTAGAGACCCCAAGATATGTGAGATAGCAAGCAGGAGATCCAATCAACCAGTATCCAGTATTTTGTAATACAAGAAGTGACATCCTTTGGCCTATTTAAGTTGGATGAATGAAATATACAGTATCTCCATTAGAGGCATGTTTAACATTCTGGGTGCCCATCTGTAGCCAAGTCTTTGCAGGTAACACAGTAAATTAAATTAATGACAGAGATCTGGCCCAGAGGGACTGGTGTGTGCACGGACGCGCTGCAGGGCCCGGCGGGGCTCTATAGACCAGGAGATTGTCCGTGCGGTGGACCCATGCATATATACGGAGTTTCTGTGTAAAGACAGAACAAAGGCAATCAACTACTAAAAACGTTTGACCAGATAGAGAAGTATGCTGTCGCAATGGTATTAGAAAAAGTGCTTAGGTTGTTTCTGTATATATGTATGTTGGTGAGTCTGAGTATGCCCAATAGGCTCTGTTTTGTACTATAACTTTTGAAAATGAATAAAGATTAAAATAAAAAATAAAAAATTTATGACAGAGAGAGAATGGGGCAAATTTTTACATAAAGCATGTGCCTAGTGCCTAGTGAGTAAGTTAGAAAGGGGCAGCTCTAACATTTAGATTAAAATTGTGATAACCTTTCTCTTATTTTGTTCCCCTTCTCTGGACATATGTGGCTAAATTCAGTAGGAAAATGGGAAAAAATGGAAGGGGAAATCTAGTGCAAGGGATGGTAAGAGACGCCAGAAGGCTCTTTACAGTTTAGGAACCCTTCTACCTTTCTCATGCCTCTATTCTTTCCTCCGTGTACCAAATACAGTGGGTCAAAAGGAAGCTACGTATGAGCAGGTAGTGGTACTGGGATTAAAGTGATAGAAAAAGGTTGAGATAGTAGAACCTAATTTCTCAAAAATAGCAGACTAAGTAGGCACAGAATGAAGCAGGTAGTATAAAAAATTAACAATCTTTATTACAAAATTCCTTAAAATCTCTGGAAGTCCATTAATAGAAAGTAGAACTCTACTTAAAGCAGAGTTCCACCCAAAAATTGAACTTCCGCTTTAAGTGGAGATGACCCCCTGATATGCCACATTTTGCATATCTATATTTTTTTTGGGGGGGGGAGTGGATACCCTCTTTTTAGAGGCATCCAGCTTCCACTTCCTTCCGGGGCTCCGCTGAGCCGGAAGGAAGTTCACCTCTTCCCCCTCCCTCCGTGCAATCTTCTGGGACACGTCACAGGTCCCAGAAGATTGCCCAGCCAATCACAGCGTGCAGCGTGGCTCGTGCATGCACAGAACGTGCCCGGCTGTGAAGTCACAGCGCGCGCACACAGTCACAATGCTGGCACTGAGGAGAGGAGGGGTAGCTGCTGACTTTTATATGGGTGAAACTTCGCTTTAATTAACTCTACTTATTTTTTTTTTACTACCTGCCTATGTTGTGCATACAAAGTCTGCCTTTTTTTGAGAAAGTACAGTATTTTCTACTTTCTCAACCTTTTTCTATATATTTGGATGTTGGCAAGGTGAGGGTCTCCCCTTTTCCTGGGATTAAAGTGATGTTGCTTTACTCTGCATTAGCAGTGTAAAGCTTTAAAAGAGGGTTTAGCATGGTGACTTGTGGCAATGAAGGTTCAGGCACACAGTTTGTATGCTATCAATGACTTAGCATAACTCCTTGAAATTTGTTAGTGTTATACAAATTAACAAAACGAGTAAATTATCAGTGACTGATAGGCGATCACATGATCTATTCCTGAGTGCATTTTCATTTCTAGTGCATGATCTAGCCAATCAGAAACCTTGTGTTCTTTTTCTAACCTCCGCTGGCAAGACAGCAGCTGCCATCTGGTTAGTTATTGCAAGAAACCATGTACACCGTAAATTACTTCTTTCAATTAATTAGAAAGAGATGCTACCACCAAAATACATGAAAACCCCAAAATAATACTCCTTGAAAACAACAGCCCACTTTTTTAATGGAAAGCCTTGCTGCAGAAAAAAGTTTACCCAAAATAAAGACCCTAACAACATAAAATAAAAAGACCCCAAAATAATTACACAAACTCAAATACCGCACCCCTTCAACAGAAGCCAGCAATCATAATTAAAGCACAATTTCTGAATCTCTCTCAATGCAGTTCCACAGCTTTCCCTATCGTTTTCCTGCAACAGTTTCCAATATACTGACACCATGTCTGCTCCATGCCCTCCCTGTTCTAGTAAGAGGTATATAGCAATACGTATCAAAAACTGTTATGCAAAATATGAGAGGGTGGGGGCGGATGGGGGGTTGTAGTACTAACATACTTTCTGTACTAGGGTAACAATACCGCTACTGTACAGATACATTGAGTAAGCGTCTTCACCCTAGGACAAAACCATGTGTTACTGGTGAGATCTCTAGGTAAAACAGATGTTAAAAAAGCCTGTAAAAAGAAAACAACTGCAGTTACCACATCTAAGAACTCTAACAAGACAGGGATATGGCTTTCAGCACATTCTTGGCTGATAATGAACTAGCTGATATCCACTTAAGATGTTTTTTTTTCATATATAAAATGGTCAAAATTCTTAGAAAATGGGTAGATAAACAGGGACATTTTGGGTCTGAAAACATGCATTATTCCTGTTCTGCACTGCCACCTTTTGGTCACAAAGGATATTTCAGTAGTTTATAAATCCTAAAAATTGCAAGTGATATCATTTACCTGAAATAGGTGTGCAGAAGGAAAAGAATGTGAGGGGCGGACACCTTTCTGAAAATATTCTTACTGACCCATCTGGAAAAAGTGATGCATTGCTTGCATTTCCTGACGGTCAGAGTTCCCATACAATCTGAACATGGGCCCTATGATACAGTGTAGAAATAAATGGGTAAAACATCCTCCCTAAACTCCATTTCAATATAATGTTATAAATGTACAGTATATATTTGTGTGTATTAATATTTCAGAAAATCCAGGGCTTTCTGGGGTTTTTTTTCAACATTCTTAAACTACAGTATCTCGGTTTAGACATTAATGGCTGTGTGTTATTTTGAGGGGACAGCAAATTTACAGTTATACAAGCTGTACACTCACTACTTTACATTGTAGCAAAGTGTCATCTCTTCAGTGTTGTCACATGAAAAGATATAATAAAATATTTGCAAAAATGTGAGATATTGTATGTATTTCTTTTAAGGCTGAGTTCACACTATGTACGGAGCGGCTCGCAGCAGGGGGTCCGATGCGTCCCTAATATTTTGTGTATTCTCTTATCCAGCCAGTAGATGGAGTTCTTGAGGTTTTTTTTTTATGTATTTTCAAGTTTATCCTTACCTCCTCTTATTCTCAGAAGGTGGAGGCACTACCCCGGGTGTTACTTCAATCACTGATCGTGTGGGAATTTAACACAGGATTTTAGAAAATACATCACCACCTTATACCAGTTTGCATGAATATCATTGTATCATAACATTATGGACTTTTATATGTGGTTCTACTTATACGTGTTACACTTATATCATTGCTTCAATTATCTGCAACGGTGCATCTTGGACTACATGTACTTTCTATAATTGTATTTTTATGTCGCATCTGAGAATACACTTATATGGTTTCTATTCCATATAGAAGCTTTTTTTCTATTTAGAATTACATATAGTGTACACTCCCATTATGTGTTAATATCGGAATATCCATTTCACTTTTTACATATATGTTAGTTTATGCAATTTTGTGCGATTATTTAATTGCTTGTGTTTGCACTTTAACTATATGCACTTTTCCCTTGGTGTTAGAAATTTGTATATTTCTATTATACATAATACTAAATCTTTTCATCTATATATAAGTTTATGTGATTATATGCGATTTCCTAAACGCTTATATAGTCGCTTCTGGATATTCACATTTACTTGCTTTTGTTGTATTTTTTTATATACACTCTTGCCTTTGAGTGTTATATTATTGTATCTATAGCATAAGCTGCCACCAGATTTCTATTCTTGTTAGGCTTCTGTGATCTATATACATCACCAGCGCCACACATTTATTTTACATACCATTTTACAACCAGTCTGTTGTGTTGGCTGCTTATATCTGAGGTTTGGCGCAGTATTTCCACCACTTCACAAAAAAAAGACCTATATTGTTTACAGAGCTCAAAGCAAAATGTACACAAGTATTTGAGTCATAGCAATGACTCCTCCCTTACATGGGGTGTATGGAGTTTAATCCAGAGAGACAGTCTGAAAGAAAGGAGCTTCTGCTGTGTTCTCTTATAATACACTCTTGGGGCTCCCTGTTTATTTGTAAATACATTTTTTATAGACAGTAACAGCAGTTTAAAGCTGCTGGAGAGCTGGCATTATGACATCAGCGTCATTCTCTGGAGCACTGTAGCACAACATAAGGCAATGGAACTTTGGGAAAGTCCTGATGATCAGTAGGGAAACTGAGACAGGAACTGTGGTAGGGAGATGCTGACTTTGAAGTGGATGACTTAACGTATTATATTCCATTTATAGCTGAAATATTTATTTTTCATGAACAAACAGCAATGGTAACTAATTTTCTGTTCATAACAGCCCTGATTGTTCAAAGTTTAAGTGCAGGGTAACAGGCTGGAGTATTTAATAGACTGGAATTTGCTGTATGCTATCTTGGCTCTGCAGCAGCTGACCTCCTTCGCTGTGTTTTCCTTCTGCCCCCACATAGTCCAAAGTAAAGGAAGATCAAATAAGAGACCATTCATTGCTCAGTGTTCAGAACTGTTGCACAAAGCGGAAGCGAAGGTCATTGTAGGTCAAGACCAAAACAAATACCAATAGAGTTCTGAGTTCCCACATTAGGAATCAAGCATAAAACAATGGCGTAATGGCAAATCCTAATGGAAGATGTTTAAATGCTTATGCTTAAAGTAGTTGTGCCTGATAAATAATATGTTCTGTCTCTATACCTTCATATTAGCACGTTAACACTGATGGAAAATGATTGTGTACGTTCAGTAGGTACACAGATTGTGTTATTATTGTTGGTTTATCTGAAAGGAATATGTTGAACTTGTTTGATTTTCACATTTCACTTGATTTGCCATAGTTTAATAATTACATGCATCCTTTAGCGGCTGTCTTGGCTCCTTGGATTTCAAGTTTATAAACTTCTCCCCCAGCATCAGCACCCATAAAATACATAAAAAGAGGTGCCTTGAAAACATCTATATGCTAGAATTACAATGGGCCTGGGGTTTTCTGCTCAAACAGGCCTGCAAATGTATGATTATCATATGGACCCAGCCTTGCTGGATGGGGAAGGCCGCTGGGAGTAATTCTATGGTAGAGCTGCTTTTTATGTTTTATATATATTTCAGTTAATTTTTTTGCAATTGATTCTTTTTTGAGTAAATTTTTTGTTTATTTTTTGGTAAAGTGGCATTTAATTTTCAGAGTTCTGATAACTGTACCTAAATGGTGCCTTAGATGGGTTTCCTGTTTTGTTTTTAATTGTTTTCTTTATTTTTATTAAAAAAAAAAAAACTTTATCTCTCCGAAGCACACCTAGCGTGTACATCATGACATTATCTGCGTTATAAGGCCTCGTGCATACTGGACGTTAAAAAAACGTCAGTAGCTTTGGATAACATGACGGAGCATTTAATGACTGTAGAAAAAAAAACGTCTACAGCCAAAAACAGCTGCTGTAAAAACGTCAAAAAACGTCCAATGTGCATGAGGCCTTATCATGACGCTATGTGCGTCATGACGTTACGAAGATTGCAATGTTACACATGTGGTGCCATTACTGTTACTTTTTTCACATGAATACGTGTATACAAAGCAGTACTGGTCCACCTAAGAAAGTAGCTACAATGATGAAACTTGTTGCAGCAGCTAGCTGGTTTGTTTTCGCCCTCTATTAATGGTCGCTGGTAGTAATGGCAAACCCTAAAGCATTTTTTGGTAGACTGTATTAATCCCCCCCACCGAATTAGGGGTTAGTGGCAAACTGTAATAATAACCCCCTTCCCAGCATTGGAGTTCACTGCCAGGAACAGGCTGTAATAGGACCCCCCCCCCATCAATTTTGGTCTGTTGCTCACTTACCTCAGCACACGCTCCCACACTGCTTCCTCCCTCTCTCTTGGATGCAGATCGCTCTCAACAGCTCTGGCTAATTTCAGTGTTGTGTGTTGGAATGCAGAGAGTGTTCCAGCACTTGGCCTTCTCTGCATGTTACCTGCATGGTTCCTCCAAGTGGCAGTATGCAATGTGAACCTGTCCTCCGTTCCAGCAAATACCTGCTCCATACAAACGTCACAGAGGAGGATGTACTTGTAAGCAGTTGGTGTGTGAAGTTGTGCGCTATGCCAACACAGGTGTTGGAATGTGTGCCTATTGCAACCCTTGCCAGGGGCACTGGCATCCAGAGCACTTGCCCCAGGTTTTCTATAGAATACCTCAAGTTGCCATTGCAGTACATTGTTGCCATCTGCCAGCAAAGAGCTCAAATGGCTGTTTTGAGAAAGTGCATAGTAAAGGGTAAAAGGGCCGAGAGGAATGCCAGAATTTTTTTTATAAAAAGGAGATAATAAAGCCTTATCCTTTTCTCCTCATGGTGCGCTTCAATCTAGGTGTCCTGGGGTGCTTGAGGACTTTTCGGACCCTAGCAACATCCCTGATCAAAGTCAATCAGGGCCAAAGTTGCTACCTTGCTCAGGGCCCCATTCTCCCTAAATCACTAGTCTTGAAGTAAGTAACACACTAACACAAATTAATAATATTACCAATCCATAATAACTCCAGCTGAAACATTATTCTTTGTTTTGGATAGAATAAGGAAGGATTAGATCATCTGTCAAATTGTATTGCTGTTAGGTTGATTCCCCATACTTCTTGTCTCAGTGACATGCTGTACTCATGTATATCAGGGACTGGGAATAACTAAAGCAGGAAGCAAAATCTTCCCAATGGGGAAGCAAATATAATTAGAACCTGAGAGATGTTCAAACCCTTCTCTACCCTGAATTTCTCATTTCTAAAAGAAAGTTTGCCTTTAAGGTAAGCTTATTGAATGTCAATAACTCCACCGTTATCCAAAGTATAGAATTCAGAGCTTTAAATAAAATTAATCTGGAATGTCTTGCAGAACCCCGTCCTCTGACCCATACACAATGCAGAGCCATCTTAGTATATTCTTAGTATATTCAGAGACTCTTGGGGGTTGAATAACTAAAGCTGGAGGATGCAAAAGCTGGTACAGCTGTGCATGGCAGCCAATCAGCTTCTAACTTCAGCTTGTTCAATTAAACCTGGACAAAAAAAAAACAAAAACTAGAAGCTGATTTTTTTCTATGCAGAGCTGCACTAGATTTTGCACTTGCCAGTTTTAGTAAATCAACCCCTTTGTCTCTGTGTAGGAGTTTCCTGCCATAAAGACCAGCTACAGATCCTTGTGCAGGGTGACTGGTCTAGTCTCCGCCTACTCCTGCCAGTAGTGGGTGGGGCCTGCTAAATTCCTCCTACAGCTCTGCGATCTGCTTCGGCTATGGACAGCACAGTGACGATGTCACTGCTACTTTTACAAGGTGATAACAGGGTATGCATAGGCAGTTGGTGCACACAAAAGAGGTTTTGCATATTTTATGGCTATTAAGGAATATATTTAAATTAGTTTTTGTGCATGATGCTTAACAACTTGATTCACAAATGTAGAGCCAGAAAAGGAAAAATGCTAAAGATTCTTTTTTGAAGGCCAGTAGGTCTATTTGGTTCCATTGTATTGAATGCAGAGCCTTATCTAAAGATACATGTGCAGTTTGGATTGTCATATACAGTGTGGAACAATGGGATAGAAATGTATCTGATAAATAATGCAATGTGAAACCTTGTTCTTTAAAACAAAAAACATCAACAGGAATTGAATGTATAGAAAAAAAAACTTTTTTTTATAGAACAAGTAAAACAATACCCTTCTGCCAGCCTAGTACAAAATTCTGAAAATCATCCTTAAACTTCCTACTTCTCATTTTTAATTTTATTTCCAAATGACAACCAACACGGTGACTAAACTCCACACTCATAGAAAACAAGTAGACAGGACAATATACCTAGAGCTACATTTTTTGCAGCATTCCCATTAATGTCATATACACTATATTACCAAAAGTATTGTGACGCCTGCCCTTACACAAACTTTATTGGCATCCCAGTCTTAGTCCATAGGGTTCAATATTGAGTTGCCCCGCCCCCCCTCCCCCCTTTGCAACTATAACAGCTTTAACTATGGGAATGTTTGCCCATTCTTACAGAAGCACATTTGTGAGGTTAGGCACTGATATGGACGAGAAGGCCTGGCTCACAATCTGCACTCTAATTCATCCCAAAGGGTTGAGGTCAGGACTCTGTGTAGGCCAGTCAAGTTCCTACACCCCAAACTCGATCATCCACTTCTTTATGGATCTTGCTTTGTGCACTGGTTCAAGGCAATTGGTGAAGGGGGGATTATGGTGTGGGATTGTTTTTCAGGGGTTGGGTTTGGCCCCTTATGCCGCGTACACACGATCGGACTTTACGGCATACTTGGTCCGGCGAACCTGAGTCCGTCGGACAAAATTTGATTGAGTGTGGGCTCCAACTGACTTTTTTTTCTCAAAAGTTTGACGGACTTAGATTTGAAACATGTTTCAAATCTGTCCGACAGGCTCGAGTCCGGTCGAAAAATCCGCTCGTCTGTATGCTAGTCCGATCGACAAAAACCGACGCTAGGGCAGCTATTGGCTACTGGCTATGAACTTCCTTGTTTTAGTCCGGTCGTACGTCATCACGTACGAATCCGTCGGACTTTGGTTGATCGTGTGTAGGCAAGTCCGTTCATTCGTAAAGTCCATCGTAAAGTCCGTTGCAAAGTCCGCCAGACAAAGTCTGCTGTAAAGTCCACTCGTGTGTACTCGGCATTAGTTCCAGTGAAGGAAACTCTTAAGGCGTCAGCATACCAAGACATTTTGGACAATTTCATGCTCCCAACTTTGTGGGCACTGTTTGGGGATGGCCCCTTCCTGACCTCAACCCGAAAGAACACCTTTGGGATGAATTAGAGCGGAGACTGCCTGACCTCACAAATGCACTTCTGGAAGAATGGTCAAACATTCCCATAGACACACTCCTAAACCCTGTGGACACCTTTCCCAGAAGGGTGGGCCAACTCACTATTGAACCCTACGGACTAAGACTGGGATGAAAATTAAAATGTATGTGTGTGTAAAGGCATGCGTTCCAATACTTTTGGTATTAAAGTGTATACATACATACTGTATTTTCAGCCATTGAGAGCAGACTGTTAATAATCACCAGTCAGAGGGTAATCTGGTCACATTATGGCCCCTCAAAAAAAGAGAACTAGCGTTTTCTTTCTGCATTTGTGTGTTTTAAGTGTGATCTGTGGACTTATGTCATCATTTGCTTACCAGTACAGATAAAAGAAACTGCTGATTGTACAAAGAAATGCAGAAAACATGCTCCCTTAATATTTTATGAGGCAAGGTTATGAGATTGTTCATTTGGATAGGCAAGTTTAGTGCTTTCTATTTAATTCCTTTCCACTCTAACCTGAACAAGAGATTGTCTTCATGACACAATTTTACATCCCAATCAATGCATGGAAGACATGAACTGGTGGCTGTAGTGATCTCTGTTCAGATTTATAACCCCTACATGGGAACACAGTGAATGATCATCCCACGTGTAGCAGAATCTCTAACCTCTTCCAGTCTAATGAGAGCCTTTGAGGCCACAGACCGCTGACATCCTTCAATATGTAGTGGGTTGTGAGGCATAGTGGGTGCAAAGGTGGTAAAAGTCAATGGGCGCCAGACACTTCTTGAATGCAAAAGAGGTTTTATTTCTTTTAAAAGTCCTTTTATATTTTGCAAGGGAAAGAGGGTTGGGGCCAGGACACCCTTAAGTAGTTGCAATATCAATAGGCAGACTACGAGACTTCAATAGGAGGACAGTCGTACAGGGAAAGGCCCCAGCAAGGTGTCACTTCTGCACGTGCAGGTTTGCTGTCTCCTATGGCTACAGTACAGTTACAGTACATAATTAGTTCCTAATTCAAACATAACAGTTCTCTCAGCTTTACTACAACTTTTACTTGTAGTTCTTCAGCCCATTGAGCTCCTGGTCCCTCACTGGACCCTCTGATTCATTAACTCTGAATCCCGTGAGCCCCTTAAGGCTTTTGCAGTGGTATCTCCCTCAAGCGTCACCCCTAGTTTGGCACTTCATATGAAAAAATGAAAAAATACCACGCTAAAGTGCATGGACGAATAATAAATAGAAGAGCGGCTGCTAAAACTATGAGATACACATAGAACAAATACAATAAAACAATGTAGCAGCGCTAATAAATGTGAAAAAATGTTTTTGAGTAAGTCCAAAACGATTCGATGTGTCTGAAATGAATGCGACTAGGATGAATGTTGAAGACACAATCCAAAAGGGCACATATGTAAGTGCTGACCAAAACACCTCTTGACGACAGCGCACCACCACCACATAGATATGCGCTTACCAGAGGCAAGCAAGAAGAGAGCCTGCAGCTAATACCCAGCCAGGACCTTTTCCACAAGGAAGTTGATGTCACACCACCAGCAGAGGGAAACCTGGACCACACTCCAAATGGCTCAAAGATCGAACGTCAGCCACCAGGGATTAATAAAGATATTGCCCAAAAAATAAAGGAGAGAACTCCATAGTGCAGACTGTACCACAATATGATTTAATGTAATAAAAGTAATACACTTACATTGTAAAGGATAAAAACAAACATATAAAAATGGCCGGCCAGCAAGCGAACACCTGTCACTGAGAAGCGTGATGATGTCAGTACGTCCACCTCCTGTACTGGGACCGGCTCGGTCCCTAGCTTGACACACAAGGCTGCTCTGCAAGCGTCACCTCCGCTGGTTGGTTCCCTGACTTGATCAATGGCCTGAAGTTTCCTGATTCTCCACCATGCCCATTCGGTGAGAATACTGCTCTGGTACTTGCTTCAGTTACTCACTGTGGTCCCTGGTAAAGGTGGTTGGTCCCTTCGTGGCGACAGCTTCCCTTCTACCTCCGACCACGACAGGTTCTCCGGCCGGCAGAACCGTCACTTTTTGGTTGGACTGAAAGCCGCAGTCCCAACCCTGCGCTGCCCTCTTACTTCTGGATAGGCCCTCAAACAGCCTGGCAGCCAGATGCCCCCCTGGGATAGGACCAATCTCCGGCCTAGCAGCCTAGGGCAAACGACACACGTCCACCCAAACGGCAGTCTGGGTGGCACAGAACACAGATCACCTTAGGGAGAAATCAATAGATCTCTATCAATAGAACAAGATGACTACTCTTGGCAAGTAAATTTGTGAGGAGCTACCTGACCAAACCTAAGGGTGCTACACACATATCATCATTTGTATATCAAAAATAAAATAAAAATGAAAACATCTATCTATCTACTGTATCTATCAATAGGTAATCCAACCAGAATGGAGGTATGGAGAACGATCAAAGGGGGTTAAAGAAAAGGCATAGAGAAGTGGGAAAGAATGACTAATGATCATTCATGAATATAAACAAAGTGGGGATGAGCGGGAAATTTCACTAAACCTGATTTTACAGTAAATGCAGTGATTTAGCTTTAACTGAAATAGTATAATAAAACCATGATCATTAGGGCAAAGTTATGCGAAAATAATCATGGTAGCCTGGCTTCATTAGCAAAGCCATGTGAGCACAACATTATCGCTGACAAGGCTATCACATGACCTTATTTAAAAAACAAAGGGTTAGGGTTATTATTAAAGTGGAGCTCCACCCAAAAGGGAATCTCCGCTTGTCTGCCTCCTCATCCCCTCCGCTGCCACATTTGGCACCTTTCGAAAGGGAGCGGGTACCTAGTTATGACAGGTACCTACTCCCACTTCCGGGTGAGTTTCCCGCAGTGATCTCAGCCAGAAGCTCGGCCCACCTCCTCCTTCCCCCGCCACTGGACCATTCACAAGGCGCAGCGCACTTCGTGCATGCACAGTAGGGAACCGACTGTGAAGCCGCAAGGCTTCAATGCCAGTTTTCCTTATCTGAGATGGCGGCAGCAGCACCCGAGAGCCGATTGAAAAGTTTGCTTGAGTGAGGACACCGCTGGTTTCGTGAACGGATAAGTGTCCTAACATTAAAAGTCAGCAGCTACAGTATTTGTAGCTGCTGACTTTTATTTTTTTCTGAAGAAGCCTGGAGCTCCGCTTTAAGGCACCAAGCCCTATTAACAAAGCCATTGATTGATAAATCAACGCTAACATAGTGAGCATGGCTTTGTTTTTCTAAAATAAATGCAATAAAAAGATACATTCAAAATGCACTTTACCTGAAAAGTGCAGGTGCAAAGTGAATAATAATGGATTCAAAGTAACAAATAAAGCAAAATAATGTAAGCAGAGTAAATACAAGCTGGAAAGTACTTTTCGAACATGTTTAGGAAAATACATATGGACTTTATTGTCAATTTGAATAAATTCCGTTTGCTTACTTACGACAAAGAAAATGTATCTATGAATGGCACAGTATACTATGTATCATTACCCCAGGGTTTGATCATACAATTATTAACATATTAAAGGGTAATTACACTTTTATGGAAAATAAATTGTACACAAATCATATTTTAGTCAAATGTTATTAAAATTACCTTTCCTTTTCAATCTGCAGCATTGTAAACTAAATTTTATGTAAAAAGCACTGCAATATGGCAACCTGGAGGCGTTTTGTACACAGATGGTGTAGGGAACGCCCCTATAAATTTGATTTTTTTGCTTGTGTGATTGGCTCACTGATTTTCCCACAAGTCTGCACTAAGGTACACGTCAGATTTTGGGCACCCTCCGCAACAAAAATGTCATTTTTAGTGAGATACTCCCAAAGGGAAGTCACATCTAAAGGGATTCAGACCCTGCCACTTCCCTCAATAGAATACTGCAAGTGCAGCAGCTGATTGATAATTATAAAATCACTCCCTTTCACAGTCACCTTGCTTATTGACACAGATAGGCAAACACAGATAAGCCAATTCTTCAGAATACCAAAAGGCAGGACTCTGCAACAAAGTTTGTTAGAATCCTTGCAATGTACATGGATCACCCAGAGGGGAATTGTCAGGAAGCTATTCAGAACTGAGAAGACAGCAGAATAAAAATGTGCATGTGCTGAGGAAAAGACCTGGTATAGTTACCAATGCTATACATGGCCATGCTTATTTGCACAGAAATACAGTGGGGACGGAAAGTATTCAGACCCCCTTAAAGTTTTCACTCTTTGTTATATTGCAGCCATTTGCTAAAATCATTTAAGTTCGTTTTTTTCCTCATTAATGTACACACATCACCCCATATTGACAGGAAAACACAGAATTGTTGACATTTTTGCAGATTTATTAAAAAAGAAAAACTGAAATATCACATGGTCCTAAGTATTCAGACCCTTTGCTGTGACACTCACATATTTTGCTCAGGTGCTGTATCCTTGATCATCCTTGAGATGGTTCTACACCTTTATTTAAGTCCAGCTGTGTTTGATTATACTGATTGGACTTGATTAGGAAAGCCACACACCTGTCTATATAAGACCTTACAGCTCACAGTGCATGTCAGAGCAAATGAGAATCATGAGGTCAAAGGAACTGCCTGAAGAGATCAGAGACAGAATTGTGGCAAGGCACAGATCTGGCCAAGGTTACAAAAAAATTTCTGCAGCACTTAAGGTTCCTAAGAGCACAGTGGCCTCCATAATCCTTAAATGGAAGACGTTTGGGACAACCAGAACTCTTCCTAGAGCTGGCCGTTCGGCCAAACTGAGCTATCGGGGGAAGAAGAGTATTAGTGAGAGAGGTAAAGAAGAACCCAAAAATCACTGTGGCTAAGCTCCAGAGATGCAGTCGGGTAATGGGAGAAAGTCAACCATCACTGCAGCCCTCCACCAGTCGGGGCTTTATGGCAGAGTGGCCCAACAGGAGCCTCTCCTCAGTGCAAGACACATAAAAGCCCGCATAGAGTTTGCTAAAAAACACCTGAAGGACTCCAAGATGGTGAGAAATAAGATTCTTTGGTCTGATGAGACCAAGATAGAACTTTTTGGCCTTAATTGTAAGTGGTATGTGTGGAGAAAACCAGGCACTGCTCATCACCTGTCCAATACAGTCCCAACAGTGAAGCATGGTGGTGGCAGCATCATGCTGTGGGGGGTGTTTTTCAGCTGGAGGGACAGGACGACTGGTTGCAATCGAGGGAAAGATGAATGCGGCCAAGTGCAGGGATATCCTGGACCAAAACCTTCTCCAGAGTGCTCAGGACCTCAGACTGGGCCGAAGGTTTACCTTCCAACAAGACAATGACCTACAGCTAAAATAACGAAGCAGTGGCTTCACAACAACTCCGTGACTGTTCTTGAATGGCCCGGCCAGAGCCCTTACTTAAACCCAATTGAGCATCTCTGGAGAGACCTAAAAATGGCTGTCCACCAACGTTTACCATCCACATACATTTACCATCCACATGTTCACATACACACCTGCTGCCAGAACTGGTGCCGAACCCTCTATATAAGACCAGTGGTTGCACTTAGGGTTTGCTGGATGATATTCAGCTACCAGTACTCCTTGCTCCAGTGTATCCTGCATTCCTTGGACCTCCTGTTACTGACCCGGCTTGTCTCTGTACTTTCCTGCTGCTTGACTCCTGGTTTTGACTCCGGCTTGCTCTAAAGAACTCTGCCTCTCCTGCCTTACCATGTATGACTCTGGCCTGTTACCTGACTACTCTTCTGCCTGCTCCACCTGATTTCCGTGTATGGCCTTTGCTAGTGTTCCTGACCACACTTCTTCAGCCCAGCCCTGCCAGTCTGACCACGCTTCTACCTCGGGTGCCATCCTGCTTGGAGCCGCTGCCTTGGTACTGCTGCATCTCCAAGGGCAACAGAGGTCCTGCCATCAGTCCTGACAGCTATACGGTGGACTCTGCTGCTAACAACCGCCAGCAGAAATACTTAAAAGGCACCTGTGCTTCTTTGAGCCCTGCACTCCCTGTTCTCACGTTCAGGGGTTCTCGGTGCTCAGCCACAAGGGAAGCCCTCTAGTCAAATTTGCCTCAGACCAGGAACCTGACAAGAATGTTTTTTCCTAACAAAAGTGGATTTACTCTTTAAATAATTTCATAACAATCTTGTACCTGGAAAATGAACACTACAAGTTGCTAGGTCATGTTTTTTGATTCACTGAGTACTCTTGCAGAGCACTCTTAGGGCCATGCCATATCCAGGGAGTGACTGACAAGTTGTCATTATTCCTCACCCTCCTTGTGTTAGCAGATATGTAGTGCATTCAGGTCAGATTGGTTTAGAACACTGACACTCTGCTAGCCAGAGAGTTACTTTGCAGTGGATTGCCAGAGGCTGCTATCAAGACACATTTAGGTATTGAAACTTTAAATAAAAAAATTACGTTTTTTTTTATTTTAAAAGAAAACATCTTAAAATGTAATTGTGCCTGAGTAGTATCCTAGTCTTGAACCCTTCCTGAAAAAGTAGAGCACTTCCTGATGTGTCTGTGTCTAGGCACTCCTGTGTAACTGTATACCTGCAGTGCAAGATCATCTAAGGCTCTGCTGCCTCTGAATGTTATGCCGCGTACACACGATCGGACTTTACGGCATACTTGGTCCGGCGAACCTGAATCCGTCAGACAATTCGATCATGTGTGGGCTCCAGCGGACTTTTTTTCTCAAAAGTTTGACGGACTTAGATTTGAAACATGTTTCAAATCAGTCCGACGGACTCGAGTCCGGTCGAAAAGTCCGCTCGTCTGTATGCTAGTCCGACGGACAAAAACCGACGCTAAGGCAGCTATTGACTACTGGCTATCAACTTACTTGTTTTAGTCCGGTCATCACGTATGAATCCGTCGGACTTTGGTTGATCGTGTGTAGGCAAGTCCGTTCACGGAAAATACGTCGGAAAGTCAGTCGAAAAGTCTGCCAGACAGAGTCTGCCGTAAAGTCCGGTCATGTGTACGCGGCATAAGTCTCACAGGACTTGGATTGCTTTTCTGCTTTTGGTTCTTCTGTTATGTGGATTTGTGCTTTCTGAACCTCTCCTGCTGCTTCTTGATTATTCTTTCACCAGTCATTAGATCCCCAGTCATCTAAGGATGGAGACAGCAATGCGATGAGGAAGCAAAGCCCTGCTTCTACTAAGGTGACAGACTTACATATTTCTAGCAAATGTTTGTATAAAAACAGGAATTTTTGGTTTGTTCATATTGCAATACATGTTCAAGCTGGCCAACTGCTTTAAAGTGATCCCGCTCTAGACAGTCACTACACTACTGTAAAACAATGCCAAATACTTACTTGCTTATAGCATACTTCAGTGGGTATAGTGCCATTATGGGGCAAACAGACACGTTTGGAGGAAAGTTAGAGACTCAGGTCTGGTCACTGACCTGTACTTTGCAACATAAATGGAGATATATTGGCACTCAAATCCATATACAGTATCTCACAAAATATTTTACTATATCTTTTCATGTGACAACACTGAAGAAATGACACTTTGCTACAATGTAAAGTAGTGAGTGTACAGCTTGTATAACAGTATAAATTTGCTCTCCCCTCAAAATAACTCAACATACAGCCATTAATGTCTAAACCGCTGGCAGCAAAAGTGAGTACACCCCTAAGTGAAAATGTCCAAATTGGGCCCAATTAGCGACTTTCCCTCCCCAGTGACATGTGTAGTGTTACAAAGTCTCAGGTGTGAATGGGGAGTAGGTGTGTTAAATTTGGTGTTATCGCTGTCATGCTGTCATACTTTTCACTGGAAGTTCAACATGGCACCCCACGGCAAAGAACTCTCTGAGGATTTGAAAAAAAGAATTGTTGCTCTACATAAAGATGACCTAGGCCAGGGATATGCAATTAGCGGACCTCCAGCTGTTGCAAAACTACAAGTCCCATCATGCCTCTGCCTCTGGGTGTCATGCTTGTGGCTGTCAGAGTCTTTCTATGCCTCATGGTACTTGTAGTTCTGCAACAGCTGGAGGTCCGGTAATTGCATATCCCTGACCTAGGCTATAAGAAGATTGCCAAGACCCTTAAACTGAGCTGCAGCACGATGGCCAAGAAAATTAAAGTACAGGTTCCACTCAGAACAGGCCTCACCATGGTCGACCAAAGAAGTTGAGTGCATGTGCTCAGCGTCATATACAGAGGTTGTTTTTGGGAAATAGACATATGAGTGTTGCCAGCATTGCTGCAGAGGTTGAAGGGGTGGGGGGTCAGCCTGTCTACATGGCTGTCGTTCCAGAAGGAAGCCTCTTCTAAAGAGGATGCACAAGAAAGCCCCCAAACAGTTGGCTGAAGACAATCAGACCATGGATTACTGGAACCATGTCCTGTGGTCTGATGAGACCAAGATAAACGTATTTGGTTCAGATGGTGTCAAGCATGTGTGGCGGCAACCAGGTGAGGAGTACAAAGACAAGTGTGTCTTGCCTAAAGTCAAGCATGATGGTGGGAGTGTCATGGTCTGGGGCTGCATAAGTCCTGCCAGCACTGGGGAGCTACAGTTCATTGAGGGAACCATGAATGTCAACATGTACTGTGACATACTGAAGCAGAGCATGATCCCCTCCCCTTGGAGACTGGGCCTCAGGGCAGTATTCCAACATGATAACGACCCCAAACACACCTCCAAGACGACCACTGCCTTGCTAAAGAAGCTGAGGGTAAAAGTGATGGACTGGCTAAGCATGTCTCCAGACCTAAACCCTATTGAGCATCTGTGGAACATTCTGAAATGGAAGGCGGAGGAGCCTTCATGGAGGAGTGGAAGAGGACTCCAGTGGCAACCTGTGAGGCTCTGGGGAACTCAATGCCCAAGAGGGTTAAGGCAGTGCTGGAAAATAATGGTGGCCACACAAAATATTGACACTTTGGGCCCAATTTGAACATTTTCACTTAGGGGTGTACTCACTTTTGTTGCCAGCAGTTTAGACATTAATGGCTGAGTGTTGAGTTATTTTGAGGGGGCAGCAAATTTACACTGTTATACAAGCTGTACACTCACTACTTTACATTGTAGCAAAGAGTAATTTCTTCAGTGTTGTCACATGAAAATATAATAATAAAATATTTACAAAAATGTGAAAAATGTGAGGAATGTACTCCCTTTTGTGAGATGCTGTATGTATATATATATATATATATATATATATATATATATATATATATGTATGTATATACACTATATTACCAAAATTAATGGGCGCCTGCCTTTACACGCACATGAACTTTAATGGCATCCCAGTCTTAGGTCTATAGGGTTCAATGAGTTGACCCACCCTTTGCAGCTATAAAAGCTTCAACTCTTCTGGGAAGTCTGTCCACAAGGTTTAGGAGTGTGAGTATGGAAATGTTTGACCATTCTTCCAGACGTGCATTTGTGAGGTCAGGCACTAATGTGGACGAGAAGGCCTGGCTCACAGTCTTCACTCTAATTCATCCCAAAGGTGTTCTTTGGGATGAATTAGAGGGTTGAGGTCAGGACTCTGTGCAGGCCAGTCACGTTCCTCCACCCCAAATTTGCTCATCCATGTCTTTATGGACCCTTATGGGATTATGGTGTGGGGTTGTTTTTCCTGGCTTGTGCTTGACCCTTTAGTTCCAGTGAAGGGAACTCTTAAGGTGTCAGCATACAAAGACATTTTGGACAATTTCATGGTCCCAACTTTGTGGGAACAGTTTGGGGGTGGCCCCTTCCTGTTGCAACATGATGGCGCACCAGTGCGCAAAGCAAGGTCCATGAAGACATGGATGAGTAAGTTTGGGGTAGAGGAACTTGACTGGCCTGCACAGAGTCCTGACCTCAACCCAATAGAACAACTTTGGGATGAATTAGAGCGGAGACTTGTCCACATCAGTGCCTGACCTCACAAATGCACTTTTGGAAGAATGGTCAAACATTCCCATAGACGCTGTGTGTCATATAGACCAATTTCCCTTTTGAAATATGATTTTAAAGTCCTGGCTAAGGTATTAGCCATGAGATTGACAACATTTTTACCATCCTTGGTTAGTATTGACCAAACTCTCTTTGTCCCAGGGAAATCGACAAACATTAATCTGCATAGAATATTGGCACACTTGCAGCTCCCCCCTGAGGAGTCAGCTTCCAGGGTCCTGGTTATGGTGGATGTAGAAAAAGCATTAGACTCAGTGGATTGGGTCTACATGTCAGCTGTGCTAAAGGTGCTGGGTTTTGGGCCACGTTTCCGTAACTGGATCAAGATCCTTTATAAGGCTCCTCTGGCACAGATTAAATTGGGCGGAGAGTTGTCTGAATCGTTTTCTATTGGCAGGGGGACCAGACAAGGGTGCACGTTGTCCCCAGCATTATTTGCGCTAATGATGGAGGCAATAGCCCAAGCCATACGTAATTCTCCCCTTATTAAAGGTATACCGGTAGGTACTATCATTGAAAAAGTGGCGCTATACGCTGATTACATGATCCTTTTTTTGAATGACCCGGTCCTTCTCTTAAGGAAGCTCTGGCCTGGCTTTCCTTGTATTCTCACTTGACAGGTCTGAGAGTTAACTAGAATAAATCGTTCATCCTGCCCATTAAACGAGAGGCAGAGGTCATGGTCGACCCAGACTTGCCATTACGGTGGACTTCTGCCAAATATTCGGGGGTAGTGATCTCCTCTAAAGCATCAGATTACACTAACCTGAATTTATTACCGCTATTGAATCTAACAAAGCAGCGATTGTCAGCATGGTCCCATCTCCCCTTCTCCCCCGTGGGCAGCATTAATCTCATAAAAATGAAGTTGCTCCCCTCTATATTGTGTATCCTTCGTCATGCCCCGGTGTGGATCCATAGGAAATACTTTAGGCAATTTCAGTCTGCAATGGCCTCATTTCTATGGGGCTGACAATGGCCTAGGTTTCGGTTGGCAATACTACAAAGACCATGGACTGAGGGTGGACTGGCATGTCCAAATCTATTTACTTATTACCTTGTTGCCTTACTTGCCTGGGCACACAACTGATTGGTAGCAGACGAGATCAATGCTGCTGTAGTGCTTGAGGCAGCACAGCTGGGTTCTTACAAAGCATTACGTAATGTGCTATATAGAGGCCCGTCAGCCCTATTTCCAATTACCCATTCCATAAGAGCCGTTGTTAGGGCATGGCAATTGTTACATCCAGTGTCACTTTTTCACCCCATACAACGCTGTGGCATAATCCCTCTCTCAGGCAATTTTCCATGTTCCCTGACCCTATTGTGTGGGCTTCTAAGGGGATAAAATATCTTAACCAAATTTGTGAAGGAGGCGTTCTCCAGACATTTGACACCCTTGAATTGAAATATGCTCTCCCTAATTCATACTTGTTCAGATACCTCCAGTTGCGACATGCCTTTCAGCTGGAATTTGGTAATAAATCTGTAACCATCACATTATCAAGAATTGAGTCCCTATTACGAGAAGATATTCTAGAGAAACCCCTCTCTTTCATTTATAAGATACTTTAACCCACTATACATGATGGTCTTGAAAAGCGGAGGTCCCAGAGCTGGATTCAGGGGATTGGGATTATCCCATGCAATGCTTGGTCTCAGCCAGAGACAGGCTAATACAATTTAAGATTCTTCATAGAGTTTATCTAACTCCTCAGGTTACATAAGATTTATCCCTCACACTCCTCTCAATGCTGGTGCTGTACGGCAGATCCTGACACATTTTTACATGTGTATTGGAAGTGTCCGGGTATAAAACTATTCTGGTCCAAAATTTCTCAGTGTATCTGTACAGTTACCACCATTTCTGTACCATTATCTGTTGACGTTTGTACTTTAAGTCCAGTTCATTTATTAGCTACCTCTAGGGCTATGAGAACTCTGATAGGCCTTTTATTGTTTTATGCACGCAAGTATTTACTCCTTAATCGGAAATCTTCACAGACCCCTACTTTAGATTATTCGAAGTCTGTAGTCAACAAAATGATCCCATTTCTAGGAGATGCCCTAAAAAAAACTCCAAGGTATGGGATATCTGGACAGATTCCAGGGATACTGTTGTATCATTGGCAACGCCTCAATAAAGTGCACTGCTTTGCTTCTAAGTACCTGTTTTCGCTTGGTTCTGTAAACTGTGGGAATGTTTTTCTGACATCTACTTAGCACCTTCCAGCAGCTTTAAATGAGGTTACTTTGGGCTTTTGTTACCAGCTTTTAAGTTTTATGTGTTTTGGTTATTGCCACCCTGTTCTCTGTTTTTCCAAGCCTGGGTATAGGCTTTGTTTTGTAACCTCCACCCCTTCTAAATTCAATAAAAATTAGCAAAAAAAAAACATTTCCATAGACACACTCCTAAACCTTGTGGACAGCCTTCCCAGAAGAGTTGAAGCTGTTATAGCTGCAAAGGGTGGGCCAACTCAATATTGAAACCTACGGACTAAGACTGGGTTGCCATTAAAGTTCATGTGCATGTAAAGGCATGTATGTGTGTGTGTGTGTATATATATATATATATATATATATATATATATATACATACATATACATGAAGTGTGACAATTTAATTCCTGGAATGGACTGGAAAAAAAAAAATTTGTGATGGAGAATTCAGTTGTCAGGCCAGAGTTCCGGTCTTTTCCTCTGAACAGATTCCCAAGTAACAATGTTGACCGTTGTACCATGGTCTATGAACTTGCAGTGAACTATCTATTGTGATAGAAGAAAACACACCAGCATGAGTGTAAAGGATTCACACTCTGTCCACATTTGCATCCATCCATTGTTTTTTTGGCTACCCACTTCTTGTGTCATCATGGACATTTTCCGCCTTCCTTAAACCACTTATACCATTCAAATACACTTGATTTCTTCATGGGATGTTCACCATAAGCCTGTTGTAACAGAGATAAAGTTTCACTGGCACTGTTGCCAATTTTCACACAAAATGTGATGTTAAACCGCTGCTCCAGATTCCTGTGACTTATTTTTCGCCAACAGCACAACACACACATGGGTTATTCCTTCCACTACTCTGTAAAGACTGAGTCAACTGGTCTTCGACCCAGGCGTTCGCAAGTTAGAACATGTCAGAACACTCGAGTGCGAATGTTTGTGTGACTCACCACCATAGTGCTACGCTGTGGCCATTCCGGGAATTAAATAGTCACACCTCATTTATACTGTATGAAAATATAGTATATACTGTATGAATTCAAAGTGGAACTTCGGCTCGTTGTACTCCTTCCCCCCTCAGGTGCGACGTTTGGCACCCTTCGGGAGGGAGCAGGATACCTGTCTTTCACAGGTATGCTTTCCCCATTTCTGGGAGCCTCAGCCGCGGGTATTGATGTCACGGCTGCGGCTCCCTCCTCCTCCCCTGTCGCCAGGTCAGTAGGTGAGAGGAGCAGAGCCTTGCGCATGCACAGTAGGGTTCCTGGCATGAAGCCGAAAGTCTACACTGCTGGGTTCCCTTACTCGCAATGGAGGCGGCATGCACCCAACAGCTGATGGAAACATCAGCTGCGGTGCCAACATCGCTGGACTCCAGGACAGGTAAGTGTCCGATTATTAAAAGTCAGCAGCTGCAGTATGAGCAGCTGCTGGCTTTTAATTTTTGCAGTGATGGGCAGACCTCCACTTTAAGCACAGACATCTCCCCCCATATCTACAACTGAACACATGGAGACCGCGTGGAACAAGGTATGGTAAGTCAGTAGGGGTCCATTTACACCAGAAGGCAGCGCACCACAACACACGTTTTTGTACTTTAATGCGCATTGTGCTGGACGGCCTATTCAAAATCAGTGGGCTGTCAATGCACCTTAACCGCTTGCCGACCAGCCGCCGCAGTTGTACTGCGGCAACATGGCTTGGCTGCGCGAATCCCTGTCATGTTACGTCGCTTCTATATCTGGCCACTAGGGGCACGCGCGAGTGCTCGACGGTCGCGATCACCGCTGGGCTCCCGTGATTGCTCAGGGCACACGGTTCTCTGAGGGGAGAACAGACAGATCGTCTGTTCATAGAGTATGAACAGCGATCTGTCATCTCCCCTACACAGTCCCCTCCCCCCTTTAGTTAGAACACACAATAGGGAACACATTAGCTCTTGATCGCCCCCTAGTGGTTAACCCCTTCACTGCCAGTGACATTTTTACAGTAATCAATGCATTTTCATAGCACTGATCTCTGTAAAAATGCCAATGGTCACAAAAATGTGTCAAAATTGTCCGATGTGTCCGCCTTAATGTTGCAGTCTGGATAAAAATCGCAGATTGCCGCCATTACTAGTAAAAAAAAAAAAATCAATAATAAAAATGCCATAAAACTATCCCCTATTTTGTAGATGCTATAACTTTTGTGCAAACCAATCAACATACACTTATTGCGATTTTTTTACCAAAAATATGTAGAAGAATACATATCGGCCTAAACTGAGGAAAAAAATTGTTTTTTATACATTTTTGGGGGATATTTATTATAGCAAACAGTACAAAATATTGCGTTTTTTTCAAAATTGTCCCTCTTTTTTTGTTTATAGCTCAAAAAATAAAAACCGCAGAGGTGATCAAATACCACCAAAAGAAAGCTCTATTTGTGGGAAAAAAAGGACGTCAATTTTGTTTGGGTGCAACATCGCACGACCGCGCAATTGTCAGTTAAAGCGACGCAGTGCCGAATCGCAAAAAGTGCTCTGGTCAGGAAGGGGGGAAAATCTTCCAGGGCTGAAGTGGTTAATGGAGTCAAAAACATGGCCAATGCTGTGTGATTTGTTTGCACTGCAGTGCACATTGTGGTGCATCATAATGCAGCTTGCGTATTGCAGTTGCTTTAAATTCTATTCAGAATAAGCCTGTCAGTTGTGCTGCAGTGCTCCTTTCTCTGTCCAATTATATGATGGGGGGGTGACTGAAGCAGAGAAAAATATGGTCTCCCGACTTGCCCAACAGGGCTGTGCTGTGGTACAGAAATGTGTAAATCTCAAGATTGGATAAACAGAAATACAAAACTGTGGACAGGTAAAACAGACCCCTTATATGGTTCATATCAGTATATTAGGGTGTTTACCTAGATTTCAGATTTCATTTCATCTTAATAAAAAATAGTGAATAGAAATAAAATGTGTAAAAAAACAATTCTTTGCTTCCTTGAAAGGATCTTTTATACACATTTACTCCATTCGCACTAGCACAACTCCAAAGTTTTACGATTTCCAGTGCGACTTTAAGTGCAGTTTTGATCCGACTTTACACTCAATGGACCTAAAAGTCTTACCCAAGTAGTGCAGGCACCTATTCAAAATCGCAGGGACTTTAAGTCGCACTGATCTAAACAAGAGCCATTGAAAAGAATGGGATGCGACTTGTCATGTCCAACGTCACATGACAAGCCTCACAAGTGCCAGTGGAGCCTAAAACATGCTAATTTTGTAAAAAATTGTAACAAAATATTTTGTAACGGAATACATTACGATTTTTATTTTTGCAATGCAACAGCATCATCTAGTGGTAAAGAATGTGTAGTGCTTTCATATTGTGTTATTCCTGAAAGGAATCCTATACCAAAACATGTATTCTTTGCCAACCTCTCCCTGTGAAAATTCTAATCGCTGGGTGTAATATGGATTCCTTACCTCAACTTTGTCAGACGATCTCTTCAATATTAATAAAAATGTTCAAATGAAAAAAATAAAAAAATATTCATAGCTTGGTGTGATATTGTGATTTCCAAAGGTCATTTTTTAGGTTAGAGCTACCTATGCAATTTTTAAGTAGCTCAATTGTGTTGCCAAAATCTCTAGTGATTAATCAATAATAGTGATTGATCACTAAAGAGACCGAACTAACAGCTCCCTATGGCAAAAGCTGCAGAAATTGCATGCATTAATCATTTTGTGTATGTAACAAAAATGTATGTGTCTAATAAGCCCACATATAGCATTTCCTGGTACATATAGCAGTTACCTTCTGTAGGCGACCAATACCCCCAGATATAATGTAGTGTTGTTTTGAATAATCTGTGGTCATACAATTCTTTGTCCACCTCCTAGGCCACATGTGTCAAACACAAGGCCAGCTGGCCAAATCCAGGCCATTTCATGTGGCGCTTGTAACTGTCCTGCAGCTGCAGGGGAGCTGCAGCCCTTCTCTGGTCCTCCTCCAGACCCTGTGCTTTTCCAGCAATGCCCCCAGCTTCTTCCCAGCAGCAGAAAAGGGTGATTGGGGAACACTGTGATGTAAGGGAGGGTGGAGGACTCTTGACTTATGATGGTGGAGGTGCTCTTGACATCTGGTGTAAGTAGGGGAGGGGTACTCTGAACATCTAGTCTTACAGATACAACCAACCCTTTGAGGGCATTCATAATTCTGATGCGGCCCATGACTAAATTGAGTTTGACACCCTGTCCTAAGCTGTACATATATGGTACAATCAAATTGTACATTCTCCTTTGGGCCTACCACTGATGGATAGGTGTGCTTGAGTTTATCCTTATAATGCATGGTGTTGGTGTGGCTAGTAGACATGTGCATTCGTTGTCGTCCAAATGCATTTTCGTCCGAATTTCAGGTATTTTCGTTATCGTTTTAACAAACGTTAACGAAAGTGCAGAATACGAAAACTGAAAACTCCAACATAAACAAATGCTTTATTTTCGTTTTCGTTGCGACAACAGTTCGATATAGATAGGAGATTCGACATGACGCTGACAATAACAATCTGTGTCTATTTCGAACCTGTGGTCGAATGTGCCTAACCTTAACTCTATTAGTCCAAGATTATTCTACATAGAGAGAAAAGATTCGACATAGAGAGAAAAGATTCGACATAGAGAGAAAAGATTCGACATAGAAAGAAAAGATCGCTGCTGGAATTGAGGGAAGTAAAATAAAAATAATGATGATGATGAATGTTATTGGCCGATTGTAACCAAAGAGGAGGGGCAGTAAAATAGATAGAACTAAGTACACACGTACAGCCAACTTACTTTCACTTACGATTTGCTAGCAGAGAGAGACACACACACATTCAATCATTTCAGAAGACAGTCAATCTTAGCTGATCCGTTTGTCAGAGAAGCTGAATTATTTCGCAATTAAGCATAAGCACAGCAGCAGAACAATATTGAAGCAAGCTATAGTTCAACTTAACTTTTTCATAATAATCTGCTGCTATTGTGTTATTGTTGTGATTTTGATAGTGATACTAGTGTTGCTAGTGTTGTCATAGCCTCAGAGGCTGCCCGTGTTGTGGGGGGGATTTATTATTATAGATTCTATATTAAAATGCCATATCAATATCTGACACAACGTCGGATGCCGCTCCTGCCATTGCACTTGGAGATTGAGAAACGAATGTGAAAGTTGGCTAACTGTTGGGGTAGAGTAGACCATTCAACATGAACGACGAAGATTCGACAAAGCATTGAAAAACATACAAACATGGAATCTTTGACTTATGGTGTCTGTCGAAAATTCTAAGAAGATTCGACGGAGCAGCTAAACTATACGACGCTGCAAACATTTCCGGACAAATGCATCCTCCCATAGGCTATAGAAAAATTGTAATGTTGGTTGACTAGTAAAATAATTAATAAATATAATTATTACTAGTTATACATTAGAATTTTACTACAGCTAGCTTGAAGGCGGAAAATTTGATCGGAAATGTACACGTACAGTTTAGCTGCTCCGTCGAATCTTCTTTGAACATTCGACAGACACCATAAGCCTTCAATGACAGATTCGACCTTAATCAATTTGAATTTTTGGACAAATGCAAGTTTTAAAGAAAAACAAAATTAATAAAAACGAATTTCAGGAGAAACTAAATAAATTTATTTTTCGGACGAAAACGAAATTCCGAATCAAAATATTTCAGTGTGCACATGTCTAGTGGCTAGAGGGATTGTATAGTGTATGGCTTGAGTTATACACCATTTTCGAAAATATTTTACTTATTTACTTAACAAGAAATCTTAGGATAATGACTTATTTATTCATATCGAGTCCTTTTTTTTAATCAGGATGTATTATTATATTACTGTTTCTAATCCAGGAACTGAAATTGTATGTTTTGTTAGTCATATCACATTTAGCACCCTCTTAGGTAGGTGCTAGAGACAGAGTATAGTTTTTGGGTTTCCCTGCTTAAAAAGGGGGCTGTCAGGTAAATTTAGGTGCTCTCTGCCTACCAGGGAGCAGTGATCCATTGATAGGGTCTGCTCAGTGTGCTCAGATGCTGCTCATGTTGTCTGTCTGTTTCACACTGGTCCAATAGGACAAGGCATATTGGACAGTGGGAGGAAACCTGACAAATGGGAGCATAGGCGTATTTACAGCCCTGGCCATTGGCAGGAGAAGGTGCCTCAAGTGTTTCATTACACTAATAACCAAGGAGACCATGGGATCCTCTGGGGTGTAGAAGTTGCCTGCTTAGCAACTATTTATATCAATATCATTACTTTAACCACTTGCCAACCCGTTCACAGTAAATGTACTTTGATGTGGCAGCAGCTGCAGGCACCACGACGTACTGGTAGCTTGCAGTGTGCATACATACCTGGGGTGTGCAGCTGCATGATTCCGTAACTGTGAGTGGCCTGGGTATCATGTGATCGCTACGATTGAACCTAATGTCTCTGTATAACCAAAGATCAGGCGTCATATTGTCCATCAACTTCTTCCTGTTATTCCTCTCTTTATCCTTCCTCTGAATCCAAGCTTCCTTTACAGTGATCTCAAAAAAAGAAATATAATATAGTGCAGTATGCTCAAACCCCCATGCCTCCATTTTACTGGAGTTTGGAGTGTCTGAGATGAGATACAGCTACAGTAACATATTATATAAAGGTGAGAGGCTTTCTATCTGAATATCATTTTTGGAAAACAATATTGCACTATATTGGTATTTTTATTTTTGGGAAAACCGTGTGGATCTTAATGCGAGATGGCTATTGAAGCACGGACCTAAGGTGGCTCAGAGTTGAGGAGAATCGGATAGCTGTTGATTGGACATACCCCAAGTATATGAAGGGTAAGGGTATATAAAGAAGAACACTGCGGAACAAATACACATATGGTTATTTATTGACACTGAATTTTATTGATTAAGTGAGCACTTACAATAGGATAAGATTTGAGGCAAGGTGGGTTGAGCATACTACACTATATTATATTTCTTTTTTTGAGATCACTGTGAAGGAAGATTGGATCCGGAGGAAAGAAAAATAGGATAACAGGTTGATGGACATATGACACCTGATTTTCGGTTATACAGTACAGAGACGTTATTGAACTTGTTATCTTGGAGTTTTAGAGCGCTGGTTACTTTTATTATTGATACCTTTTTCTGTAAGTGGAACAGATTGATTACAGCTGCTAAGGGAAAAAACATAGATTATTATACCTTGTTTACGGTAGAGGTGAGGTGTTGGATGTTCTAGTTTTAGTTAATAAATTCCACTGTGTTCTCCCGACGGGACGGACGCAGGGAGCCATCCCTATCGGGAGAACACAGTGATTATTGCCAGCGGCAATAACCACTGGCAATAATCGCATGTAAATATTCGACATGCAGGTTGTACCCAGGTCAATCGACAGATCGAAGTGGGTACAGTCAGCCTGCCCTTAGATGGTTCGAATCTTGGCTGGTCCCTGCTGAACCGGCTGAGATGCAAACCGTCCATGGCCGGCTTTATTAAAAGTAACTGAAGGTTTCTCATAACTGCCAACTATTAATTGTTTGTACAATCTAATTGAAGTGAGAAAATTGCCACCCTCTGTCAATACTGCAGTTTTTTTTTTTAAAACCTTAATAAATATTAATGAACAAAAAAATATCCATCTCTACATCAATGTCAGAGCATAGTGGGCACAATACTTGTAAACCTCTCTGGTTCTCGATTGCCAGTGGGGACCTGGGGTGTCAGAAACAGAAGGAATTAAGAGCCAGCAACTACATGTAAATATGTAAACTGTTGGCTGTTTGCTTTCAAAAGGGAGGATGTTTATTAACCGCTTCAGTCCCGGAAGATTTTATCCCCTTCCTGACTAGAAGACTTTTTACAATTTAGCGCTGCGTTGCTTTAACTGGTAATTACGAAGTCAAGCAATGCTGTACCCAAACAAAATGTGCGTCCTTTTTTTCCCACAAATAGAGCTGTCTTTTGGTGGTATTTGATCACCTCTGCGGTTTTTATTTTTTGCAATATATACGAAAACAGAGCGAAAATTGTGAAAAAAAAAATGACATTTTGTACTTTTTGTTAGAAAAAAAAAAATACAATAAATTCAATTTTAGTCATGCATTTGGGCCAAATAGCATTCAGCCACATATCTCGGGTAAAAAAAAAAATCAATAAGTGTATATTTATTGGTTTGCGCAAAAGTTATAGCGTCTACAAACTAGGTTAAATTTTATGGAATTTACGCAGCTTTTAGTTTATGACTCTCATTTCTTGAGGTGCTAAAATGGCAGGGCAGTACAATACACCCCAAATTACCTCATTTTGGAAAGTAGACACCCCAAGAAATTTGCTGAGAGGCTTGTTAAGCACATTGAATATTTTATTTTTTTGTCACAATGATTGAAAAATGAAAAAAAAGACAACAAATTTTTACACAAAGTTGTCACTGAAATCACATATTGCTCAGACGTGCCATGGGCATAAGTGAAGTTACACCACAAAATACATTCTGCTGCTTCCCCTGAGTACGGGGATACCACATGTGTAGGACTTTTTGGCAGTCTAGCCGCGTACAGGACCCCGAAAACCAAATCACTGCCTTCAGGATTTCTAAGGGTGTAAATTTTTGATTTCACTTCTCACTACCTATAACAGTTTTGGATGCCATGAAATGCCCAGATAGCACAACCCCCCCCCCCCCCCCCCCCAAATGACCCAATTTTGAAAACTAGACACCCCAAGCTATTTGCTGAGAGGCATGTTGAGTCCATGGAAAATTTTATATTTTGCCACAAATTTCGGGAAAATGACTATAACTTTATTTTTATTTTTTTTCAGAAAGTAGTCAATAAATGATATATTGCTCAAACATGCCATGGGCATATGTGAAATTACACCTCAAAATACATTCTGCTGCTTCTCGGGAGTATGGGGATATCACATGTGTGAGACTTTTTGGCAGCCTAGCCGCGTAAAGGACCCTGAAATCCTGAAAATTCTTGCCTATCACAGTTTTGGTGGCCATGAAATGCCCAGATAGCACAACCCCCCCCCCCCCAAAAAAAAAATTACCCCATTTTGGAAAGTAGACACCCCAAGCTATTTGCTGAGAGTTGGAATATTGTTGGAATATTTTATATTTTGTTTTGCTACAAGTTTCGGGAAAATTACAATACTTTTTTCTTTTTTTTTGAGTGAAATCACCATTTTACGCCATTGGAAAGCCTGAAGGCAGTGCTTGGTTCTAAAAGTCCTACACATCTGGTATCCCCGTGCTCAGGAGAAGCAGCAGAATGTATCTTGGGGTGTAATTACACATATGCCCATGGCATGTTTTAGCAATACAGCATTTAGTGACAACTTTGTGAAAAAAAAAAGAAATTGTCATTTTCCCGAAACTTGTGACAAAATATAAAATATTCCATGGACTCAACATGCCTATCAGCAAATAGCTTGGGGTGTCTACTTTCCAAAAAGGGGTCATTTAGGGGGGTTTTTGACCTGTCCTGGTATTGTATGTACAACATTAGAAGCTTATGCCACACATCAACCACTCTTCTTACCACTTGAAGACAAAGCCCTGACACATTTTGTTTACATGGAAAACATTTTGTTTTTTGCTAGAAAATTACTCTGAACCCCCAAACATTATATATTTTTTAAAGCAAAGGCCCTACAGATTAAAATGGAGATTGTTTCAAAAAAAAATTTCACACAGTATTTGCGCAGAGATTTTTCAAACGCAATTTTTGAGGAAAAAAACACTTTTTTGCATTTCAATGCATTAAAACACACTAAATTGCCCAAATGTTTGATAAAGTATAAAAGACGATCTTATGCCGAGTACATAGATACCAAACACAACATGCTTTAAAATTGCACGCAACCGTGCAGCGGCGACAAACTACATACATTTTTAAAAGCCTTTAAAGGTTAACACTTTAGATTTACAGAGGAAATCTACTACTAAAATTACTGCCCTTGATCTGACGTTCTTGGTGATACCTCACATGCATGGTGCAGGTGCTGTTTATATAGGACACGAGACCGACGCGTTCGCCTTTGCGCGCGAGCATGGGGGTACAGGGGTGCTTTTTTTTTTATTTTGCTTTTTTATTTTATTTTTACACTGTTCCTTTCATTTTTTTTCTCTGAAAAGCTGATAGCAATAGGTAGTGACAGTTACTCTTTTTAAAAAGAAAATTGGGTCTATTAGACTCTAGATCTCTTCCCTCAAAGCATCTGACCACACCAAGATCGGTGTGATAAGATGCTTTCCCAATGGCGCTGTTTATATCCAGCGAAGCCGAAGTCATGAAATGCTCGTAGCTTCCGGTTTCTTAGGCCATAGAGATAATTTGAGCCATTCTGATCTTCAATCAGCTCTATGGTCAGATGGTGGAGCCACCAGCTGCATTATCAGGTTCCCCGGTGGGACAGGAGAGCCCGAGAAAACCAAGGAAGATGATGGGAGGGAAGGGAAGTTCCCTCCCTCTGCTTGTAAAAGCAGTCTAGCGGCTAAATAGCCACTAGGATTGCTTTTACATGAAAGTCGACAGCTGGCTGAAAAAAACAATACCAAGATGATACCTAAACCTGCAGGCATCATTCTGGTATAAGCACTCAAAGTCCAGCAACATACCAGTACGCTGCTGGTCCTTTTTGGGCATATATTGTAATGTTATTTTTTTTCATGCAGCCTGTGGGCTAAAAAAAATATATGCTGAAGCAAGGGGGCAATCCGCCCCTAATGTTGGGGGAAAATCACCCCTAATGTTAGAGGCAAATTGCCCCTCCACCCCTGCCCCCATACTTTGGCAAAAATATGCTTTTTTTTCTTAACTGTGGTGGTGAAATCACCTCCTACAGCACTGAAGTCGCTGATTTACGTATGGTGAGAGCAAACGCTGTTGCTGTCAAGATAAATAAATCAGTGCTGCAACTGAATGGCGTACCTGAAAAGAAAATAATGGTTAACAATAAAACACAGTAAACAGTAAAGTATAAAAGAATTACATACCTGAAAAGCAAACATGATAAAACATAGTAAACATAGTAAAAAGAATAGAACAATAGAGAGAGAGCAATAAAAACAACTATTTTTGGCTTTTTTATATTTTTGTTTTTCTTACACTTTTATTTTGTAACTGTAACGGTTCCAGGTTCGGGTCTCTCAAAATGCAATGGCATCTTTGGAGACCCTGTGAAAGTGTACCCTAGACTGTGCCGTGCTGTACCCTACGCTAATACTCCACTAGTGTGTGGTAGCGTTCGAAACATTCACCATAGCAAAGACCAGGTTGGCCAGGACAGGAGGGACAATAATAGCGGGCGTCACGCCTATATCCGTGCTTGCTACAGACACATCTTCTTTGGGGTGATCATTGGGTAGGGGTACCAGGGAGGACATGCGAAAAATGCCTCTCATGCAGCCGGCTCACTGCATTTGCGTTGGGAAGGTGGGGCACAGCATCATCTGGAAACAGAAGGGCTGTGAGGATTAAGGAATTAAGGAAGGATCCAGTTCGTCCTGACGCTTTGTATAGCACATAAGTGTTCAGCAGAGCCAATTGGAATAAGTGTACAGACACTTTTTTGTACCAGTGTCTGGCCTTACGGGCAATTAAGTATGGTGCCATCAACTGGTGGTTGAGGTCCACCCCTCCCATATTAAGGTTGTATTAGTGGACACAGAGGTGTTTCTCCACAACACCAGTCGCCGTAGAAATTTGGACTGTCGTATCTGCGTGAAGGGAGGACAGAATGAAAACATTCCGTGTATCCATCCACTTCACTGCGAGCAAATTATTACTTCTCAAGCAGGCTGTCTCCCCCAGCCTAAGACAGGAATCTGCAAGCCGCTTGGGTAAGCTCCAGTGATTAGATCGCACGGCACCAATTCCACAATCAAAAAGGTGACTAAAAAGTGTCACGCTCGTGTAATAATTGTCCACGTACAAGTGGTACCCCTTTCCGAATAAGGGTGACACAAAGTCCCACACAATCTTACCAGCGCTCCCTATGTAGTTTGGGCAGTTCTCCGGCTCCACGTGACTATCTTTTCCCTCGTAAACCATAAAACTATATGTATAGCCTGTTGCCCTGTCACAGAGCTTATACATCTTGACCCCATATCTGGCACGCTTGCTGGGAAGATACTGATGATTGACAAGCACCCAGAAAACATAATCAGGGACTTATCAATGCAGACAACTTGATCAGGAGTAAACAAGGCTGCAAACTGCTGGTTGAAGTGGTTTACAAGATTTTGTGGAGCCGATCGTATTCAGGGTCACCCCGAGGACGACAGAGTTCATTGTCATTTAAATGCATGAACCGCAAGATCTGCTCGTATCTAGCCCTGGTCATGGAGGCAGTGAACACGGGAATATGGTGAATTGGGTCAGTGGAACAATATGGCTCTCTGCTCCATACGAGAGCCCTGCGGTTCTTGAACCTCAACAACAGCAGAACGGGGTCAGGTACGCCTGACCTTAGCAGGGACCTCTATGTCATCAGAGCCATCTGTCAGGGTGCCGCTGCTGTCTACTGGATCGTATTCTGAGCCTGAATCTGACAGATGGGTGACTTCCACTTCACTCTCATCTGTCATGCTCACAAACGTGTAGGCCTCTTCACTAGTGTATCTTCGATTGGACATTGTGGCCTCTAAATTTACGGGTACAACTAGTGAGACTCACAGGGAAAAAAAGAGCACCTGGTTGTCAGCGACTACGTCAATCACTACCAAAAAAAAATGTTAGCGCTCGCAGGGACACAGGCCTCTATCTTCGAACACTGCAGTTATGCGTTTTGTAAGTGACAGTAATTGACTGATACTGCACTTGGGTGGGCTGGGCTGAGCGGAGGGAATAAAACGCAGGTGCTAGCAGGTATCTGGGCTGATCCCCGCTAACACTGCGTTTTTGGGAACCCTAAACTACTGGGAACGCTAGTATAGATCTGATCGGATCAAAGATATTGATCCGTTCAGACACTATACTACTAAGGGAGGCGTATGGTGCATGCGTGGGTGTTAGCACTACTTGCACTAATCTGACGCTGTCTGGGGCGACGCAGACCCTAACTGATGCTAAAACCTAACTGATGTCACCCGCTGGGTGATCAGGGGGTTAAACCTTTATTAGGTAATATACGGCGGGTACCCTGTGGCTATACAAAATAAACTAACCAGCGTCACCCGTGACACTAATACGATGATCACTGGTGAAAGGGTTAACTAGGGGGCAATCAGGGGGTTAAAACCTTTATTAGGTAATATATGGGGGTACCTGACGCTATAAAAACCTGACGGTGAAACTAAGCAACTAACCGGCTAACTAGCGTTACCCGTGACGCTAATACGGCGATCATGAAAAAGATCTATTAGTGATACTGAGACAGGGGGTGAAAGGGTCAACTGGGGGCGATCAAGGGGTTAAACCTTTATTAGGGGGTTACCCTAGACCTACCTGGGCCTACTACTACCTGTCCTAAAACTGATTAGAGTCACAAATGACACCAATGCAGTGATCAGTGAAAAATCTGAAAACTGCAATTGGTGACACTGCGTCAGGGAGTGAAGGGGTTAACTGGGGGGGCGCTATCGGGGCGTGACAAGTGTGCCTACGTGTACTGTGTCAGTGTAGCGTTGGTGCAACTCACTGTAAGATGTCCCTCTCTCCTCTCTCTGGAACAGAAAAGAATTCCAGAGAGGGAGATGACATCACTTCCCCTGCCTGTGTTTACACTTACAAGCAGAGGAAGCATTTTCATTCACTAGAACTGATCAGCAGGTCCAGGCCAGAAATCATTTGCCTGGACCTGAAGACTAATCGGTTCTACAACTAATCAGATCGCCGCTGGCAAGGGTACGTGGTTTTGCACACCCATGCCACTTTGCCGCCGTATATCAGCATAAGCTGGTCGGCAAGTGGTTAACTGACAATTGTGCGGTCATGCATTGCTGTACCCAAACAAAATTTGTGTCCTTTGTCTCCCACAAATAGAGCTTTCTTTTGGTGGTAATTAACCACTTCATTACCCACGTATAGTCATATGACGGCCTGAGATGGCTTCCCGGCCGTCTCGGGGGAGCGCGCGCCCGCCACGTTGCTCTGGACCCAGTGCGTGTGCCCGGCGGCCGCGATGTCCGCCGGGCACCCGCGATTGCCCGTTAACCGGGCAGGACCGTGGATCTGTGTGTGTAAACACACAGATCCACGTCCTGTCAGTTGAGAGACCGATCTGTGTTCCCAGTACAGAGAAACAATAATCGGTCTCCTCCCCTTGTACGTCCCCTCATTCCCTAGGAAACATAATTAACCCCTTGTCTCCCCCTAGTGGTTAACCCCTTCCCTGCCTTGTCACATTTACACAGCAATCAATACAATTTTATTTTAATGGTCCCAAAAATGTGTCGAAAGTGTCTGATGTGTCCACTATAATGTCGCAGTCACGAAAAAAAAAAATCGCAGATAGCCGCCATTACTAGTGAAAAAAAATAAATAAATAAAAAATTTTAAAAAATGCCATAAATCTATCCCGTATTTTGTAGACGCTATAACTTTTGCGCAAACCAATCAATATACGCTTATTGCGTATATGTAGAAGAATACGTATCGGCCGAAACTGAGGAAAAAAATTAAAAAAAAAAAAAAAAATTGGGATATTTATTATAGCAAAAAGTATAAAAGTGTTTTTTTCAAAATTGTCGCTCTTCTTTTGTTTATAGCGCAAAAAATAAAAACCGCAGAGGTGATCAAATACCACCAAAAGAAAGCTCTATTTGTGGAGAAAAAAGGACGTCAATTTTGTTTGGGTACAGCGTCGCACGACCGCGCAATTGTCATTTAAATTGCGACAGCGCTGAAAACTAAAAATTGGTCTGGGAAGGAAGGGGGTGAAAATGTCCTGTATTGAACTGGTTAATCACCTCTGTGGTTTTTTTGTGCTATAAACAAAAAAAAAAAAAAAAAAAAAAAAGAAGAGGGACAAATTTTGAAAAAAAAACAAAAAAAAAACAAAAAAAAAACAAAAACAACACAATATTTTTTACTTTTTGCTATAATAAATATCCCCAAAAATGTTTTTATAAACAAATTTCTTCATCGGTTTAGGCCAATATATATTCTTCTACATATTTTTGGTAAAAAAAAAAAAAAAGTTGCAATAATCGTATGATTGGTTTGCACAAAAGATATAGCATCAACAAACTGTGGGAAAGATTTATGGCATTTTTAAATTTGTTTTTACTAGTAATGGCGGTGATCTACGATTTTTAGCAGTACTGTGAAATTGCGATGGACAGATCGGACACTTTTGACACATTTTTGGGACCACCGACATTTATACAGCGATCAGAACTGATTACTGTATAAATGTCACTGGCCAGGAAGAGGTTAACACTAGGGGGTCAATCAAGGGGTTTAACTGTGTTCCCTAGTTAGTGTTTCTAACTGTATGGGGATAGAACTGACTGGGGGAGGAGACATATCGCTGTCTCCTTACTTAATAGGAACAACTGTTATGTCTCCTCTCTCCTGACAGAACAGGGATTTGTGCGTTTGCACACACAAATCCCCATGCTGGCGCTCGTGTCCGCAATCTCGGGTAGCCGGCGGCGATTACGCCGGCCACGTGCACCAGATCCCCCAACGTGCAGCGGGCACGCGCCCCCTGGCGGCTCTTAAAGGGTACAACGTACGCATACGGGGTTTCGCCCGGCAGAGACATTCTGCCGACATATATCGGCGTGAGCCAGTCAGCAAGTGGTTAACGTAAACCTGGTACAGGGCATCTTGCTGGGGGACATTAACAAAAAAGGATTGGGGGTTGGAAGGGTTTAACATTCCCTCCACACAAGCATTATGCAAGAGAATATTAATCTACTTATGGGAATCGGTTAATCAATAATTTTGAGAAAAAAACACCTATGAGATGTTTCTGTGAGCTGTGTTGGAAGAGTAAATAATTGAAGGACAAAATAACACTTCTGCAGTGTGGAAAATGAAGGGCTTGCCTCCCCCCCCAAAGACTTTAGATCACATTTGAACCTCCTAATCCAGGGGTATCAAACTCCATTTCATCATGGGCCGCATCACCATTATGGCTGCCCTCAAATGGCAGTTTGTATCTGTAAGACTACATAAATGTGTAACCACTCTTTATCATATTCAATAATTGTCCCTGTATTCGCTTACTACTGGTTTTAGTAATAGCTTATTACTTACTTTAGCTGTGAATGGCTGGTGCAGACCAGCAAGGAACCCTCTCAAACTCCTGTAGCAGATGATGAAAGTCTGAAATGGAGGGTCGCACACTGCTGGTATCATTCACAAGAAACTTTATTGGAGACTGCTCAGACAGAACATGGTTCTGCTATGGTGATCTGTCTGAGAAGTCTTCAATAAAGTTTCTTGTGGATGATACCAGAGGTGTGCGACCCAATTTTGTCCTTCCTCCATAATCCGGCATTGTACACAGCGTATCAATCACGTCCCAACACGATTACACCACATAGTTACCTTGACCAATTGTAAACCTTTCACTTTCTTCCAAGAACAATATAAACTTGGAAATGTCTGGATACCTCCAGATCAGACACTTTTACACCCAAAGCATACAATCCCATTCAAACCTTGACTCAATAACTACGTTTGAGCGATTGTGCCCATCAGATCCCCAAGCTAAAAAGATAATCTCCACACTATATAGGGCCCTTTTGTCCCACCTAAAACTCTCCATCCCTACTTATGTTGATAAATGGATGGAAGATCTGTCATTTGACTTTACACCTGAGGACTGGACGAACATTTGGCTGGAGACCTATAAATCGTTCCAAAATATATCAAATATAGAAACACTTTACAAAGTATTATCCAGGTGGTATCTTGTACCCCCAAAATCTATCAAAATATGTCCCAAGCTATCCGCTGACCTGTTTTAGAGACTTTGGGGAGTCTGGCTTATACCTCCACGTCTGGGGGACCTGCCCGGTGTTGCAATCCTTCCGGGCCTAAATATTTTTAATTTTTTCTAATTTGTTCAATTCTGATGTACGACACGATTCTCGAATTGCATTGCTAAACAATAATATATTAGAGCTGACTGAATCCTAAATTTCGACTCCTCTTTCAAGTCACTGCTGCTGCAGTGATGATCGTGGAAAACACCCACGCTTTGTGTTCTACCTACAAAACAATAAGTAAACCCAGGCACTGATTCATGCCAAAATTGAAGCCACTCCCCAAGACAGAATCAGGAGCTACACTGAATATTGCCACCCCTGGGTGGACAATTTTTTAGCCTGCCTGATTTTAATGGCTCACTTTTGGACTGCCAATATGTATGACAATTTATTATTCGCACACTCTTGTGGTGCCCACTACCTTGGTGACTTCTAAAAACCTCACCCTATCCCCCATTTTCTCTTTCTTCTCGCCTCCCTCTACATTCTCTAGTGTCCAGCTGTCCCTACTAAACCTTGAGCTATGGCTGAGGAGGGTCACCTGGTCACCATAGTTTAAACTTTATCATCTTATAGTGTTTTTTATTCATTAGTTTCATTTTCCATTATGACTTGAGCACCTCTGGACATCACTTGCTCTATAAATGACAACTGCTATTGTCAGATTTCTTGTCCAACCCTCTCACATCCCTTCCCTCGCCTCCTCATTCAGCCCATTTTAATTTTCATTTCTCTTATCTGTCTAGATGCCTTAGGATGCCCCCTTTTCCATCCACAAATGTTAAAAAAAAAAATGCTCTTGGTTTGCGTTTACTACCTGGTTATGACTGATTGGATGCACTGTTGATTTATTTTGTATTGCTTATTGTACATACACATTTGCCACCCTCTATGCTCTCTTTCCTCCTAAGCTCGCCAAGCTACCAATCTACAATAATGGTTTCTTCGGGTACCTTTAAAGGGGTTGTAAACCCTCATGGTCTTTCGCCTTAATGCATTCTATGCATTAAGGTGAAAAACCTTTTTTAGTGCTGCAGCTCCCCCCCTCCCCCCCATTTTACTTACCTGGACGCTCTCATCCTCTGTCCGGGAACGAGCACACCATCTGTAGCTGGTGTCTCGTGTCCCAATTGGATAGATTGATAGCAGCACAGCCATTGGCTCCCGCTGCTGTCAATCAAATTCAATGACGCGGCACCGGGGGGTGGGCCCGAGTCCTGCATTCGGTGTGAATGGACACAGATGCGGGACTCGGGAGCACGCCCACACGGGTGTCCACCAAGGAGAGCACTTCTCCAACGTGGACACTCAATGCAGGGAGGAGCCACCAGCACGGCCGTGGGACCCCAGAAGAGGAGGTTCAGGGCCACTCTGTGCAAAGTGAACTGCACAGTGGAGGTAAGTATAACATGTTTGTTATTTAAAAAAAAAAAATACACAAGGGTTTACAACCCCTTTAAGGCTCTTTGTCCTTATCATTCATTCTGCCAGCAGTTCTGCTTACTGTGTGAGCCTCCAATGTAAAACTGTACCATTTATTGTATGTTGGTCATGGAAAGGTCATAGTTTTAAGTTGCCCCTGTTACACAGAATGCTTCCAAAAGTTTTGACTGTACCGGATATATCAGTCATGTTTTTGTATTTTGACGCATTCCACTAAATAAAGAATTAAAAAATAATAATAATAATAATTTGAACAAGAAAAAAAAAAAAAAGATATGAAGGAGTAGTTTACACTAGGATTGCTCTCTAAATAGTTATCTGTGTTTGCATTGCTCTTCAGAGGGCATTTGACAGGGGGTGAGGTGTTGTATTGCCTCCTTACTGCCTGTTTTAACCCCTAACCGCACTTGTTTGCATTGTATGTGATTGTGGGGCATCCCCATTCAGTTGAATGGGTTGCATTCAGCCGGCAGTACTGCCTGCTGAACGCAAAAGTGTGGTTAATCTTTGCCGCACCGCATTGCATAGCATAGCACCACCGCCTTGTGGGGGAGCGGTTGGTGGTGTGTGGTAAAACCATGGCTCAACTCTGTGGTTCTACCACCCCCCAACCGCTAGTGTACGCGAGACCTAGGGGATGTAAAAGCACAAAGCTTCACCTGAATATGAATCCAGATTAGTCAGTTTCCCTGCAAATCTCTATCCACAATTCACAACGGTATTACAAATGTAAATAAAAGACCATGGCACTGCGTGATTAAATATAATTTATTAAGACATTCAGCTATGTCTGTCAGTCTACATCCAAACGTACCACAAATAAAAAAAAATAATAAAAAAAAAAAAAAAATTAAAAAAAAAGCAAAAAAAACCATTACCTAGAAATGTCACAACTTCCATCAGAATGATTCAATTTTCCACGTTTTCCCTTTACGGCCAAATGTGCACAAAGTATAAATTAATGTTTTTTAAATTTTTTTATTTTATATCAAAATTCACATAAAAAATTGCCATTTTTATTTTCATCCACCTAAAGCCATGTCATTTTAAAAATTCAACACAACAATCTTTTCAGGGCAAAAAATAATAATAAAAAAAATTTACACATTAAAGTGTCTACTAAAAGCCTTAGTATGGCATTTGCGGAATTTGATCATACACAAGAAATATGTACTCATTTTCAAAAAGTGCAAATATTGCCATTAACACTGTAGGTTTTTTTCTTTATATTTTAGAGCGCAGTAATGAGGTTCTTCAGCCCCTTCTGTGCAATGAAGTTCATCCCACGACAAGTGATCACCTGAACTTCAAATATACTTCATATAAGGGCTGATTAGAACATCGAGACAATAACACAGCAAGAAACAAAAAGAGAATAAAAAGAAAAAAGAAAAAAAAAAAAAAAAAAAGTAGGATCCACTGAATTTGGAGGTTACTGATGCCCCGCCCCCTTTCATTCTCATACTGTGTTTATTTCGAGTGCAAGCAAGTGAGCATGCAAGCGTGCAGCATAGTCTCCAAATAATCACACAGCTGGAATAAACATTACTCCCCATGCTTAAATCAATCCTGGAAAATATGTTTATGCTAGGGCTAAACAAATCCCATGTAACAGGGCCTTTTTTTTGTTTTCTTAGACTTTTCTATTGTTATCAGCTGGCCCTTAGATTCAATGACTGGTTCTTGACTTGACTTCTACATTATTAGTTTGTCCATGGCTGGTCTATGTAAACGCATATGATATAAAATCCCAGGAGGCTGAAAAAATAAATTTGGAAATCCTTAGCAGAACATTACCCGCTGAGAAAAGAAACAAAAATTAAAGAAAAAAAAAGAGCACCCAGCAAATAAAGCAGTAATCTGTATCCATCGGCAGTGGCTAGAAAGAATGGTTTTGTTATGCTTTAACTTCGGCACTGGAACATTAAAAAAAAAAAAAAAAGAAAGAAAATCTTGCATACACTTCAATCAGTGTCAGTGCTAAAGTTCTCTGTTTAGGAGTTGCAGAATGCTGCATGTGGTAAGGATGGGGTTTGGCTTCATAATGAAAAAGTTCAAACAGGCAAAAAAAGGAGAGTCAGATTCCTTTAAGGGGGCATTGCTCCTCTTGTAAGCCTTCAGCCTGCATTTGGCTTGCCACACCCTCAAGGAACTCGCCGATATCTTGTCCTTCAGAATTTGTGCACAGAGGATCCCCTGTGTGTTCTGATTTGGTCCCCGGAGAGCCCACTGATTGTACGTCTCTTGCAAGCTCTGGCTCCCCGGTGTCCTGCTTCGGTTCATTTCCTGGGGGGGATGCTACTTCTTGTGCCCCCGGCAGTCCATCTGGTTGTGGGTTAACGTTGTTGGCATTAGAAGTAGGACTGATAGGCGTGCCAGGGTCGCCTACTGCCTGCTGAGACAGGGACTTTAACTGGCAATGACATAATGGACAGGACTCTTGTACGTACAACCATTTTTTAAGGCATCCAGCATGGAAAAAATGGCTGCAAGGAGTAATGACTGCCGAATTCATGTCCTACACAAGCAAAGAAAAAAATCAATTAAATGAAATTCACATGGAAAAAAGGTGGTTAAATAAATCTATTTGGATAATTTATATATAATCTATCTATCTATCTATCTATCTATCTATCTATCTATCTATCTATCTATCTATCTATCTATCTATCTATCTATCTATCTATCTATCTATCTATCTATCTATCTATCTATCTATCTATCGTCTAAATAAGCAACTTCAAAGGGTTTTAATAGGAATACTATTGATATGCCATCAATTCTGACAAATTATAGCAGGGAGTACAATACCATTATAAGCATAGGTGCTCGACTTTTCACCCATAATAGTGTATTGTGTCTCGTAAATAAACAGCACTAAATGTTCCCTCTTGTGCTTCTACTTAACCAGGTTTTAGGAGGATAAAATAGGGAATGATTACAACCCCCGTCATGTTTTTATTGCTATCTGGTGCTCTGTTAGAGAGATTTCCCCTCATTTACCACACCATGACAACGATTTACCAAGTAGGGACAAAGAAATAAAAAGCCAACGGGGGTTCTGGTCTTCCCAAACTATATTATATATTATTTGCTGATTATTAATTATTATTGCTGATTATACACTGTACTTTACTTGCATTGGTGATATAACTGTATTCCTGTGTATAATCTTAATAAACTTTATCTTGAAAAAAAAAGGAGCATTTTTATCTTCATAATGCTGTTGGAGATTCTCACTTCCTGTCTGGTGAAACGCTCTCATTAGGACATTAAGTGGGGGAAAACTCTCTAGTAAAGTCAGACAGCAGTTAAACAGTTGCTGATTTAGTACGTTTTTCCCACTGACAAAGAAATGATCAGTCTATAATTTTAATGGTAGGTTTATTTTAACAGTGAGACAGAACAACAAAAAAATACAGAAAAACACATTTCAAAAAAGTTATAAATTTATTTGCATTTTAGTGAGTGAAATAAGTATTTGACCCCTTCGCAAAACATGACTTAGTACTTGGTGGTAAACCCTTGTTGGCAATCACAGAGGTCAGACGTTTCTTGTAGTTGGCCACCAGGTTTGCACACATCTCAGGAGGGATTTTATCCCACTCCTCTTTGCATATCCTCTCCAAGTCATTAAGGTTTTGAAACTGATGTTTGGTAACTTGAACCTTCAGCTCCCTCTGCATATTTTCTATGAGATTAAGGTCTCTAGACTTGCTAGGCCACTACAGGACCTTAATGTGCTTCTTCTTGAGCGACTCCTTTGTTGCCTTGGACGTGTGTTTTGGGTCATTGTCATGCTGGAATACCCATCCACGACCCATTTTCAATGCCCTGGCTGAGGGAAGGAGGTTCTCACTCAAGATTTGATGGTACATGGCCCCGTCAATCGTCCCTTTGACGCGTGAAGTTGTCCTGTCCCCTTAGCAGAAAAACACCCCCAAAGCATAATGTTTCCACCTCCATGTTTGACTGTGGGGATGGTGTTCTTGGGGTGATAGGCAGGCTTCCTACTCCAAACACGGCGAGTTGAGTTGATGCCAAAGAGCTTGATTTTGGTCTCATCTGACCACAACACTTTTATCCAGTTCTCCTCTGAATAATTCAGATGTTCATTAGCAAACTTCAGACGGGTCTGTACATGTGCTTTCTTGAGCAGGGGGACCTTGCAGACACTGCAGGTTTTCAATCCTTCACGGCTTACTGTGTTACCAATTGTTTTCTTGGTGACTATAGTCCCAGTTGCCTTGAGATAATTGACAAGATTCTCCCATGTAGTTCTGGGCTGATTCCTCATCATTCTCATAATCATTGAAACTCCACGAGGTGAGATCTCGCATGGAGCCCCAGACTGAGCCCCAGACTGTGTTTCTTCCATTTGCGAATAATCGCACCAACTGTTGTCACCCTTGCACCAAGCTTCTTGGCGATGGACTTGTAGCCCATTCCAGCCTTGTGTAGGTCTACAATCTTGTCCCTGACATCCTAGGAGAGGCCTTTGGTCTTGGCCATAGTGGAGAGATTGGAATCTGATTGATTGCTTCTGTAGACTTTTACACAGGTAACAAGGTGTCTTTTACACAGGTAACAAGCTGAGATTAGGAGCACTCCCTTTAGGAGGGGACTCCTAATCTAAGCTTGTTAACTGTATTGAAGATACCTGGGAGCCAGAAATCTTGCTGATTGATAGGGGATCAAATACTTATTTCACTCATTAAAATCAATTTATACCATTTTTGAAATGCGTTTTTCTGGATATTTTTGTTGTTCTGTCTCTCAATGTTAAAATAAAGCTACCATTATAATTATAGACTGATTATTTCTTTGTCAGTGGACAAACGTACAGGGGATACATTTTTTATTTCTTTTGTTTACAGTAAAGGAAAAAAAAGTAAGTGGCTGAATATAAAAGTAAATGTTCAGTATTTTTTTTTTTAAAAAGCCCTCCTGTCCCCTAAATTAGGCTAAGCCAAAGATCCCCCCTTCCTCCCACCAAGGTGTATACTTACCTCCCCCAATGGCAGTAGCCTCATGCATTGTCTACAACCTAGTCAGTAAAAATCTAGATTTCTGGAATGCCCATGCACAAACGTCCCTTAGACATTCCACTTTATGATTTAAGTCTATGGGATGTTGGCACACAGGCATGGCCAGTCTGGTGCTAGACTCTTACCACTTGGGCTGTATACAGCCTGGGAGGAAAGTATGCACCTCTTGGAGGGACAATCAGCTTAGCCTAAGTAAAGGGACTGGGGGAGAAGTTTCATTAATACCAATTATGCCCTTTGAGAATAAGAACTAGTAATACAGGACATGTAAAATATGGAAGAAGTTTAAAGAACCAGCAGTGTGTACACACCAAAGTGACACAAAGTTTGAATTTTTAGCACACACTAACTACCCAAGTGTACATTATCTGTTAACTAATGTTCAGTCTGATAAAGTTTTTGGACATAAGTGTTCACCTCACTTTTTGGAACTATATTGCGTAAAAGTACCACAAAGCTCTTTTCAGAGTATGCAATGCAATGGAAAAGTTTGATTTCAAATTTAATAAGAACTATAAAAATCCTAATTTGATTGTTTTCAAGAGCACCACACTTTCCCCAGCTATCAATTTTCATAGCACGGTTTGGGTCTGATTGGTGGCTGTAAAGTAACAGAGTTCACGCTAAACTCCACTTACATATATTAATAAAATGTCTAAAATTAAACCGCAGCAGAAGGGGATACTAAATAGTACCCAAAAAATTGGACTTTATAGGCGTGGAAACAATGGGGAAAGTAACACAACTAATATTGAATCAAAATATTTATTGAAAAAAGTACATCAATTCATAGATAGTGTTAAAAAAAAAAAGAGATAAAAACATAAATCAAACGATACAATTTGTACATTGAGCCCTTATGCGTCATGCGTTTCGCCGTGAGGCTTCTTCAGGACACACACGGGGTTCAAAATTGTAACAAAGAAGGGACAAAAGCGAATCTCACTATCTGCAAATGAGATATATTCCAATTAAAATAAAAAAAATGAACACATTACACAGACATATTATATTATTAAAAACCATGCTAAACTGGCCAAGAGCACTGGGACAGAAAGACATCATCAGAAAATAAATAAAGCAAGATACCTTCAAGAGAGTGAGCCTCATGTACAAATTCATAGCAGCCGGGAGGTTTCCAAAAGTGTGGAATACTTATAACAAACTGTGAGAAAAAAAGCGTCCTGTTGGTTTTAAGTCGCAATGCATATAGCAATGAAACGCAGATGGGGCATGAGAAGTAAGATACCTACGGTTTCATTTTATATAAATAGGTCTAGCAGGGGCAGGTGTAAGTTAAATATCCAAAAATAGGGATAACCAGATAAATAGATGGATATAGAAGGGTCCAAAATCCAGAAAGGGAGAGACCTTGATTATATTCAGAGATAGCAGCAGTGACATGTAGTAGAACAGGCATATACTACCTATATATGTAGAGTATAGGAGAGGAGTACCGTTAGTAAGCTCTGTAAGGTAAATAATAATTATAGAAATATGTGGACAAGTACTTAATTTAACTTGGCAATAGATCGGCGTGTGCCCCTGGGAGACAGCCGGGTGCTGTACACAGCGTCCCAGGGAACACACAGGCTATTTATAGTGCCTAATCGCGTCACACTACTCAGACGGGACGGCGTCACATGACGCAGTCACGTTCAGCCATCAGTGGCGAGTTGGATTCTGGGGGTTGTAGGCAGCGCAGAGCAGACCTCTGTTCGATCTGCGCAATTGCAAGAACACCGTTTAGCTTAACTAAAAGAAAGAGCACCATATGACTTAATCAGATCGGGCTGTAGTTACTAAGATACAGGAAGATATAAATCTCATAGAGCAGGCCTCCGTCCAGTCTGCGCATGTGCCACCCAGATATCAAACTGAATTATGGGGATTGTAGGCAGAATGACAGACAGAGCACTGTTTCAAACACAGTTATATATAAGCAGATAGGACAAAAGAAGAACCTTATTATAGAAGTGAATGCTGCATAAATACTTGGTATGCAGAGAATATAAAACATACTTGCGCAAGATAACATGAAAGGGGGCACATAGAAGATATCCAAGTGATAGGCGTCATACTGTCACCAGTGACTCGTGGACAGAAAGCATAAGTTAATAAAATATACATATGAACACTTGTATTACAGATGTGTGTGTATATATACATATATATATTATATATATTTATAAAATTTATTTCATGAGTTATATTCCATTGTTTGAAGGTAAGATTGCCATAATTGGCATCAAGTAGAACCACATAGAAGACTCAAAGTAAAAATACATTACTATGTGTCATGTAATATTTCATAAATCCATTTCTGGAGACCCTTACTTGGTACTTAGATAGACACTGTAAGTGAAACGAAAAACGAAAGGCATACATGTCATTGTCAGGTAAAAACCAGCGCAGGACAAATGAGAGGACAGAATATGTAGAGAACAAACCAGAATGGCCTAATGGCCTTGCCAACATAAAAAGCTCCGCATTGGCAGAGAATAATGTAAATCACTGCTTTGGTTTGGAAAGTAATATGATGACGAAGAACATGAGTTCGGCCATTCGGAAGGAGGACAGAGGGGCCCACTAGTAAAAGATCACAAAAGTCACAGCGAAAAAGACCTGGTAGGGCTTGAGTTTTATCTTCTGTTCTACGATAGTGGCTCTGTATTAGATGATCTCTAACCGATCTTGAGCGTCTGAAGGTAATTTTGGGTTTAGGTCCTATTTATTTGATAAGGGTAGGATCCGCCTGTAGAATATGCCAATGTTTTTGAATAACTGATCGTATTTTCTGATGTTGATCAGAATAAGTAGTAATAAACCTAACTACATTCGAATTTGATTTTTTAGGACCTGAAAAAAGAATAACGTTCCTAGGTCTTGCAACAGCTTTGTTGTAGGCCTTAGCCTCTGGCTAATAGTCGCTCATACAGTTGGGCTGCTTCTTGTTTAAAATTGATGTCATTGGAGCAGTTACGTTTAAGACGTAGATATTGGCCTAAAGGGATACTTTGAATTAAAGGCTGTGGGTGTGCACTTAATGCGTGCAAAATTGTGTTACCCGCAGCGAGTTTACGATATAAAGATATATTAATCTGGCTGTCAACAGTAATGTCAATAGTGATGTCAAGATAAGCTATTCTAGTTGGACTAGATTGCATTGTGAATTTCAAATTGTAGTTATTATGACTTAGGATAGACATAAACTGGTCAAGTGCTCCTGGTGGTCCCGCCCATAGTAATCGAATATCATCTATGTAGCGGAACCACCACAATACGTAGGAAAAAAAAGATCAAAGTACTCTTCATTGGCAAATAGATCACGTTCCCACCCCCCCAGGTACAGGTTCACATAAGAAAGCACGCAACATGTGCCCATAGTGACACCTTGTACCTGGAGGAAGTGGGACCCGTCAAAAGAGAAGACATTTTTGGTGAGGATGTGAGAAAGTGGTTGTACTACAAAGTCATTGAGACCCATCGATTTAGGTCCCCTCTCACAAAGAAATTTAGCAATCACCTCCAGACCAAGCTCATGTGGGATAGAGGAGTATAGAGCCTCAACATCAATAACTACCAGGGAACAGCCAGGAGGTACAGTAAGGTTGTCCAGCCTATCCTTAACATAGGAGGGCAATGTTGTGACATGTGGACCTAAATACTCATCGACAAATTCGCTTGCCCTCTCTGTTTTAGAGCCTTTACCAGAGACTATGGGGCATCCTGGTGGATTAGAAGGGTTTTTATGTATTTTGGAGAGTGAATAAAAGGTTGGGGTTCTAGGATGAAGGACTTGGATACCCTCAAATATCTCCCTGGTGATCACGCCATCGGCAAAGGCGGCTTGTATGGTATCATCAAATTGTTGGTTAAATTTAGTGATGATATTTTCAGAAATTGGTATGTACCATTGTCTGTTTTTGAGAATATCCCAGCACATATTTCTGTATTGAAGTTCATTCATCACTACGTAGTGCTGGGATATTCTCAAAAACAGACAATGGTACAAACCAATTTCTGAAAATATCATCACTAAATTTAACCAACAATTTGATGATACCATACAAGCCGCCTTTGCCGACGGCTTGATCACCAGGGAGATATTTGAGGGTATCCAAGTTCCTCATCCTAGAACCCCAACCTTTTATTCACTCCCCAAAATACATAAAAACCCTTCTAATCCACCAGGACGCCCCATAGTCTCCGGTATAGGCTCTAAAACAGAGAGGGCAAGCAAATTTGTCGATGAGTATTTACGTCCACAAGTCACAACATTGCCCTCCTATGTTAAGGATACTCCGGACCTCTTGTGAAGTCTGGACAATCTTACTGTACCTCCTGGCTGTTCCCTGGTAGTTATTGATGTTGAGGCTCTATACTCATCTATCCCACATGAGCTTGGTCTGGAGGTGATTGCTACATTTCTTGGTGAGAGGGGACCTAAATCAATGGATCGCAATGACTTTGTAGTACAACTACTTTCTCACATCCTCATCAAAAATGTCTTCTCTTTTGATGGGTCCCACTTCCTCTAGGTACAAGGTGTAGCTATGGGCACATGTTGCGCGCCCTCTTATGCGAACCTGTACCTGGGGGGGTGGGAACGTGATCTATTTGCCAATGAAGAGTACTCTTCATTTTTCTTTTTCCTACGTATTGCGGTGGTTCCACTACATAGATGACATCTTGTTACTATAGGCAGGACCACCAGCAAAACTTGACCAGTTTATGTCTATCCTAAGTCATAATAACTACAATTTGAAATTCACTATGTAATCTAGTTCAACTAACATAGCTTATCTTGACATCACTATTGACATTACAATTGACAGCCAGATTAATACATCTTTATATCGTAAACCCACTGCGGGTAACAATTTTGCACGCATTAAGTGCACACCCACAGCCTTTAATTCAAAGTATTCCTTTTGGCCAATATTTACGTCTTAAACGTAACTGCTCCAATGACATCAATTTTAAACAAGCAGCAGACCAACTGTATGAGCGACTATTAGCCAGAGGCTACATCAAAACTACTCTTAAAAAGTCCTACAACAAAGCTGTTGCAAGACCTAGGAACGCTATTCTTTTTCCAGGTCCTAAAAAATCAAATTCGAATGTAGTTAAGTTTATTACTACTTATTCTGATCAACATCAGAAAATACGATCATTTTTTTTAAAAAAACATGGGCATATTCTACAGGCGGATCCTACCCTTATCAAATATATAGGACTTAAACCCAAAATTACCTTCAGATGCTCAAGATAGGTTAGAGATCATCTAGTACAGAGCCACGATCGTAGAACAGAAGATAAAACTCAAGCCCTACCAGGTCTTTTTCGCTGTGACATGTGTGACTTTTGTGATCTTTTACTAGTGGGCCCCCCTGTCCTCCTTCCGAATGGCCGAACTCATGTTCTTCGTCATATTACTTGCCAAACCAAAGGAGTGATTTACATTATTCTCTGCCAATGTGGAGCTTTTTTATGTTGGCAAGACCATTAGCCCATTCTGGAGGAGGATCAAGGACCATGTTTATTATACCACTAGTGGCCTTCTCCATATGACTATGGGCTACCATATAGCATTCAAACACAAATATAACCCTATGGTTTTTTTAATTTGCTGCTCTCGATTGTGTCCATGAGGATCCCCGAGGAGGAAACTTTGACCAAAGGGTCCTCCAAAGAGAGAACCAATGGATGCATAGCCTGCAGGCTACTACATATTCAGGCTTAAACGATATAAGTTTTAGACCCTTTCTCCAAAATACTCGTGTATTCAATCTCTATACAATCAGGTTTGTTCTCTACATATTCTGTCCTCTCATTTGTTTGTCCTACGCTGGTTTTTACCTGACAATGACATATATGCCTTTCGTTTTTCGTTTCACTTACAGTGCCTAAGTACCAAGTAAGGGCTCTTTCACACGGGGCAGATCAGTCATGATCCGCCCCGTGAACATCCGCTTGCTCAGCGGGGATAGCTCTGCCGATCCCCGCTGAGCAGGAAGATGACAGGTGCATCGCTGCACGCTGTGCAGCGATGGACCTGTCAGAGCGCCGCTCTCCCCTATGGGGGGATCGGATGATGACGGTCCGTAGTCATCCGATCCGATCCGAAAACGGAGGAAAAAGTAGGTTTTTCCTCCGTTACACTTTTCGGATCGGAGCGGGTCGGATGTCAGCGGACATGTCACCGCTGACATCCGACGCTCCATAGGGATACATGTATGTCCGTTTTTCATCCGAAAACGGAAGGATGAAAAACGGACATACGGATCCCTCGTGTGAAAGAGGCCTAAGGGATTCCAGAAATGGATTTATGAAATATCACATGACACATAGTAATGTATTTTTACTTTGAGTCTTCTATGTGGTTCTATTTGATGCCAATTATGGCAATCTTACCTTCAAATGATGGAATATAACCCATGAAATAAATTATATATATATATATATACACACACAACTGTGATACAAGTGTTCATATGTATATTTTATCAACTTATGCCTTCTGACCACGAGATTCACTGGTGACAGTATGACGCCTATCACTTAGATATCTTCTATGTGCCCCTTTCATGTTATCTTGCGCAAGTATGTTTTATATTCTCTGCATACCAAGTATTTATGCAGCATTCACTTTGATAAGAAGGTTCTTCTTTTGTCCTATCTGCTTATATATAACTGTGTTTGAAACAGTGCTCCGTCTGTCATTCTGCCTACAATCCCCATAATTCAATATCTGGATTGCACATGCGCAGAGTGGACGGAGGCCCGCTCTATGAGATTTATATCTTCCTGTAATTTAGTAACTACAGCCTGATCTGATTAAGTCATACAGTGCTGTTTCTTTTAGTTTTAGTTAAGCTGCACGGTGTTCTTGCAATTGCGCAGATCGAACGGAGGTCCGCTGTGCGCTGCCTACAACCCCCAGAATCCAACTCACCACTGACGGCCGAACGTGACTGCATCATGTGACGCCGTCCCGTCTGAGTAGTGTGGCACTATTAGGCACTATAAATAGCCTGTGTGTTTCCTGGGACGCCGTGTACAGCACCCGGCTGTCTCCCAGGGGCACACACAGATCTATTGCCAAGTTAAATTAAGTAATTGTCCATATATTTCTATAATTATTATTTACCTTACAGAGCTTACTAACGGTACTCCTCTCCTATACTCTACATATATAGGTAGTATATGTCTGTTCTACTATATGTCACTGCTGCTATCTCTGAATATAATCAAGGTCTCTCCCTTTCTGGATTTTGGATCCTTCTAAATCCATCTATTTATCTGGTTATCCCTATTTTTGGATATTTGACGTACACCTGCCCCTGCTAGACCTATTTATATAAAATGAAACAGTAGGTATCTTACTTCTCATGCCCCATCTGTGTTTCATTGCTATATGCATTGCGACTTAAAACCAACAGGACGCTTTTTTTCTCAGTTATAAGTATTCCACACTTTTGGAAACCTCCCGGCTGCTATGAATTTGTACATGAGGCTCACTCTCTTGAAGGTATCTTGCTTTATTTATTTTCTGATGTCTTTCTGTCCCAGTGCTGTCTTGGCCAGTTTAGCATGGTTTTTAATTATATAAATATGCCTGTGTAATTTGTTCAATTTTTTTGATTTTAATTGGAATATATCTCATTTGCAGATAGTGAGATTCGCTTTTGTCCCTTCTTTGTTGCAATTTTGAACCTCGTTTGTGTCCTGAAGAAGCCTCACAGCGAAACGTGTAGACGCATGACGCATAAGGGCTCAATGTACAAAATGTATCGTTTGATTCATGTTTTTATCTCTTTTTTTGAACACCATCTATGAATTGATGTACTTTTTTCAATAAATATTTTCATTCAATATTAAATATATGTTACTTTCCCCATTGTTTCCATGCCTATAAAGTCCAATTCTTTGGTTACTATTTAGTATCCCCTTCTACTCATGATTACGGATGTGGCAATTTGAGTGCTTCTTCCTTTTTTTCATTTCTAAAATTAAACAGCCACACAGTCAAACCTTGACCAACTAGAACAAACACTTACATCAGCATAAAGCTGCAGGATTACAAAAAGTAAGGACTAACCAATTTTCCTACAAAAATCATACAAGCTCTTTAAAAAGTGCTCGATAGCTGCTAGATGAAAAAGTCTGACTCCTAAATGCTACAATAAAGGCAGAATTTTTTTTTCCAGTTTTGAATGGTGTGGGAAGGGTTAGACCCTGTGTAAAGCTCTTATTGGTATCTGTTTCCCCACTGTGGAGATTCACCCCTGTCTGATGACTATTGTCACAGAGACAGAAAGTGGGAGGTAATCCAAAAGTTGTCCCAAAAGAAAAGGTGAGGGGAAACCTTCCAATGACATCTGGTCCTGGAACTAAGAGATGAATTCCCCTCACTTTGGAAAATTTCCCTTCAACTTCCTGTTGCACTTCTGAGACCAGAAGTAAAGTGACATTTTCCCACTGGTACACAAACAGCAAAAAATAATATTGTAATTACTGTAAAATGTATTTCTTGGAGGGCACTGAGGAACACAGAAGGTAGATAGGTTATACTGCTGCTTACTAGAGGTTTGGACACTAGCACCTAACAATTGCTTTCTATGTGCAGTGAGCTCTGGTTAAATGCAGACCAGCTGCACCATCACAAAGGCAAGAAGAGAAGATAAACCCCAACACCAGAATGGTACAACAGAATCACTAGAAAAAAATGAAAAAAAAAAAAATCACACGGATTTACCCCCTTAATGACCAGGTCAATTTTTTCGATATGGCACTGCGTCGCTTTAACTGACTATTGCATGGTTGTGCGACGTTGTACCCAAACAAAATTGATGTACTTTTTTTCCCACAAATAGAGCTTTCTTTTGGTGGTATTTGATCACCTCTGCAGTTTTAATTTTTTGCGCTATAAACAAAAAAAAAGACTGACAATTTCGAAAAAAACACTATTTTTTTTTTACTTTTTTGTTATAATATCCACAAAAAAAAAAAAAAATGAAAAAAAAAACAAATTTCTTCATCAGTTTAGGCCAATATGTATTCTTCTACATATTTTTGGTTAAAAAAAAAAAAAATCACAATAAGCGTATATTGACTGGTTTGCGCAAAAGTTATAGTGTCTACAAAACGGGGGATAGGATTTTTGGGTTTTTATATATATTTTTTTTACTGGTAATAGCGGTGATCAGCGATTTTTAGCAGGACTGCGACATTGCGGCAGACAGATGACACTTTTGGGACCAATGTCATTTATACAGCGATCAGTGCTAAAAAAAAAATCCACTGATACAGATTACTGTATAAATTACACTGGGAGGGAAGGGGTTAACACTAGGGGGCGATCAAGGGGTTAAATGTGTTCCCTGGGAGGAGTTTCTAACTGTGGGGGGATGGGCTGACAGGGAGTACAGAGAGATTGCTGTTCCTAATCACTAGGAACAGATGATCTCTCTCTACTCCCCTGACAGAACGGGGATCTGTTTGTTTACATTGACAGATCCCCGTTCTGTGGAGCGATCGCAGGTGGCCAGCGGACATCGCGGCCGCCGGCCACAGGCCCGAGCGCCTTTCGGCACCGTAAGTGCGCCCACTGTATTTATTGCACGAAGCGACATACGGCGATTCGCGCAATAGAGCCGACCTGCTGCCGTAGAATGACGGCAGCTGGTCGGCAAGTGGTTAAATTAGAGATGCACCAATATATCGGCCGAAAAAAGAATTAGCTGCGTTTTGTTAAAAGAATGGGGAAAAAACAAACACTAATGCGGCCGAGGCAGCAAAGTGTAGCAAGGAAGGTGGGACTTTATATGAAGCTCGTGGTGACACGAGCTTCATATAAAAGGAAAAAAGGAAAAAAAAAGTGCCGATAATGGCATGCTGCATCCCATTGACTTCAATGCAAAATTGCGAGCCACATTAAATTAAATAAAAAATAATAATGAAAAAAACTGTCCGTTTGGTTTCAGTTTTCGGCCAAGTGCATCCTGAATTTTTGGTTTCAGCACCGGAATTTTCAGTTAGGTGCACCACTACTTTAAATACCCAGTCATGAAGAGAGGAAAATTAAACAGTCTTACTGCTAAGAACATTCATCTGATTAATAGCAGAGGGAATTTGGGGGAACTTTCTTCAAGAGGCTGTGAAACAGCCATGAAAGAGTTGCTCAGCCCGGGCCATCAAGTCCAACAAAGTCTTCCAGACATACCTTACCCCAAACAGGGTACCAGCAGCAGGACACCAGCATGTTCTGCATACTGACAGTCCAGGGGACCACTGAGCCCTCCAGCAATGGTTCTTGCCTGCCATGCCATTGATTAAAAGCTGTTAGGGAATTTGGAATTACCTGAAGGAAAGACAATGTCCCCATTCAGGAGGAAAGGATAGACCACCTTGGGCAGAAAGGAAGGTTTTGGACCCAGGACCACCTTGTCCCTGTGCAATACAAGAAAAGGCTCCTTGCAGGAAAGGGCTGCAAGCTCAGAAACATTACTAACTGATGTAACGGCAACCAGCCTTATAGGCGAGGTGTCCCAAAAGTACACCTCCAATTTTTCCTAAAATTACTCACTCCTGCGCGTGCGGCAATATCTAATGTGTATCAGGTGTATGAGGGGGTAGGATTTTTTGTGCTTGGGTGTAAGATTCATTTTTTAAATTTTTATTTTTAATTATTTAACTTTTTTTCACACGGGACAAATCTTTAAAGTGGAACTACACTTCATCTGAGCACCACAAACCAAAAATGCTAATGCATTTTTTTCCCCATTCTTTTTATTAAATTTCAAAGTTAAGGGATACAAAAAATTGTACAAAGAGTACAAAAGTAAATACATTGTGTATACAAAAGTACAGAAAGAGTACGAAGAAGATTAGGCCTAAAAGTGTAAGGCTGACACGTATTCCAAAGTCAAAGAAAAGGGAGCATTGAATTTCTTTAGCTCACTAAGAATATATCAGATAAGAACAGTACAATACTTTACTTCGCTGTAAATCTATCAGTCCAAAGTTGCCAATGTGAGTCAAAACACCTTCTAGTACCCTGCTTAGTAGAAAGCATAGCTTTGTATTTGTAGTGCAGGCAGACAATCTCAACTGCCTCCGAGAGATTTGTGGCTTTGTCCGATTTCCACCTCCTTGCTAGAAGTAATCTAGCAGCCAAAAGAATATGTGTAACTATAGAGCGGCAGGAGGGGGGGAAATCTGTCAATAACTAAATTGAGTATCGCCAGGCTTGGTTCTGGTGATGTAAGAATACCAGTGATATCAGAAATGAAGCGGAAGACATTTTTCCTGAAGCTTTTGACATTTTTGCAGGTCCAGAATATATGCAAGAGGTGTCCAACATCTCCTCCAGCAAAGAGGCGAGGAGGATGGGAGAATTTTGGATGTACGTAGAGGTGTGAGATACCACCTCAGTGCAATTTTTGGGATAGTTCCAATGATTCACGCAGTGTGAGGCTTTATATATGGACTTGAAAGCAGATTGCCATTGTTTAGAAGTACAGGATGTGCCTAGGTCTGTTTCCCATTGTAAATATGATGGAGATTTAGTGTAAGTGAGTTTATCCTGGAATAAGTTATAAAATACGGAGATTACCTTAGGGGTAGGTGGGAGAGCACTGAGGAACCTCCAAGTCACAGTAGGTAGATAGAATTCATGGGATTGTTGAGATATTAAGAGGTCGGAAATTTGAAGGTATACATAGTGATCCAGGGATGAGAGATTAAACTCTGTAGAGTTCCTCAAATGTTTTAGTTCTCTTGGCTGAGAAGAGATCTGTGATTGAGATGATGCCTTCACGTTGCCAATGAGTAATGTTTAAGCTTGGATATAGATTTTATAAGATTGTGAGAGGCAGGGATATAGTAGTTTGTAAAGATGGAGAAGGTTGGATGCTCCTCAACGCCCTCCAGGCCATCAGGGAAGCTTGGATTGGGGGTGGGAATTGTTGAAAGGGATATGATTTCCACATATCAGTCAAAAAAAGGAGCGGAGCTCCCCTCCAGGGCTGAGGGTCTTTTGAGACCAAAGAATGTCAGAGGAAGGGGAGAACCAGTGTCTGAGTTGGGTAAGAAGAGATGAATGGTAATAGTCCTTGAGATCTATGTTACCCATCCCTCCCACTGTTCTATATTTTGTAAGCCGAGATCGGGAGCACCGTGGGCATTTAGATTTCCATAGGTATTGCTTTAGTATGTTCCGTAGGGCTTTTAAATGGTTGTTTTTCAGAGGGATCGGTAAAGTACGAAACAAGTATAACATTTGAGGTATGCATAACATTAAAAGAAGCCAGGCATCCTGATCAAGTTAGTTCCACCTTGGCTAGGCATTTGGTCTCCTGGGATAGTCTTATCAGGGGTATGTAGTTGATGTCGGCTAGTTTGGAGGGGTCTGCCATCAGCAAGAGTCCTAAGTATAATATAGTGGAGTCAGTCCAGGAGTAGAGAAACGAGGTTTGAAGTCTAGATTTAAGAGGAGGGTTTATATTCATACCCAGAATTATTGATTTGCTATAGTTGGCTTTATAGTATGAAATCTCACTAAAGGAGGTCAACATTTTGTGGGCATTAGTGAAGGAGGAAATAGGGTTAAATAGGGTTGGTTAAGCATAAAATAACATTGTCCGCAAACAGACTTATAGTATGGGATCTGTATTGAAATGTGAAACCATGAATGTTTGGGTGGGATCTAAAAGAGGCCGCTAGAGGTTCTATAAGAGGATTGAATATAGTGAGCATCCCTGTCTCGTTCCATTGGTTATAACAAAGGGTCTCTATAGGGTATTTGAGGTGTAGACCTGTGCAGATGGGGATAAATATATAGCTATGATGGCAGAGAGGACAGGACCAGAGAAGCCCAACTTTAGGAGTCTGCGTAATGTAGCCCCAATGGACCTCATCGAACGCCTTCTCTGCATCCAATGATAGAATCAGAGAAGGTGTGCGAAGAGCCCTAGAATGGTGGATTATGTTTATAATTCTTCGAGTTGCATCTGATGCTTGTCTACCTTAGATGAATCCAGTCTGGTCGGGGTTTATCAGGTGGGGAGAATAGGGAGTAATCTAAGTGCGAGTATCTTTGCACAGATTTTGATGTCCGTGTTCAATAATGAGATGGTCCTATAATTAGATGGGGTTGTAGGGTCTTTCCCAGGTTTTGGGATGGTGACAATATATGCTTGTAACCTCTCAGGTGGGAACGATACAGAAGTTATTGCAGTAGAATACACAGAAGCAAGGGTGGGGCTAAGGTTAGCCAGGAATACCTTGTAGTAATCATTAGTTAGACCATCTGGTCCAGGAGATTTAGCATTGGGTAGAGTCTTAACCTTAGTAATCTCGGACACAGTGATAGGTATATTTAATTAGACCAACTGGGTTGGAGAAAGGGAGGGTAAATCAACTGCATCTATTTAATGCATTTTTATTATTCAAAGCAAACTCACTCTTCCATTTATGTCTCCATGCTTTATTTTGTTGAGAAATCACTTTGAAAAACACCCCCCTAGCATTTCTGGCCATGGCCATCTTGAGTAAGGGCAGATGATTCATCTAGCATTTACTTCCTTGAATCCACCCGTAGCTCAGGCATGCAAGCAGGAGAGGGTGTGCTTAGCTGAGAAAGCCCCTTCCTGGGGTGTATGGCATCATCTGCCTAGGCATGGAAACCAGAAAGTGACTGAAGAAATTTGAATTTAAAAATAAAAAACAAGCAAATATGATATAGTTTCCTATCCATTTACTAATTCTAGCAGGATAAGGATTAAAAATAGACAATGTTGATTGAGAGAGTGAAATTCCGCTTTAAGGAGACCTTAAGGAGGCAAGATTAGATCCAAGTCCAAAATTAGACCTGGTACTTCAGTCGGCGGGAGGGTGGATTACCTAGATGAAGGTTTGAAGGAACGGAATAGACTTTTGAACATTGGCCGAAAACATAGTGGCGGAGCAGTCCTTTAGTAGGTCGTCTAAGCACCCAGTGATATGAATCTGCAGAATAGTAAGAAGAGGGGCATTTTTGTGAACAATCAAGGGTCAGAAGACAGTTCAAATGGTAGTGCTGGTCTCCCACAGGCAATGGCAGAAATTGTTGATGTGGAGGGAAGATGGGGGGATGTACAGAGGCATCTTGTATGTCTACTGATGCAAGAAATTCCCTCATCTGAGAGAAGCAATGAGATTTTACCGATTCCATCCGGAATTTGAGAACTGGAAGAAATCGGTTTTAGAGATTTAAGTCCAGAATAGGGTAGATAACCCCATTTGGTTTGGGGACTGTGCATAGATTAAAAAAAAAAAAATGGAACCTTTCCTCTGAAGGAACTGGTACCATCACCCCTTGTGACCAAGCTTGGCACAAAGCGGTCAGTAAGGCTGCTTTCACACCTGAGCGTAGCATTTTAGAGTTTTTCCAGTGTTTTTTTTTTTTTTTTTTGCACGTTTTTATGCACGATTTGCGCATTTTTATACAGCGTTTTTGAGCTTTGGCATTTTTTTTATTAGCCAATAAAGAAAACTATTATCTGTTGCTAGGTTTTTCAGCTTTTTTAGCGTTTCCATCAGCTTTTATTTCTTTTTTTTCCTTTATTATTATTCATTCTTTTTTTTTGTTAGGGTAAGGGGTTAGAGTTAAGGTTAGGATTATTTATTATTTTGTTAGGGTTAGGGTGTTAATACTACTACTAAATGAATAAATAAATGTAAAAAATACACAAATAAAAATAATCATAAATAAATGAATAGTATTTAATGATAAATAAATGATTAACCTTAACCCCTAACCCTGGGGTTGGGTGTTCATTATAATATTAATCATTTTTTAAATATATTTTTAGGGTTAGGGGTTATTTATGTATTATTACATATTCATTTATTTTATTTATGATTTTTAGTTATTTGTGTATTTATTTTTAAGTTATTTATTCGTATATTTTTACGGGTTTTCATTTTTTTACATTTTTTAATTTGAGCAGAAAATCGTGCACGACAAAATGCACAAATCTGCCCATTTAAGCTACAAAAAAAAGCTCCAGAACTTTGAGCTTCAGGCGTTTAGCGCGGAGATGTGAACCAACCAACTTAAAAGAGAATCATTGATTTTTTTTTTCTCCAGCGTTTTGGAGCTGCGAGCTTCAAACTACAAAGCACTAAGGTGTGAATGGGGCCTAAATCTGCCTGGTTTTGAGCTCATGATAGTGGATTGGAGGCTAGAAAATCAGAGACAGAAATTCTATTTTGTACCCTAGAGATACAAATTTTATTTTGAACCCCCCCCACCCCACCCCGAAATGACAGGTTGAACCCAGAGGCCTAGGACATCTTGGATCCAGGCTGCTGCAAATTCCAACAAACATTCTCAGTGTCAGGAGGGCTTCTGGGTAGGCTTGGTGGAGTCTAAGCTCCAAGGCTTATAACAGAAGTGCCAAGTCTTGGTTTTAAAGTGTATATAAGAGCAAAAGGTCCCCCCAGAACAGTGTTTCTCAACCTTTTATCAGTCAAGGCACCTTTTAAAAATTATAGACAATCTTGAGGCACCCTTTAAAAATTATGGTCCGTCTCGAGGCACCCAATTCTAAAATGTAAAAACTATTCTAATAGTTTTACATAATTCATCAACATCCACAATTTCAAGTAGGACACCCAACCTTATAGGCGATTTATTCTTCCAGAGCAAATACACTTTTGCATACTGGTACTGACTAGTATTCCAATATTTCTCCATCACTCAGCTAATATGACCCCACCACTGATGGAGAGGGGCGGGGTAGGGTCAAACAAGGATGTTATGTAGGCGACTGCATCCTCAACTGATGACCTCATTGATCGTTAAAACGCCGGCATCTAGTAGGTTGTAATTGTCCACAATGAAAACAAGTGACTTAGTGTAACTAAAAGGCAGCCTTCATCCACCTACTGGCTTGTATACCATTTCTGGGCATTTTCCAAACCTCAAGACACCCCAGGGTGGCTGGGCACTTTGGTTGAAAAAGGCTGCCCTAGAGACTTGATAAATTACATTTTCTAGAGCATCCACACAAAACAATAGGGCTGAGGGTCGTCAAATACAGGTTCATGTTCTCTATTCATTCATTTTGTCCATTTAGCAATAGTCTGGCAAATAGCCGTAGAAGCAATTGTCAGCTGCAGGGCAAAAACGAACAGATTCCTTAAAGGAGGGAACATCCTCAAAAGGAAATATAATTTTTTGAAATTCTTTTTCCATAGTATAAATTTCAGCAAAAAGCTTAAGAGGAGTGAATATTCTATCACGGTTAACCGCTTCAGATCCGGGCCATTGCCAAATGACGGCAACAGCGCGGATCTGAATTGCCGGGACTACGTCTATTGACGTCGTCCCGTGCAAGAGCGGCCTGCGCGCCCCCTGCAGGGCGCGCGCGGTGATCAGCGAGTCTATGAGACTCGCCTGATCACAGATCAGAGTAAGGGGTTGGTCCCGACCTCTTACCACATGATAAGCTGTCAGCCAATGACAGCTGATCATGTGATGTAAACAGAGCCGGTAATCAGCTATTTTTCCTCCTCGCGCTGACAGCGTGAGGAGGAAAAAAATACCCGATCACTGGCGGCCGTGATCGGGACATCAGTCCCGATCACGGCTATCAGACTGTCACAAAGCAATAGGCAGCAGTGCTGCCTACCAGTGCCCGCCAGTGTCACCCATCAGTGCCCACAGTGCCATCCATCAGTGCCCACAGTGCCATCCATCAGTGCCCACAGTGCCATCCATCAGTGCCCACAGTGCCACCCAGTGCCCCCCATCAGTGCCACCCACCAGCGCCCACATCAGTGCAACAGTGTTGCACATCAGTGCCATCTATCAGTGCCCAGTGTCACCTACCAGTGCCCATCAGTGCCGCCCATCACTGCCCATCAGTGCCGCCCATCAGTGCCCCCATCAGTGCCGCCCATCAGTGTTACCTATTAGTGCCCATCAGTCCCACCTATCCGTGCCACCCATCAGCGCTGCCTTAACTGTGCCCATCAGCGCTGCCTTAACTGTGCCCATCAGCGCTGCCTTAACTGTGCCCATCAGCGCCGCCTTAACTGTGCCCATCAGCGCCGCCTTAACTGTGCCCATCAGCGCCGCCTTAACTGTGCCCATCAGCGCCGCCTTAACTGTGCCCATCAGCGCCGCCTTAACTGTGCCTATCAGTGCCGCCTTAACTGTGCCTATCAGTGCCGCCTTAACTGTGCCTATCTGTGCCCATCAGTGCAGCCTATCAGTGCCCACCAGTGCCGCCTCATCAGCGCATATCAATGAAGGAGAAAAATGACCCGTTTGCAAAATTTTATAACAAACAATTAAACATTTTTATTTTTTTCAAAAATTTCCACCTTTTTTTGTTTGTTTAGCAAAAAATAAAAACCCCAGCTGTGATTAAATACCACCAAAAGAAAGCTCTATTTGTGGGAAAAAAATGATAAAAATTTCATTTGGGTACAGTGTTGTATGACCGCGCAATTGTCATTCAAAGTGTGACAGCGCTGAAAGCTGAAAATTGGTCTGGGCAGGAGGGGGGTTTAAGTGCCCAGTAAGCAAGTGGTTAAGCCAATCCCAATATAGTACACAATCAATTTGTGAGTGGATGTGTTTTTTTTTTTTTTTTTTTTATTGTGCCACCCTCATAGGGGTTGTTTTGGCTGTGGAGAATCAGGTGCTGCTAGGCAAAGGCTTGTTGCACAGTGTCAAATCAATGAATCGACAGTGGAAAGCATTTGTTGAAAAGCCAGTTTGTGGCTCATAAAATGCAGGATTCAATATTCCTCTGAAGCTTCCTCTGGCATGTGTGTCACAATTGCTTTCTTCTATTTCATCCTCAAAGAGGTCCCATCTCTGGTTCCAAACAGTCAGGGGAAAAATGTAGAGTTTTTGGCCTGTAGAAACTGAAGGTTCAAGAGTGGCAAAAGTTTTCCAAATAATGCAGACAGAAAAATCTACTTTTGTCAGACAGGCCAGATAGTACGCGCCTGAGAGGGAAATAGAGTTAGAAGAGGGGAGTGGTGTAGGAGAAGACCTGGCACTTTTAGGCTCTAGACAGAGATGGCTGTAATAAAAAGCTAGCATCTGTACCAAGATTTATGAGATGCAGAGATTTCTGCTTTTGTCAGGTAGGCTACTTGTTGCGTGCCTAAAATAGAGCTAGAATCAGCTGCAGAGGATAGCGTTAGAATCAGTTCCTGCTCTGGTGCAAGGAGCATATCACCACAGAGTTTAAAGGGGTTGCAAAGTAAAATTTTTTTTTTTTTTTAAATAACAAACATGTTATACTTACCTTCACTGTGCAGCTCGTTCTGCACAAAGTGGCCCCGAACCTGGTCTTCTGGGGTCCCTCGGCGGCTGTTTCAGCTCCTCCCTGCAAGCATTAACCACCTTAATGCGAGCTCCCTCGCATGGTGGTGAGTGCTTGCGGGCGCGCTCCCGTGATACAGCCGGCGGCTATAGCCGCTCGCTGTATCACTCGGCCCCGCCCCCCCGGCGCGCCGCGTCATCGGATGTGATTGACAGCAGCGCGAGCCAATGGCTGCGCTGCTTTCAATCCATCCACTGCAGCCAATCAGCGACCAGGCTGAGCAATGGAGATGACGAGAACGAGCAGCGAAGATTCGAGGCATCAGGTAAGTAAAACGGGGGGGCTGGGGGCGGCGGTATTGTCAAAAGTTTTTTCACCTTAATGCATAGAATGCATTAAGGTGAAAAAATTTTTACCTTTACAACCCATTTAAGTGTTGTACAGACCTTTGGCAGAGCAAATGTTTGCCAAACCGCTGGACTGTATATCAGTTCCAGGCTTTACCCATAATGGTGGACCTACCTCCAAAAGGGGTATTCAGGGACTGGGTTCCACAAGGGTGAACCACTGCCCTTGACCTGTATAGCACCCGGTGGCTGACTACATGTATTGCACTAAGTGTTGAGATGAGTGCCTGTGCAGGATCCAGTGCCCAAAGTAACATTAGCGGCTGCCCCAGCAGAGTGTGGTCTGAGTATTGCTCCCAAGGTTGCACTAGTCCAGATGCACTACTTCTATCTGTGGCATGAGAAGACAATGAGGAGTTGATTAAAGTATTTGAAGTTAAATTAATAAAGGGAAAAAATATAAAACTAGTTAAAGTTTATAGCACAGTACTTTATCCATGCCAATTGTCCCTTTCTACAGTGGATAAAAAAGGCTACACACCCCTATTAAAATGTCAGGTTTATGTGATGTAAAAAACAAAGATAAATCATTTCAGAACTTTTTCCACCTTTAAGTTGACCTATAAACTGTACAACTCAGGTGAACAAACTGAAATCTTTTAGTTGGAGGGAAGTAAAAATAAAATAATATGGTTGCAAAAGTGTGCACACCCTTTTGATTTTGATTTTTACAGCACTCAGTCTTTTTGGGTATGAGTCTATCAGCATGGCACACCTTGACTTGGCAATATTTGCCCACTCTTCTTTGCAAAAACAGCCAGAATCTGTTAGATTCACCCAGTGCACAGCCCTCTTCAGATCACCCCACAGATTTTTAATCAGGCTCTAGCTGGACCATTCCAAAACTTTAATCTTTGCCTGGTGAAGCCATTCCTTTGTTGATTTGGATGTATGCTTCGGGTTGTCATGTTGAAAGATTAAGTTCCTCTTCATGTTCAGCTTTCTAGCAGAAGCCTGAAGGTTTTGTGCCAATATTGACTGGTATTTGGAACTATTCATTATTCCCTCTACCCTGACTAAGGCCCCTGTTCCAGCTGAAGAAAAACAGCCCCAAAAGTATGATGCTGCCACCACCATGCTTCACTGAGGGTAGGTACGGTGTTGTTGTGCACTGTTTTTGCACAAAACATATCTTTTGGAATTCTGGCCAAAAAGTTCAACCTTGGTTTCATCAGACCAGAACACATTTTCCCACATGCTTTTGGCAGACTTCAGATGTGTTTTTGCGAAATTTAGCCAGGCTTGGATACTTTTCTTCGTAAGAAAAGTATCTTGCCACTCTACCCCATAGCCCAGACATATGAAGAATATGGGAGATTGCCACATGTACCACACAGCCAGATATTCCTGCAGCTCCTTGAATGTTGCTGTAGACCTCTTGAAAGCCTCCCTGACCAGTTTTCTTCTCGTCTTTTTATCAATTTTGGAGTTTCGTCCAGTTCTTGGTAATGTCACTGTTGTGCCATATTTTCTCCACTTGATGACTTTCTTCCATGGTATATCTAATGCCTTGGAAATACTTTTGTACCCTTCTCCTGACTGATACCCTTTAACAATAAGATCCCTCTGATGCTTTGGAAGGTCTCTGCGGACCATGGCTTTTGCTGTAGGATGAGACTAAGAAAATGTCAGGAAAGACCTACTAGAACTGCTGAACTTTATTTGGGGTTAATCAGAGGCACTTTAAATGATAGCAGGTGTGTGCTGACCCCTATTTAACATGAGTTTAAATGCGATTGCTTAATTCTGAACACAACTACATCCCCAATTATAAGAGGGTGTGCACACTTATGCAACCACATTATTTTATTTTTACTCCCCCCCCCTTAAAAGTTTTCAGTTTGTTTTTCAATTGAGTTGTACAGTTTATAGGTTACATTAAAAAGGTGAAAAAAGTTCTGAAATTATTTATCTTTGTCTCATTTTTTTACATCACAAAAACCGAACATTTTAACAGGGGTGTGTAGACTTTTTATATCCATGTACAATACCTAGCTGATCCTGCCTGTTCCTGTGTTCCCCTATGTGTACTGACCACGCTCATCATGGCTGCTCATCCCTGATAGCGTGGTCAGATTACGTGCCTCCGTCATCCTGCTGTGTATTCAGCATCTCCCCCTCCCTCTCATTTCTGTAGTCTGTGTGTCAACTGTGAAGCTGCTCTTCTTCCCGCCCCTCCTTCTCCTCCTGCCTTGACTGAGTATTCTGTTGCAGCCGCTCCTCCCCTATAGTCAAATGTAAAGCAAAATCTATTCTATACTTTTATCCTCCCCGTTTCAGAAAAATATTACGTACAGAGTTTTTTTTTTTCTTATAATATAAAGCGAAATACCTTCTTTGCACAGGGCTGCTAGCTTGCATATGTCAAAGGGGAATCTCAGCCCCTTCCACTGCACTCTTTAGATAGAGAAGGAGTCAGAGGGAGGACATGTGACCACAGTAGTGTTGGGGCAAAGATGGTATTTTCCTAAAACAGGTTATAAAAGAATATAATAGATGTGACTTTACAACCACTTTAAGCTAACAGTGATTTCTCTGTGAAGGAGAAGAGGTCCATCACCTTAGAACGTTAGCAAAAAAAAAAAGACAATTCATTGAGTGGGGTAGGGTTATAAAGGAGGTGCCCAGTAGGCAAGTCCTCAAAAGCTTGCCAGTATCAAATCATCTGAAAGTATGAGCCTACAACCCAGGGTCTATAAAATCTTTGCCTATGATCTCTACATTCCAATAAGATAACATAGTTACACCTTTCTCAGCAGAGCTAAAGTAAAAGCATTACCCTGCTTACAGGTGGCCAGGTCCGTACGCCATACGGACCTAATTTCTCCTTCTGCTATAAGCTCATGGTCACTTCAGTAACCATGAACTTATACCATAATTGTTCAGCAGACACTGCTGAACAAACTGATAGCTATGATCAGTGGCTAATAAGCCACTGATCAGAGCAATTTACCTAAAACTGACCCCCCCCCCATCCTGCCGCCACTGCTGCTCTACAGCTGTGTCTCCCGCCTATGCTGACATCTAAAGTGTCAGCTAGCTTTTCATACAAGGACACTTACCTGTCCAGGGATCCAGTGATGTCAGTACTCGAGCAGATTCTTCAATCGGCCTCAGGTGTAGGCATCTTCACTAAGACAGGCGGGGAGGAAGCAATGTGGTGCCTCCTCACCGCCAGCTTAAACCCCATGTTACCAACAAATGCACCGCAACCACATACATTGCACAAGGTTGCTGGTTTGTGGTGCTTCCCCTTGACATCAATGTGTAATGTTCGGCGGAAGACAGCGCTTTAAAGCACCGTTGCACACACCCCCCCCCCCCCCCCCGCTCTCCACTGCCACATTTGGCACTTTTTGGCAGGTACCTGCTCCCACTTCTGGGGTACCCACTCCTACTCCCACTCCTACTTCCAGGTAAGATCGCCGTGGCAATCTACAAAGCTTTTTAGCCTCTTCCTCCTTCCCCCTGCAGCCTTCTGAGAAACGCAAAGAAGAATGCGGGACCATTCACAAAGCACAGAGCAACACGCTCATGCACAATAGGAAACCGGCTGGTTTCCCTTAGTGAAGATGCTGGCACCTGCACCTGAGGCCGACTGAAGAATCGACTTACCGTATATACTCGAGTATAAGTCGAATTTTTCAGCACATTTTTTTGTGCTGAAAGTGCCCCCCTCGACTTATACTCGAGTCAAGCACTTTTCTGCAGCAAAAAATTTCATTTTCCGAACCGACTTTGGGGCCCCGTATCTCAGGGCCACTTGGAGCTAGGAACCCCAAATTTGGTGTGCAAACCCAGTGGAACTGGTACCATAAAATATCCAAAGCTGAAGTTCCTAGCACCAAGTGGCCCTGAGATACGGAGCCCCAAATTTGGTTCGGAAAATGTCATTCTCTGCTGCAGAAAAGTGCTTGACATTTTCTGAACCGATTTTGGGGCCCCATATCTCAGGGCTACTTGGTGCTAGGAACCCCAAATGTGTTTGGTGTGCAAACCCAGTGGAACTGGTACCATAACATATACAAAGCTGGGGTTCCTAGCACCAAGTGGCCCTGAGATACAGGGCCCTAAAACCGGTTTGGAAAATGTTATTCTCTGCTGCAGAAAAAAATCTGAACTGATTTTTGGGGCCCTGTATCTCGGGGCTACTTGGTGCTAGAAACCCCAGCTTTGAAAATTTTATGGTGCCAGTTCCGCTGGGTTTGCACACCAAATTTGGGGTTCTTAGCACTAAGTGGCCCTGAGATACGGGGCCCCAAATTCGGTCAACTGTGTCCATCTGCAGCAATGTCATTTCGGGACCCTTTGGGTTCAGAGACCCCAAATTTTGGCTGCAGCTAGGGGGCATCTAGGAACCCTTAACTACCAAGTTTGAAGTTCAGGGGACCTATGGCTGCAAATGGGCACAGTGATGCTGCAAATGGGCATTGTTGACCCTCTTTTCCACTTACAGTAGCCTTGCATTTCTCACCCTCGTCTTATACTCGGGTCAATAAGTTTTTCCCATTTTTTGTGGTAAATTAGGGCCTCGACTTATACTCGGAACGACTTATACTCGAGTATATACGGTAAGTGCTGAAATCACTGGACCCCTGGACAGGCAAGTGTCCTTGTATGAAAAGTCAGCCGCTACAGTATTTGCAGCTGCTGAGTTTTGGGGGGGGGGGGGGGGGACTGGAGCTCCTCTTTAGGGGTGGGGGGGGGGTGGGGGGTGTTTGGCAGGCGCCAAAAACACAGCTCAACCATGCATTTTCGCTGCCCCCAACCGCAAGTCTAAACAAGACCAAAGGGCTTGTTCACACAGGGCATACTACAGCAAGGCCATAGTTAGCTGCACAGGGATGCACAGGTGTTCCGTGCATTCCTGTGCAGGCAGTCCCATTCACAGCAATTGGGACGCAGTTGCTGCATCGAGACAGCCATTTCTCCTTTACTCTTTCTGTTTCCTTATAATCCGTCCTGCAATCTGTAGTGACGTCAGCGGCGTTTGCGCAGTCCATAGCTTCTTTAACGGCACACTGTTTGTGCTGTTTCACTATCCTCTGCATGCCGAGTCATTGACTGTCATTGAGAACGGCACAGAGGAAGCCTCGTGATGTGCTCTCCTCCTCTCCTTCCTGGCTCTCCCCTTCCTGACTATATAAGACGTCACACAAGGGGAGTGAACCATAGCAGCACAGAGACTTCCATACTTCAAGACAAAGGCTTGGTTTAGACGTGATCGCGCATGCGTGAGATTTAGACGGACGGAAATTACGTCCACACAATCATCACAATCAGTCAGCAATCATTAGTAAAGATGGTGCGGCCGATACCCGGAAGAAGAGAATTTTTACAAAAGCTTAAAAAGGTATTTCAAAACCTTGTTTTAGTCACCTTTCAATGTGTAAGGCTTACAATATTTAAAAAAATACAAAAAAGTCCAGGGTTTACTTCCTCTTCCCCCCCGGTCTACCCTACACAAAATCAAAAAATAAAAGTTGCCTACATATACAATTCAAGCACTGCAATACAAGTCCAAGCATAACAGAATATGACAAGTAAAGGACATTACCAAAGTTGAGCGTTTCACTTTTCTGCCTCACAACACTTAACTATTTTTTTTTTTTTTTTCGGTATTCGGATAGAATAAAAGGAGACTGAGAAAATTTCCTCTTATTTCCCATCGCTGTGTCACCAAGGCAAGAACCAAGACAGAACCACTACATACAGAGTGGCCAGTTTAAATACAAGCTGGCAAACTCTGTTTACAGTAGACTGGGAGGATATGCTTACAGTGCCCGTCACTGGACAGCTTGGAGCCTTGGACCAATGGCAAACCACCATTGGAACAAGCTGTCCAATAAAAATGTGTCATAGAAGGGGGCACGTGTCTAAAAGACACATGCTGCCTTCCAGCCCTCTTAACCACTTGCTTACTGGGCACCTAAGCCCCCCTCCTGCCCAGACCAATTTTCAGCTTTTAGCGCTGTCACTCTTTGAATGACAATTGCGCGGTCATACACTGTACCCAAATTAAATTTTTATAATTTTTTTTCCCACAAATAGAGCTTTCTTTTGGTGGTATTTGATCACTTCTGGGGGGGGGTTTTTGTAAAAAAAAAATACAAAACCATTTTATATTTTGTTAATAAATTTTGCAAACAGGTAATTTTTCTCCTTCATTGATGTACGCTGATGAGGCTACACTGATGGGCACTGAGAGGCTACACTGATGGGCACTGAGAGGCTGCATTGATGGGCACTGATAAGGCGACACTGGTGGAAACTGAGAGGTGGCACTGGTGAGCACTGAGAGGTAGCACTGAAGGGCATTGATAGGTGGCACTGATGGGTGGCAGTGGTTGGGCACTGATGGGTGGCAGTGGCTGGGCACTGATGGGTGGCAGTGATTGGGCACTGATGGGTGGCAGTGATTGGGCACTGATGGGTGGCAGTGATTGGGCACTGATCAGCACTGGTAGGTAGTACTGCTAGGTGGCACTGATTGTCACCACTGGCAGGCATTAAAAGGTGGCACTTGTGGGCATTGATAGGTGGCACTGGTGAACAGGTGGGCACTGATTGGTGGGCACATATGAGGCGGCTTCGCCTCTCCCTGCTCGGGACTGATGTCCCTTCAACAGAAGTCAGTGATCGGCTTTTTTTTCTCCTCACGCTATTAGCGCGAGAAGAAAAAAAAAACGAAACAATTAACGATTCTCTATTTACATCACGTGATCAGCTGTCATTGGCTGACAGCCGATCACGTAGTAAGGGGTCGGGAACGGCCCCTTACTCTGATCTGTGATCACCCGATTTTCGATGACTCGGGTGATCACAGCACGCGCCCTGCAGGGGCGTGTGGCCAGCTTGCAAAGGGGAGGACGTCTATGGACGCCCTCCCGGCAAAGCAGATCCACGCTGTAGCCGTCATTCGGCTATAACGTGGATCTGAAGGAGTTAATTAGAAGGGAAAAAAACATGGGTTTATGTATATAAGATTTACCCATAATCCCATGTTTTTCTCACACAGTTAAGAGGGAGAATGAGAATCTTCTGCTGCTGAAAAGGTACTGTTTTAATCAAGCTAAATCATATATTTATATGCTATATGTTATAAGATAATTTATTATTTATCTATTTACTGTGAAATTACTGGTTGGAAGTTATAACTTCAAACTTCAGTAATTTGTCCGTTAAGCCACCTGCTTAAGTACAGTTTTTGAAAATCTAGTAAACTACCTTAAAAACAATATATAATAATTATTTGTATATTACTTACTTATGGTAATTAAAGTTGAGTTCCACCCAAAAATGTAACTTCCACTTTTTGGAATCCTCCCCCCCTCGGGTGTCACATTTGGCACCATTCAGGGGGGAGGAGGGAGCAGATACCTGTTTAATTCAGGTATTTGCTCCCACTTCCTGGCATAGATCACCGCAGCGTTCGCAGTGACCTACGCCACTTCCGGCGCCTACTCTGTCCTCCCCCTCTGTCTTCTGGGAGACAGAAGACAGCAGGGACCAGTGAGGACGCGCATGTGCAATAGGGAACCAGGAAGTGAAGCGGCGCGGCTTCACTTCCTGATTCCCTTACCAAGGATGGCGGCGGCAGCAGCCGAGAGCCGGCGGACAGATCGGCTTCGGCTGCTGACATCGGGGGCTCCCTGGACAGGTAAGTGTCCATATATTAAAAGTCAGCAGCTGCAGTATTTGTAGCTGCTGGCTTTTAATATTTTTTTTTTTTTCGGCAGACCTCCGGTTTAACCCCTTGCCACCCAGGCCAATTCTGACACTTCTCTCCTACATGTAAAAATAATACTTTTTTTGCTAGAAAATTACTCAGAACCCTCAAACATTATATATTGTTTTAGCAGATACCCTAGGGAATAAAATGGTGGTCGTTACAACTTTTCTTGTTACACAGTATTTGCGCAGCAATTTTTCATACGTGTTTTTTTTTTTCTTTTAAAGAAACCGTTTTATGAATAAAAAAAAAACAAACCAAAAAAACCCACTAAAAGTTAGCCAGATCTTTTTGTATACTATGAAAGATGATGTTACGCCGAGTAAATAGATACCCAACATGTCACGCTTTACAATTGTGCACACTTGTGGAATGGCGCCAAACTTCCGTACCTAAAAATCTCCATAGGCGACGCTTTAAACTCTTTTACAGGTTACATGTTTAGCGTTACAGAGGAGGTCTAGGTCTAGAATTATTGTTCTCGCTTTAACGTTCGTGGCGTATGTAACCTGTGAGTATGTGGCTCTCATAATAGCCAGTGCCTCACCAGCCACTGACCTCACCGCACGTCCCTGACCCAAATCTTAAAAATGCATTTGGACAGGGCTGTACGAATGCTGCAGCAGTTATTTCCTTAGCTGCAGCATCTTTAACTCAGCCTGCAGAGTTTGACAGGCAGCACCGCCTGTCAAACTCACCTATTGATTTAAACGGGGCCACTCTGCAACTGCAAGCCAAACTCGCTCGCAGTAGCAGCATAGTCCAACAATGTAAAAGTAGCATTTAGCAATGTAAAAAAAAAAACAAGGAGGTGGTGATAGCACCTCATGAACGCCTGTCAGCTGCTGCTAGACCACACGTTGAAAAGCAATCAACCACAGATCACTTTTCAGAGGGCAGTAAGCATTAACGCTAATGTGAAAGAAACTTGAAAGTCATCATCCTCTTCACACTCACCACCAACCAGGTCACTCCCCAGCCACTTCCCATGTTAGCCACCTCCCTTCAACTTATATCACAGGTGACCATTTCCCAACCTGCAGATGACAGATCCCACTCCAAAATATATCACTCCCAGTTACTCCCCCCATGCGCCGATTGATATCCCTCCATGACCACCTCACACCCCCCTGCTGACAGACCTCTCTCCCAAGCCTGTCCCCACACACCTTCTCACCTGCTGACCTGTGGATGGGGGAATCACTCCTGCAGTTTTATTGTGTTCTGCCAGTAGGGAGCCTTCCCTACCCACACAATACAACGATCAGTGTTGCTAACTATAGCTGGAAGCACTGATTGTTTTGTGAAAAACCTGATAGGCTGGTTGTACTCAAGTCGATTAATAGATTAACTTGTGCACAACCAGCTAGCCCATACATAGATCGACTATGGCTTGTCTTTTCTTAATTTAAATCCATGTATGGCCCGCTTAACCAATACTACGCAGTCCCTAAACATCCTTCCACAAACCTTTACATTTTTCCTTCCCAGATGCCTTCATCCTCCTCACCTGTACATAGTGCCCGCTGTCATACACTTCTCTCCTGTACATACTGCTTACTGTCATACCCTCCACATTCCTCTCCTGTACATACTGTTCACTGTCATACCCTCCACACTCCTCTCCTGTACATACTGCCCACTGTCAACCTTCCACACTTCTCTGCTGTGCATACTGTCATACCCTGCACACTCATCTCTTGTACATAGTGCCCACTGTTATACCCTCCCCATTCCTCTTCCTCACTTGCACATACTTCCCACTTTTATACCATCCATACTCCTCCCCTATGCCTCTTACCCACAAAAACGGTTCTTTAAAATTATACTGAATATCCTCAATGTTACCAGCTCTAGAATGGGCACACTTTTGTTAGTTCAGGTAAAGTAAATCTTCTCATTCTCAGTCCTCATATTTGTTCTGCCCATTATTAGTAGTCATTTAATTTTATGATTACTACTGTGATGTATAGAGGAACATAGGAGGTGTCAGCTACTCTAAGTGTACAACTGGTAAAAAAAGTGTCCCTGAAAATATTTTTGAAATGTTGGCAACTATGCACTTGGGCACTGCCCAAGGGCCACCGGGTTAGTAGGGGGCCCGATGAGAGGATCTTGTGATATTAAAGCGGTAGTAAACTTCGCTAACATTATTACTTTTTAGAAACCCTGAGGTAGGTTATGCAATGAGGTACAAGTATGCACAGCATATTAGCACCTTAGGGTACACTTACCTGTCAGACTGAGCCCTCCAGCGCTGCGCTGTGATCAATCCGGTGGGTCTCGGGCACTTCCAACTTCACCCGGTCTTCCTTCCGGGTTCTGTGTCTTCAGTCACTTGCCTTGGCCTGGCTGCGTTGATGTCACTACCGCGCATGCTCATGCGCATCCTCTCCCCCCCCCTCTCTCTCCTCCTCCCTCACCCCTCTCTCTCATCCTCCCTCTCTCTATTTATTATATAAAAAAAAAAATTGTTTGCATTTCTTTTTTTATAAAATGCCCCCACCAAAATCCTCAGCACGAGGCCCATGATGTTCTTAATGCGGCCCTGGGCTCAGGAATGGCTGTAACCCAATCCCCCATATCCCAACAAATACAATTATAAAACAAAACCTACTGTGTTAATATTGTCAGACTCCTCTTGGAACTAAGGTCATAAAAAAAAAAACACATATGATGCAAATAATACAACTAAATGTGTTATAATGTTACTGTTGTGCACACTCATGAGAGGACAGGCAGTGTGCTAAGCCAGAAGCAAAGCTAAAAAAAAGGGTACAAGTATAGATCTTTCATATGCAAGTCAGCTCAGTAACAAAAAGACTGCATATTCTGATCCCTGCATAAGCCCTACTGTGAAAGGTGACATACTAGTGGTGCACCGAAATTAAAATTTTGGTGCCGAAACCAAAAATTCAGGATGCACTTGGCCGAAACCGAAATTGATGTTTTTTAAAAAAAATATATACAGCGGGTAAAATAAGTATAGAACACGGAAGCATTTTTCTAGGTAAATATATTTTTAAAGGTGCTATTGACATGAAATTTTCACCACATGTCGGTAACAACCCATGTAATCCATACATATAAAGAAACCAAAACAAATAATTTCAGAAATTAAAGTTATGTGTAATCAAATGGAATGACACAGGGGAAAAGTATTGAACACGCTAACTGAAATTTATTTAGTACTTCGTACAAAATCCTTTGTTGGTAATGACAGCTTCAAGACGCATCCTGTATGGAGAAACTAGTCGCTTGCATTGACCAGGTGTGATTTTGGTCCATTCTTCCAAACCTTCAAACCTTGAAGGTTCCGTGAGCCTCTTCTATGAACCCTGATTTTTAGTTCTTTCCATGGATTTTCTATTGGATTCAAGTCAGGTGATTGGCTGGGCCATTATAGCAGCTTTATTTTCACTCTTTGAAACCAACTGAGTTTCCTTGGCTTTGTGTTTGGGATCATTGTTTTGCTGAAATGTCCACTCTCGTTTCATCTTCATCATCCTGGGAGATGTCAGATTTTTATCAAGAATGTCTTGGTACATTTTTCCATTTATCCTTCCTTCAATGATATGAAGTTTGCCAGTACCGTTATGCTGAAAAACAGCCCCGCGCTATGATGTCCCCACCTCCAAACTTCACTGTTGGTATGGTGATTTGGGGTGATGTGCAGTGCCATTCGACCTCCAAACATGGTGTGTATTATGGCATCCAAAGAGTTCAATTTTGGTCTCATCTGACCAGACTATATTCTCCCAGTATTTCACAGGCTTGTCTAAACGTTGTACAGCAAACTTTAAACAAGCTTCAACATGCTTTTTCTTTAGCAATGGAGTCTTGCGTGGGGAGTGTGAATACAGGCCATGGTGGTTGAGTGCATTACTTAATGTTCTCTTTGAAACAATCGTATCTGCTAACTCCATGTCTTTCTGAAGCACTCCACAAGTGGTCCTTGGCTCTTGGACAACTATTCTGATAATTCTTTTCACTCCTCTGTCAGAAATCTTGCGAGGAGCCACTAGTCATGACCGGTTTATAATGAAATGATGTTCTTTCCCCAACAGTGCTCACTGGAGCATTCAGAAGTTTAGAAATCCTTCTGTAACCAATGCCATCAGTATGTCTTTCAACAATAAGGTTGTGATGGTCTTGAGAAAGCTCTTTGCCTTTAGCCATCATGAGAGGTTTCTTTTGTGGCACCTTGGTAATGAGACACCTTTTTGTAGGGCATCAGTTGAGACTGAACCAACTGATATTAATTTGCACTGACAAGGGGGGCAGGATTGCTTTCCAATTACTGATAGATTTCAGCTGGTGTCTTGGTTTTCCATGCCTTTTTGCATCTCCCTTTCTTCATGCGTTCAATACTTTCCCCTGTGTCATTCCATTTGATTACACACAACTTCATTTCTGAACTTGTTTTGTTTTTTTCTATGTATGGATTGCATGGGTTGTTACCGACATGTAATGAAAACGTCATGTAAATAGCACCATTAGAAATATATTTACCTAGAAAAATGGTGATGTGTTCAATACTTATTTTAACACGCTAATCCCAACACTCACGTTCCTGTAGAAATGGCTTTGCATCTAAGTGGGTGCTGAAGCGACCAACGGCTGGAACCGCGTCAAAGTAAAAAAAATTTCATCAGCACACCAACTATCTCTAGAATGGGTCCAAAGCTTTAATCAGCGATCAAGTCGCTACAGCAGATAGCAACGTTTGGAGCCACGCAGGACCTCTTCAAATACTTATACAATACTTATTTTACCCACTGTATATTTTTTTAAATAGTTGTATTATATTTAACCACTTGCCGACCGTATGACGTCCATGGACGTCCTGGGTTTGTGGGTGTATATCTGAATGATGCCTGCAGCTAGAGACATCATTCAGATATTGCCGTTTTCAGCCGGCGATTCCCTACACCATAAGAATGATCATAGCGGCGGGTCAGCCGCTTGATCGTTCTTACAGGCAGCGAGAGGGGACGCCCCCCCCCTCCCGCCGCCCTCCGGTGCTTCTTCCGACTCACCTCTGCAATCGGTGAATCGGAGAGCGGATCCGCCAGCCCCGGATGTTGATCATAGAGATTTCCGGCGGACCAGATGGTTGCCGGAGTCTCTATGATAGTCGGAGGCCGGGGCGATGTTATGACGTCAAGCCCGGCCTCTGCATTAAAAAAATACGATGCCGCTTCGGCTGGGAAGCGGTGATCGTTTTATTTTATTTTTTTTTATTTCAGGCTTCCCAGCCTAGTGGTGAGATGTGGGGTCTTATTGACCCCATATCTCACTGTAAAGAGGTCCTGTCATGCCATATTCCTATTACAAGGGATGTTTACATTCCTTGTAATAGGAATAAAAGTGATCAAATTTTTTTTTTTTAAAAAGTGTCAAATTAAAATTTAAGTAAAATTAATTAAAAAAAAAAAAATTTTTTTAAAGTGCTCCTGTCCCCGTGTGCCCGCACGCAGAAGCGAATGCATACGTAAGTCCCGCCCACATATGAAAATGGTGTTGAAACCACAGATGTGAGGTGTCACCACGAACGTTAGAGTGAGAGCAATAAATCTAGCCCTAGACCTCCTCTGTAACTCAAAACATGTAAGCAGTAAAAAATTTTAAAGCATCGCCTATGGGGATTTTTAAGTACCGAAGTTTGTAGCCATTCCAAGAGCGTGTGCAGTTTTGAAGCGTGACACGTTAGGTTTCTATTTACTCAGCGCAACTTCATCTTTCACATTATGCAAAAAAATTGGGCTAACTTTACTATTTTGTTTTTTTTTAAAAAGTGTTTGAAAAATTGCTGCGCAAATACCGTGCGAGATAAAAAGTTGCAATGACCGCCATTTTATTCCCTAGGGTCTCTGCTAAAAAAACATATATAATGTTTGGGGTTCTATGTAATTTTCTCGCAAAAAAATGATGATTTTTACATGTAGGAGCAAAGTGTCGGAATTGGCCGGGTTGGTAAGTGATTAACATTTTAATTAATATCATGAATTTAAATCAATATGAATTTGTCGGCCATTATCGGCTCCTTTTGAAGCGGTGTTAAAAATCCTGCTTGCTGCATTTTTGTTGCATATTTGGCAAACCGCACCTCCCTATTGAAATGCATTAAAAAATGTTGCGTTTTTGATGCATTTTTGAGTTACATGACCCATGAAACATACACCAAAAGCAAGGTAAAATCGTGGCAAAATCGCGGGTGTTTTCAGCAGCCATTATCTTTTTTTTTATTCTCTCGCCACAATTGTGAAAACCTTATTTTCAGCGGCCAAAATGTTGGTGCATCACTATGACATACATATGTACATACAAACTCCACACCTGGTAGCAGATGGAACAGATGTCGTTGTGTTGCTCCAGTTGTTCCTTTGTGGCAACAGGTAAGGATTTGATCTTATTCACAGCATCCCTGCGAAGGAGGAAGCTCTTCCAGCCAAGCTGTGCCCGCAGCCAAACATTGTAGTATGAGTGTATGAAGATAATCATGGAACCCATCACTGTCCATTCGCCAAACACAGTCTCAGAAACTCCATATGCGACAACACACAGCGCCACCAGGAACTCCAGCAGACGGTAAGTTCCATTTACATAGTAAATGACGTCATCCATGTTTTCCACTGGCTCTTTGCGGATCTCCTCAATCATAAATAAGACATAGATGAAAAGAGTGCCAAGGACCTGTTGGGAGAAGGAAGTTTATGTGTTAGTACTTTAGTACTTTACCCCATCCCCACAAAAAAAACATACAAAAAAAAAAAAAAAAAAAAAAAAAGCTATTGGGGGGTGGGGGGACCATTTTAAATTAACTGGGTAAATAAACAGCATGACTATTAGCTGGTCAAATAGCTAAATTAACTTGGTTTAAAATGGGGATTAAACCCCATTAATCTAGAAGGGGCTATTAATTAGCAACATAGGAAAATTGGATTTTTCATTTACCTGTAAAATCACCTTCCTGGAGTACATCATGAGACACAGAGCATTTTCATATCTATGACCATGGGGGTTAGGCTGCCACTTTCGGGTGATTGGGCCCTGGGACAAAAAGAAAGGCAGTCCCCTCCTAGGCATAACTTATCCCCATTAGGCAAGGCTTCAGTTTTTTGAAGCAAGCTATGATCCACAAGAAGGAATAGGGGTGGAATTTTCATGTCCTGTGATGTACTCCAAGAGATATAAACAGGTAAACTGAAAATCTCATTCTCTTCATTGTACAACATGGGGCACAGAGCATCCTAAAATCCATGAAAATAGGTATGTTACAAACCACTGAAGATGTTCGAAGGGCGACATGCCAACAGGCCACAACCAAACTAGAATATGTTCTTAACTAAACACAGCAGACTATAAAACATGCTAACCAAACACCAAGTAGCAGCTTTACAAATTTAAACTACAGAAGCTTGATGACAAATAGCCCAGGAAGCACCAACACTCCTGACAGAATGAGCCGTCACTGAAAAAGGTGGAACTTTTCCTTTCAACCATAGGCTTGAGAAATAAGCTGACAGATCCATCAAGATATAGATAAAGTGACCTTTCTTTGGACCCTCAGGAAGCACAAAGAGGGAATCTGACTGCCAAATAGCAGTCTTGGTAAGATAGTCCATATCGCAATCATTTATTTTTCTTTTGTTGTTCTGTTGAAATCTATTTCATTTTTCAGTGATTTATTGGTTATGATTTTAAAACTTTCGTGAGATTCTTGAATTGAATTTTGCTACTTATGTATGCAGCAATTACCCTATCCATGTGATTTTATGTACAATTTTCATAACATATGATATTTACTTTGTGTTTCTCATTCCTAGCATACCACATATATACCAGAACTCCTGATGAAGCTTAAAAAGAGCGAAACATGTTGAGTGGTATCTACTAAGTGGTTTTTATTAATTTTGTAATAGCCAGATATGGATATTGTGAAACTTGTTTTTAACTTTTGATAGTATGTATTAAATAAATAATTTCTTTGCATGGATAGATTTTGCATACATATTTCTTTACTCCAATTATTACAATATTTATGCACCTTTAAAGTCCCTGGGGTAATTTTACTCCATTCCCTTCTTTTTCTGTACATTTCTTTTTGGGATGTGGTGCCAATGGTTGATTATTTCTGTCCTCTGTATATAAAAGCCAAATAGCAGCAGTCTACTTCAGGTAACCCAACAACATGAACTACATCCAAGGTGTAAGGATCCTTATCACCCTCTGAGGCTTAGGACAGAAGAAGGACGGCAAGACAATGTCCTGGTTGAGATGGAACGAAGACACCATCTTAGGCAGAGGACAGCTAAGGCAGTAAAACCACCTTGCCACAATGGAGCACCAGGAATGGTTTCTTACTGGAAAGAGCAGCCAATTCCGAAACTCTGAGACATAAGGTAATGGCAGCCAGAAAAATAACCTGAGTCAGAAGGACTTGAGGAATATCCTGGATGGGATCAAAAGAGTATTTCTGCAAAACAAAAGTACCAAGTTGAAGTCCCACCGAGTCTATAGAGTCTTAAGTGGTGGAACAATGTTTTTAACACCTTGTACAAAGGCCTGCACCAAGGAATGTGAAGCAATCGGTCTCTAGAAAAGACAGCTAAGGCTGAATTTGACCTCCCTGTACTCAAGACCAACCGCTGATTCATTCCACAGGAGAAAAGCCAGAATTCGGCCAACCATATACTTGCAAGGGTGAAAACCCCAAGCTTCACACCAGACAAAATTATACTTCAAAGTTTTGTTGTAAATCTTCTTGAGGTAGGAATGGCTGAACAAGAGACATACCGGTCCCTTAGAAATCTGGCTTCAAACAGCCTTGTGTTAAAGTCAGCGACTGTAAATAAGGATAGAAGTTCGGACCTTGTGACAGTAGGTCAGGTCAGTCTAGTAGAGTACAGGGGCCATCCGTCAACATGCTCACAATGCCAGAGTACCAAGTTCTCCTGGGCCAGACTAGGGTGATCAGAATCACCATAATTCCTTCCACTCAATACTTGCGAAGCAGACAATGTAAAAGCTGCAACGGCGGAAAGGAACAGATTTGGGAGAACTGGTACCATGGTGTCACCAGAGCATCCCTCGCGAACGCTCAAGGATCCCTGGGCTTTGAGACAAACCTGTCCAGCTTTGCATTGAATCTGGAAACCAGAATCATATACGGAGTCCCTCATCGTTGGCAGAGCCTGAAAAAAGCTGCTGACCGCTAAGAAAATCCTCCTGGCAACTTTCCATGCCTGGAATGTGAACAGCGGTCAATGTGGGAACATGGTGTCCCACCCAAGACAGTATGAGGTCCACTTCCTCCTGGGCTACCCAACTTCTGGTGCCTCCTTGATTATTTATGTACACCACTCCCATGGCATTGTCTGACTGAACCCTCACATGGAGGTTCTCCAGCAACACTGACCAATGGAGCAGTGCAAGACTAATAGCTCTCAGTTCCAAGATTATGATGGACAACAACCTCTCCTGAGAAGACCAAAGTCCCCTTGACTAAAAGAGTCAGGCTGGCATCTGTTGTCAGGACCATCTAGGACAGGGTGAAAAACTATTTTCCCATTTCCAGCATCCGTGAGGAGATCCACCAGTCCAGAAACTGCCTTGTTCTCTGGATGACATTGGGGGTTCCAACCACCGTGTCATCCTATCCCCATGCCACCAAGAGATTCCAACAGAGGAGTTTGGAATCAAACTGGGCAAAAGGAACCGCATCAAAATAAGTTACTATCTTTCCAAAATCCTTAAGGAAAAGGGAATCAAGGGATTTGTCAGCGTTTTGAGCAAGTCCACATGAGTCCTCAGAGCATGACATTTGCCTGGAGGAGGGATCACTCTCAATTGAGCAGTATCCAGGATCAGACACAGATATTCTAACCCCTGGGCTGGGATCAAGGCAGACTTCTGAAGATTCAGAATCCTTCTAAACCTCTCCAAAGTGTGCACTGTGTGAGGCATATTGGTCTCTAAAACTGAGCAGATTTTTCCTTCAGAAAGAAGTCCAAGTACCCCAAAAAAGAAATACCTCAGGAACATAGCAGCCTGAAAACCAGAGCCAGGACCTTGATCAACACTCTAGGAGCCATGGACAAACCAAACGACAGGGCCACAAACTGGAATTGGCATTCCTCCACCACAAACTGCAGAAACCTTTGAGGACATGAAAAAATTGGAATGTGTAGGTAAGCATCTTTGATATCCACCAATCCCCCTGCTGGAGAGAGGCCAGCACCGACTGCACTAATCCCATCCAGGACTTTTGCACTCATGGAAACTTTTTGAGCCTCTTGAGATCCTGGATGGAACGGGAATCACTGTTTGGAACTATAAAGAGGTTAAATTAAAAAACGCAAAACCTTACACCCTTCCGAACTGGAATGATCATCCTTTGGGATAGGAGATGATAGAGAGAGCAAATCATTTTGGTGGATTTAAAGAAACATTTGAATACATTAAACATAGAGGGGGGAAGGATCTAAAATTCAATTTTGTAGCCACTATGTTGCGGACGCACTTGTCCATATTTACCTTCTGCTAAACCTCAGTGAAGGCCTAGAAACATCCCCCCACCCATGTGAGTGTGGGTGAACTTAATTGTAAAGAGAACTTGCCCCTGGCCTTAGAGTCCATGGTTTTTGGAGGAGTTGGGACTGGGGTTTGGGCTTATACCCCAAGGCCTGAGATTGGCGAAAGAAATGCTTCTTGGAAGTAGAAAGAGCAGGTTTAACCATAGGCTTAGCCTTCTTTTAACTGTCAGGAGAGTACTCTTACTCATGTCACCTTCTGGATGTAATCATCCAGGGCAAGACCAAACAAACTTTTTCCTTGGAAAAGGTAAACATTCCATATGCTTCTTGCACTGCAGGGCATTTCCGCTGACTTCAGCGATAAGATCCTGAGCATGTGTATGAACAAGACCAGTTAGGCAAGAAAGTTGCTGTATGAAGTCCTTCAAGGTGTCCATGGAGAATGAAGAACACGTGGGAAATTATCCAGGTTTCTACTTGTTTTAGTATGTCCACTAGCAGGTACTCTTGTCATATGATGAACTCAGACTTTAAGGCATTGACAAACAGCTAAAGGTGCAATTAAATAGAGCCTCCGGATGTTCATCTGAGGGATTCTTAAATTCCAGAACATTGTCCACTGGGCACGCAAGGTTCTTATTAAGATAAGAAACTGACAGATCTACCAAAGACATACTTCATTTTTTAGCGAACTCACTATTGCTGAGCAACCTTTTTGGTGGATCAGCATCAGGTGGATGCCTAGTCCATGTTAAATGAAGATGTATAGGAAAGGATTGAGGATGTTGTGGCGGCTGCCATTATCCAAATCCTGAGAAGTTTGCAGAAGACGACTTGGGAAGCAGTAACTGTCTAGACAACCAACTTCCTTGAGAAAGCTCACAAAAGGTGTTTTGGGTCTGAAATACGCTCTGACCCTGGAGTTCTTCAGGATCAGATTGCTCAAAATGTGGCCTCTTCTGCATTCCCTTCTACCAGAATAATTACAACCTTTCTATACCTCATGCTTCACTGGTTTCTCCTTCATAAAGAGAGGGGAGGAGAGGGGAAACACTTCCACTTGTGACAAAGGAGATTCAAGCCGGCAAGTATTCCAGAAGACTGCTGCTGTACCCCAGTGATTGCAGAGGTGAACTACTCCCATGTCACAAAGGAACTGGGAGGAAGGTGCCCCAGACATAGCAGAGATATCAGACAAAGCTGCATGGAATACCCTGACCCCAAGGAGATATGTTGCACGAGGAGCTGCACCCAGGTACCTCTCTACCTGCAAGTATTTGGAACCCTTCACTCCCTTTACATGCCCTACTCTCCGTCGTCTGTGAGACATGGCCTGCCAGTGAACCTACAAGGACTTCTAATCTCTAATGTAAACATAGAACAGGTGTTCTGAGAGTGGGGGGAGAGAGTTTAGAGACCAGACTTCAGATTCTGTTGTGAATTTTAAGGAAGAATTGCTCCACATTGCTTGTAGCTACAAAGGTCAGTGATGGCTCATCTTAACACTCATTTACTGGTTGGTAAAGCCTAAGCGTACTCAAAATAAAATTTAAAAAAAAATCAACACAAGTGACCTAACTTACAGTCAGGAGGTGTCCCTTGTGCTGATTCTTAGTAGAAATCTTCCTCGGCCCATGCCTTCCCACACTCCTGACTTTGTAATCATCCGATGCGGCGGGGGTTAAAAGAGCTGAGGAGCTGTCACAGACTCTCATCAGGAAAACCCAACTATACACACTCTTTTCGCCCAGCTGCTCCATTCATAGCTACAGCTTCTTTAAATGAACAACGATCTATGAATGGAAGGCATGGACCTAATAATCATCTGCCTGTCCTCCATTCTTAGATCCTGTCATTTATAGAAGCTGTATTAAAGGCTTCTATGAATGGAGCAACTGTGTGGAAAGGGTGGGCATTCTCAGGCTCTGTTGATGGGAGCCTGTGACAGGACATTAGTTCTGTTAAAGCGGAGGTCCATCCACCCCATCAAAACTTCAAAGTTACCAGCTACAAAGACTGCAGCTGCTGTCCAAGGAGCCCGCAATGTCGGCACCTCAGCCGATCTTCAGATCAACTGAAGCCGCCACCATTGCTGATAAGGGAACCCGGCAGTGAAGCCTTACCCTACTGTGCGTGCGCGAAGCACGCTGAGATTTTTAATTTGCCAAGCGGCGAAGGAAGGAGGCCGAACTTCCGAGAGACAGCGCTGCGGCCCAGTCTCCCAGAAGTGGGGAAGGGTACCTGTCAAAAATGGTGAAGAAAAAAAGTGCCCCTGGATGACGTGACTCTATCACGAAACGCCGCGTAGGGCAGAGCGACGTGTTCGCGTCACCTCCCATTGCCGCTGTTGTTTCCAGTAGGACGGGCTGTCTGTGAGCTTCCGGCCGGCGCTCCAGACTACACTAAACGCCTACTATTGTCTACTAACATGTGAGTTTAATTCTTTTACTTATTTTAATAAAGTCAATAATTTTACGCTATATGGAGCCTTCTTTTCTTTCATGCCATATCCGTAATGCTGTGGGCTGATGTCTGAGTACCTGTCAGTGTGAACATCCCTAGTATGATACCAAGGTCTCTGATGTCTCATCTCGGTATAAGGCTTCTGGTCCATTGGTCGTGGTTCGAATCATTATTGACAAACAGCTCTCTCTGATCCTCTGTAACGGGGGATCATGAGTTTCTGGTAAGCGGCCAGTCTCGTTTACGGTGGTGGAATAAGCACTTTTTTCTTCTCACAGCAAGAATTTATGTTTTTTGGAACTTTTTGGAGCTTTTTATATATACTGTATTTTTATATCACTTGGGTGATTCACATTTTTTGTATATGGACTCTTATATATTATTTTTTGGTTTTATCATTTTTGATTGATTATATATTTGGTAATGTGTTTTGAAATTCATGTTTAATGCACTGATGGGGATTCTTTCACTCATCCTTTATATTTGGTTTGGCGATGATGTGTATGATGGCTAATCCTTTCTAGCGCGATTCAACCCCCTTTTTTTCCCCCATTTGATTTCACTGTGTTTGTGTTGCATAGACGAATCGCAGCTGTAATTGTTATTGTTTGTGTACTTCACCGTAGCACAGTTTTTTCCCCCTTTTTCCTACCTGTCAAAAATGGGTCCCCATTACCCCCTGAAAGGTGCCAAATGTGGCACCGAAGGGGGGATGACAAACAAGTGGAAGTTCCACTTTTGGGTGGCACTCCGCTTTAACCCCTGCCACATGGGACGATTTTGGGAGGGGGGACTTTGGGGGGTGAAGGAGAATCTCCACTAACAGAAGAGGAATCAGTATAAGGAACACATCCTGCTGACTGTAAGTTATGTCCCTTGTGCTAAATTTTCAGTTTTTTATTTTAACTACATTTAGGCTTTAGCATATGTAATACTTGAATGTTCACTTTTTTAAGCATTGTTAGATTTTAATGTATCCACTCTTCCTGAGAGGTGTCACTTCATGAGCAATCCTCAATGAGAAAGTTAAATCTCCTGCCTTGGTTTTACTTGTTATTGTAAGAAGACACTGAAACTGTAGGACAGGTGGGCAGAAGATTTTCCGAGAATGACAGGCAGTAAGAAATCTGCCTAGCCTCTTAAAGCAGGGTTCCACCCAAATTTTGAATATCTGTATGTATTCTCTTCCTTGCCTAGATGCTGACATGCCGTTTATAAAATTTAAATCACCGTAATTACCTTTTATTTTTCTATTCTTCTTTGCACTTCCTGGTTCTCCTCCCGTGGGAGTAGGCATGTTTCTAGCCTCTCCCAGACTCCTGGGAGCTAGTCTCAGGCTTCCCAGGATGCCACTGAGCATGTGCGGGAACGAGCGGTGAATGCTGGGAGCACAGCATTCACCACATCCAGGAAATAAATGCTTGTGGGCTTCAAATGCCCACAATGAAGATGGAAACCGCCTGCAGTGAATAATATAAGTTATTCTTTCCAACTAAATCTGACACAGGCGGACATATTACACACAATATGTGAGTATGTAATGCTGAGAAGAAAAGTTTGTGAATGAACTCAAAAAAAAAAAAAACGATAGATAGGTGGACCCCCGCTTTAAATATTTTCAGCTCTTCCTGATCTATTAAGAACAAAGTGTCTCCTCAGCTTGGTAAATATATACAATGAAAGGCTTACTCGCATTTCTATGGTGAAAAAAAGATCAGCACATCAACACTAAAAAAACCTGAGTATATTAAAGTTTACGTAAACACTAAATCTTTTCTCTTACCTTAGGGTAGAATGGGGAAGGGTTGGACCCTCTGTCAAGATTTTATGCAGTCTTTGATCCCTGTTCGGGTGATTCAGCCTCAAAATACACTTTAATGAAAAAAACTTGATAGTGCTCTCTAGGTAATGACTAATAGACCCCTAAAATAAGTCAAAACTGACTTATAACAAGCCTTTGCCCTGTGCTATAAGTTGCTACTGTCCAACCAACCCCCCCAGGGACTGGATACTAAAAAAAAAAAAAAAAAATGGTTGGGGTAACTTTCTTTTCTCCAGGACTCTGTCCCACACCGCCCTAGATGAAGGTCACACATCCCAGGAGGCTTTGGGACAATCTGCGCAAGAGCTGGAACTTTCTACCACACTCCGTTTATGCTGCCATGCATCGCTGGGCCAGCTTAAAGAACCAAAAAGAGATTTCTGGTGACATCACATAAGAGCATGGCAACGCAGAACTTGCAATGCTGAGATTGAGCACAGGCTTACAGCAGACAGCACTGGCATCATTTAGCAATCGAGTATGTTTTTCTGTGGAAAACCCAGCAGTACAGGTAAAAGGTCAAAACAAATAAAATGAAATTATAAGGAGAGGGGGGGGGGTTTAAGTTCCTTGTTAAGCCCTGAAATACAAGCTGCTTGATGTCCAACCAGTGGGCCAACCAGGCTTTAAAAGTTCCCTGATGGAAAAGACACGACAGCAGACATCTTGTTATATTGACTGTACCTGAAGAGAAGTGAGTATGCTGCTGGATATTATGATCAGGAGCCAGAAATCCATGTGGAAGAACTGACAGATCATGTAGGCCATATAGGAAGGGAAAACCAGGAGGAACAAACATAGGCTGACAGCCCGAAAATGCTTCCATAGACTCCTATGGGAAAAGTAAAAAAAAAAAAAATTATAATTCAGTGCTTAGGTCTACCTGGTGCCCAGAGAAAGCATCAGGTAACACTCACTTGTCTCGTGAAGCACCCAGAGCAAGAACAATAGGGTCAGCTATCTCCAGCATTGACTGCAATATTGAAGCCACTACAATGAACAAAATGATGCTGAGCAGGAAAGCTCGATGGACCACTTGTAACTCAATCAGTCCTGTCTGCACAGCAAGGATCAGTAACGTCACCCCTTCTGTCATTCCTCTGAAAAGAGAAGAGATAAAAAATATTTAATCGTTTGTTCTTAACACAAACTGAGGCATACCTTGAAAACATTTGTATTATTATCAGAGGTGTGAAAAAGAAACAATTTTTAAAATTTGGAAAAAACAAATACAATATTTATTTAACAAGTGAAATGACCAGATCTTTGGCTATAGAGCTCTCATTGAACACAAACATACACAGATTGGCCTAAGGGATTAAACCACAGACAACTTTCAGCTGACACAAAATCCAGGTAATCGCATTTTGGCATGAAAGGAAAAAAATGGCGTGACAAAGCAGAATGTGGCACAAATTAGCATAGTTTGTGGTGAAGATTAAAACCGAAGTGTGAGAATAAAAAAAAAAAAAAAAACATTCATACTACTCACCTAGGTGGATGCAGCATGGCTCCGATGCTGCATCTGTCCTCCACTGCCTCTAAGACCAAAAACTGAGTGATCAAAGACTGCTGATCTCTCAGTTCTAGGTCTTCAGTGAGCAGATGACTAACAGTCTCTGCTCTGCCCCTCCAGCGTTCACTTCACTGGCGTGCTGGGCTGTGCGGGAACGGCTGGGTCAGGCTCTCAGCAGCACACTGAGAGGCTGCCCCAGCTGCTGGTCAGGGATCTGAGTGGATTCCGACAGTAAAGCCAGGATCTCTCCAGAGCCTGGACCGGCTGAGTGATGTTAGCTGACAGCAGACTTTAGCCTGCTGACGGCTGAATACGGGTCACAGCAGTGCAGAACTAAGTGCACTCCTGTGACCGACAGAAGTGGGACCAAAAGAGCTTTGGCTATACATCTCCTTTAAAACCCGATTTACTCAAATAATAGCAACTAAGGGAAAAAAAAGAAAAACAAGTACAGACCTAGCAGTCAAAGATTTAAAAAAACTCACAACTTTCACCGCAGCTGTACACTTGTTTTTAAGAATAATCAGCAGACTGTGCTTCTTGCTGTAGAAGTGATTTGAATAGGTGTAAAGCCACCTGATCACTTCTACAAAGCACAGAAGTGCAAGTGCATTTTCAAACTAAAAAGCTGGTTTCTCTTGGTTACTAAGGGCTTGACTTCACTCACTTCAGAGGTAGGCACTGCACACACATTTTCCCCATGTCCAGTAAAACTTCCTTTACTGGTCACTGAGGTACTCTCAGGTGTGTTTGCTTAATTCTAGTCAGGAATGTCAAGCTCTTAATAATAAAGATAACCTGGTCTATGAGGGCACATAGAGGAGGAATGTTTAAGTAAATGGAAGAAATAGACACTTGTGGTACTCTGGAGTCCAGCCTTGCATACAGAATCTCGCAGCTCAAAGATTTTCTGGTTCTCCAAAATATAAAACACTTGACAGCACCCTCACCTGTTCATAACGGGGTCATTCATGAAAGCGCGGTATCCCTGCAGATAGAACTTGCAGAGGGTCAGCACTCCTAGAGCCACAAAGGACACAGTGAAGACCAAACCCAGGAGAGAATAAGGAGTGCTACAGCACTCTGCAATGCTGCAGAAACAAAGAACAAAATTATGAAAAAATAATAAAAATATTAACTTTATTCTATATTATACAATTAAATCTGCCTAATACTTATAATGGAAAAAAAAAGATGAAATAGCATGTGCCTGTTTTAGATACATTTTCCACTTTAAAATGAACCTGTGAGGACAGATATATGGGAGCTGCCCTTGCTGACCTGTCTTTAAAGTGGAAGGCTCTGGGCTTTTAAACTTGTAGATCATCTCCCACTTAAATGAATCAGTGACCCAGAATAAGCATACAGAACAAGAGTTCAGATTTTTTTACTTTCTCCAAGTCAAAACAGGTTTACCAGTTAGCAAAGCAAGGATCAGGATGACAGATGAAACAAAATTATTAACAATGGCTCCTATATTTCTACTAACACAAACTCATTAAAAAGGGGGATTTTTAACTCAAAACTGAAACGAGTCAGTCCATGAGAACTAAAAACACCCAATGATTCTGATACACCACCAGCAATATACCTGAAGTTCCAGACTCATTCCAGAGACTCAGAAGGCAGATTCCCACTGCAGCAGTAACTAAGTCGGTGGGTTGTTTTGCCCATCAACTACTACCTAAAAACTAAAATAACTGATTTGGATGGACATTGTACATAAACATTTCTAATGTGTATTTAGCGGTCTGCATGGAGTTCTGCTTTAAAGTCCAACTAGATTTTCAGTTTAAATCAGCTAAAATACATTCCTGGTGTATCAAAACCAAAAGGTGTTCAAAGTTAGAGAGTTCTTTTTCTATAAAAAGCAGACACAGGCTGAGACGGTCTCTCTCTCTCTCTCTCTCTCTGTAGAGGTCTGACACAATCACATCTAATGAGAACTAGAGCCCTCCAATGAACATTGCTGAACATTGCAGAGCTATAGGTATGACTCGGTAGGGGGTGTGTTGGACCTCTACAGGGAGACCACTGCTTCCACACGGGGTTTCTTTCCACGCAGCATGCTGGAAGAATAGACATGCTTTCCAATGCAGGCTCTGGCTGCAAGGAAAACAAACTAAGACTTTGCACACCTTTTGCTTTTATGCACCTGGAATGTATTAAGCAGATTTAAACTTAAAGTTTGGTTGGCCTTCAAGCATTTGGCATCTGTCAACTTGAAAAGCATGTGAACACGGTTTCTAAAACCTTTCTAGTCTTTTCACCATAAGCTGGTCACGTAGCGCACAGACCACATATAAAACGATGATGTTTACCAGCTCTAAAGCAGGACACCCCCAAAGACTTCGTAAAAAAAAACTTGCCATTCATCATGATGATTGAATGATAGGGAATTGCCAGATAAGAACATGTGTGATGTGGCCCCCGGGTGGTGGGCGAGCTTTCCAGGAAAAAAATATGAAGGAAGATAACTCATGATGTGATCAATCAAGAAAATATTCTACTGACTGCACATTAAAACCAACAACTACAGAATGATCTGTTTTTTTTCTTCCAGTTTTTTGCTAAGGATTATTTTGCTTTTTGCTCAGTTAACCCTTTATCCTGGGCAACCTGAAAAGTGTTGAACTACTTATAAACCATCTATTTTATTAGATAGTGCCATATTAAAGACAGTTTAGGTTGTTCAGATATCAGTTATTGCTAGGGTGCAGGGTGTGCACGCATGTGTAAATAATAAAATTGTGCAACACACATTCAATATCACCGCACATGCTGAAGTGAGGGGAATAATTCTAGGGCCAATACTTACAGTTAATTATAAACTGATGAGCTATAAAGGCATATTTTTTGTGTTTTCGTGGGTACTAGAGGTTCTGTAAATATATATTTTTTGGGAAGGCGGGGCAGAAATGCACATTTTAATGTGTGCAAAAAAATGTTCCAGCAGCATAAGGGTTAACTTACATTCTGACTTCCACCTCCAACTCCTAGTTGAGAGATAGATGGCAAGGACCTTTGGCTGGGATCCAGGGAAATCAGAGGAACCCAAATCTAGCAAAACTTCAGCACACAGATAGATACACAATTGAAAAATGAGCTCTGAGATCCTGGCACTCTTTCCAGGTGGTACAGCCAGGTGCTGGTCTTCCCTGTAGATTATAAAGCATCTAAATAATAGCCTGATACAAGAAAATAAAGTGGAACTCCAGAACAGCTGTGATTACACTCCTTGTGCCTGAAGTTGACACAGGACTGTCCACAAACCAGCCTGTCTTTGAGGGGAAGCTAACAGATTGGAGGTTCGGAACTGAGGAGGGGGCAGGGATAGAAGTGTCATTTTATAGCTAGCCCCTAGAAATGACAGATTGGACACAAAGGTCCGGGACATCTCTGATCCAGACTGGAGCAAAAGCAAACAAACATCCCTCCACTCCGACAAGTAAGGGTGCCCCTTTATTGTGAAGAGGGCTTCCGAGTAGGCTTGGAGGGTTTTGGGGTCCAAGACGTGCGATGAAAGGATGAACCCACTTTTGACTTAAAGTGGTTGTAAAGCCACTTGTTCATGAACACACAATCCCCTGTGTTTAATAATGTTCTATGCCCTAGTGCATGTGTTTTATAAAAAAAATATAAAGATTTGTACTTTATTTCACAGCGCCTCCCGACACTCACGTGACTGCTCAGCTCTCTCCTCTCTCTGGCTGACAACTACAGCGGGAGGGACCAAGAACTCCCACTGATGTCAGCTGGGGAAGAGAGGAGGAGAGAACCGAGCAGTCACGTGATTGCTGGGAGGCGCTGTGAAATAAGGTACAAATCGTCATATTTTTTTATAAAAACACATACACTGGGGCATAGAACGTCATTAAACACAGGGGACTGTATAAAAATATTAAAATTATGATAGCAGCAGGAGGGGGAGGATCAAGGAGCGGACAGAGCTGACCGAAAGAGAGGGAGAGGACAGAGGAGAGATGCGGAATGATGGAGGCACTTAAACGGACCACGGTGTCAGGGCACAGCAGCCATGATAAACCGTGGATAATTTACATGGAGGAGGGCAGAAGCAGGCAGGATTAACCAGGTATTTCAGGTGATAGAAAGGGCCAAACTACACAGCCCAAGCACTGGGCTGCATAACATGCTTTAAGGGAACAGGATTTTTTTTTTTAGGGTAACCATCACTTTAAATTAGGATACCTGTGTGGGAAAAAACTTAGCACTTTTTTTTTTTTTTTGTGGGGTAGACCTTCTTCCCCATAACCTCCTGATAAGGTTTTCAAGGGATATCCCAAACAGGCAATCACCAATTGAATGGCATGGGTTTTGCAAGCAGGTTCAGCCGACCCAGTCTTTAACAACAAAATTATGCACAGAGAGCAGTGTCATCCTAGAGACCTGATGAAGTACTTTCTCTAGGGAATGAACACAAAATAGCACCGAAGGTATGAGCTGCAATTGTTCCAGAAGAATAGGGTGCTCGGTCACGATAATGTTCTCTAGTCACTTGCCCAGTCCAGTTAGGAGCAGTCTGACAATTGGGCATAGCCAGTTTTATGGCAGGACCATAAAGAACAAAGGGAGAGAGAGAGAGAGAGAGAGAGAGAGAGAGAGAGAGAGAGAGAGAGAGAGAGAGAGAGAGAGAGAGAGAGAGAGAGAGAGAGAGAGAGAGAGAGAGAGAGAGAGAGAGAGAGAGAGAGAGAGAGAGAGAGAGAGAGAGAGAGAGAGAGAGAGAGAGAGAGAGAGAGAGAGAGAGAGAGAGAGAGAGAGAGAGAGTGTACTATGGCCTGAGGTCAGTCTCACTGCTCAAAGCCATACCCAGCATAAATAAAACTTGAATTTATAGCATTTCAGATCCCGGTAAATGGCCGCTGATCGCGGCCGTTTACCATGTGATCGCTCTGTCAAATGACGGCGCGATCACATGTCAACAAACCGGCGTCATCTGATGACGCCGGTTCCTCTCCTCCCCTCCTGTGTACCGATCGGTACACAGTGACCGGAGAGGCGGATGGATGGATGGCTGCAGCGTTGTGGGCTGCTTCTGTAGTGCCCACAGCGCTGCACAGAGACATCCAGCCATCCATCCATCCATGCTCAGCCATCCCCACTACTCTGCATGCTGTGCAATACTCTGCAATGCCCCACAATACTCTGCCATACCCCGCCATACCCCTGCAATACTCTGCCATACCCCGGAATACCCCTGCAATACTCTGCCATACCCCTGCAATACTCTGCAATACCCCTGCAATACTCTGCCATACCCCTGCAATACTCTGCCATACCCCTGCAATACTCTGCCATACCTCTGCAATACTCTGCCATACCTCTGCAATACTCTGCCATACCTCTGCAATACTCTGCCATACTCACCCTGCAATACTCTGCCATACCCCTGCAATACTCTGCCATACCCCTGCAATACTCTGCCATACCCCTGCAATACTCTGCCATACCCCGGCAATACTCTGCCATACCCCGGCAATACTCTGCCATACCCGGCAATACTCTGCCATACCCCGGCAATACTCTGCCATACCCCGGCAATACTCTGCCATACCCCGGCAATACTCTGCCATACCCCGGCAATACTCTGCCATACCCCGGCAATACTCTGCCATACCCCGGCAATACTCTGCCATACCCCGGCAATACTCTGCCATACCCCGGCAATACTCTGCCATACCCCGGCAATACTCTGCCATACCCGGCAATACTCTGCCATACCCCGGCAATACTCTGCCATACCCCGGCAATACTCTGCCATACCCCGGCAATACTCTGCCATACCCCGGCAATACTCTGCCATACCCGGCAATACTCTGCCATACCCCGGCAATACTCTGCCATACCCCGGCAATACTCTGCCATACCCCGGCAATACTCTGCCATACCCCGGCAATACTCTGCCATACCCCGGCAATACTCTGCCATACCCCGGCAATACTCTGCCATACCCCGGCAATACTCTGCCATACCCCGGCAATACTCTGCCATACCCCGGCAATACTCTGCCATACCCCGGCAATACTCTGCCATACCCCGGCAATACTCTGCCATACCCCGGCAATACTCTGCCATACCCCGGCAATACTCTGCCATACCCCGGCAATACTCTGCCATACCCCGGCAATACTCTGCCATACCCCGGCAATACTCTGCCATACCCCGGCAATACTCTGCCATACCCCGGCAATACTCTGCCATACCCCGGCAATACTCTGCCATACCCCGGCAATACTCTGCCATACCCCGGCAATACTCTGCCATACCCCGGCAATACTCTGCCATACCCCGGCAATACTCTGCCATACCCCGGCAATACTCTGCCATACCCCGGCAATACTCTGCCATACCCCGGCAATACTCTGCCATACCCCGGCAATACTCTGCCATACCCCGGCAATACTCTGCCATACCCCGGCAATACTCTGCCATACCCCGGCAATACTCTGCCATACCCCGGCAATACTCTGCCATACCCCGGCAATACTCTGCCATACCCCGGCAATACTCTGCCATACCCCGGCAATACTCTGCCATACCCCGGCAATACTCTGCCATACCCCGGCAATACTCTGCCATACCCCGGCAATACTCTGCCATACCCCGGCAATACTCTGCCATACCCCGGCAATACTCTGCCATACCCCGGCAATACTCTGCCATACCCCGGCAATACTCTGCCATACCCCGGCAATACTCTGCCATACCCCGGCAATACTCTGCCATACCCCGGCAATACTCTGCCATACCCCGGCAATACTCTGCCATACCCCGGCAATACTCTGCCATACCCCGGCAATACTCTGCCATACCCCGGCAATACTCTGCCATACCCCGGCAATACTCTGCCATACCCCGGCAATACTCTGCCATACCCCGGCAATACTCTGCCATACCCCGGCAATACTCTGCCATACCCCGGCAATACTCTGCCATACCCCGGCAATACTCTGCCATACCCCGGCAATACTCTGCCATACCCCGGCAATACTCTGCCATACCCCGGCAATACTCTGCCATACCCCGGCAATACTCTGCCATACCCCGGCAATACTCTGCCATACCCCGGCAATACTCTGCCATACCCCGGCAATACTCTGCCATACCCCGGCAATACTCTGCCATACCCCGGCAATACTCTGCCATACCCCGGCAATACTCTGCCATACCCCGGCAATACTCTGCCATACCCCGGCAATACTCTGCCATACCCCGGCAATACTCTGCCATACCCCGGCAATACTCTGCCATACCCCGGCAATACTCTGCCATACCCCGGCAATACTCTGCCATACCCCGGCAATACTCTGCCATACCCCGGCAATACTCTGCCATACCCCGGCAATACTCTGCCATACCCCGGCAATACTCTGCCATACCCCGGCAATACTCTGCCATACCCCGGCAATACTCTGCCATACCCCGGCAATACTCTGCCATACCCCGGCAATACTCTGCCATACCCCGGCAATACTCTGCCATACCCCGGCAATACTCTGCCATACCCCGGCAATACTCTGCCATACCCCGGCAATACTCTGCCATACCCCGGCAATACTCTGCCATACCCCGGCAATACTCTGCCATACCCCGGCAATACTCTGCCATACCCCGGCAATACTCTGCCATACCCCGGCAATACTCTGCCATACCCCGGCAATACTCTGCCATACCCCGGCAATACTCTGCCATACCCCGGCAATACTCTGCCATACCCCGGCAATACTCTGCCATACCCCGGCAATACTCTGCCATACCCCGGCAATACTCTGCCATACCCCGGCAATACTCTGCCATACCCCGGCAATACTCTGCCATACCCCGGCAATACTCTGCCATACCCCGGCAATACTCTGCCATACCCCGGCAATACTCTGCCATACCCCGGCAATACTCTGCCATACCCCGGCAATACTCTGCCATACCCCGGCAATACTCTGCCATACCCCGGCAATACTCTGCCATACCCCGGCAATACTCTGCCATACCCCGGCAATACTCTGCCATACCCCGGCAATACTCTGCCATACCCCGGCAATACTCTGCCATACCCCGGCAATACTCTGCCATACCCCGGCAATACTCTGCCATACCCCGGCAATACTCTGCCATACCCCGGCAATACTCTGCCATACCCCGGCAATACTCTGCCATACCCCGCAATACTCTGCCATACCCCGCAATACTCTGCCATACCCCGCAATACTCTGCCATACCCCGCAATACTCTGCCATACCCCGCAATACTCTGCCATACCCCGCAATACTCTGCCATACCCCGCAATACTCTGCCATACCCCGCAATACTCTGCCATACCCCGCAATACTCTGCCATACCCCGCAATACTCTGCCATACCCCGCAATACTCTGCCATACCCCGCAATACTCTGCCATACCCCGCAATACTCTGCCATACCCCGCAATACTCTGCCATACCCCGCAATACTCTGCCATACCCCGCAATACTCTGCCATACCCCGCAATACTCTGCCATACCCCGCAATACTCTGCCATACCCCGCAATACTCTGCCATACCCCGCAATACTCTGCCATACCCCGCAATACTCTGCCATACCCCGCAATACTCTGCCATACCCCGCAATACTCTGCCATACCCCGCAATACTCTGCCATACCCCGCAATACTCTGCCATACCCCGCAATACTCTGCCATACCCCGCAATACTCTGCCATACCCCGCAATACTCTGCCATACCCCGCAATACTCTGCCATACCCCGCAATACTCTGCCATACCCCGCAATACTCTGCCATACCCCGCAATACTCTGCCATACCCCGCAATACTCTGCCATACCCCGCAATACTCTGCCATACCCCGCAATACTCTGCCATACCCCGCAATACTCTGCCATACCCCGCAATACTCTGCCATACCCCGCAATACTCTGCCATACCCCGCAATACTCTGCCATACCCCGCAATACTCTGCCATACCCCGCAATACTCTGCCATACCCCGCAATACTCTGCCATACCCCGCAATACTCTGCCATACCCCGCAATACTCTGCCATACCCCGCAATACTCTGCCATACCCCGCAATACTCTGCCATACCCCGCAATACTCTGCCATACCCCGCAATACTCTGCCATACCCCGCAATACTCTGCCATACCCCGCAATACTCTGCCATACCCCGCAATACTCTGCCATACCCCGCAATACTCTGCCATACCCCGCAATACTCTGCCATACCCCGCAATACTCTGCCATACCCCGCAATACTCTGCCATACCCCGCAATACTCTGCCATACCCCGCAATACTCTGCCATACCCCGCAATACTCTGCCATACCCCGCAATACTCTGCCATACCCCGCAATACTCTGCCATACCCCGCAATACTCTGCCATACCCCGCAATACTCTGCCATACCCCGCAATACTCTGCCATACCCCGCAATACTCTGCCATACCCCGCAATACTCTGCCATACCCCGCAATACTCTGCCATACCCCGCAATACTCTGCCATACCCCGCAATACTCTGCCATACCCCGCAATACTCTGCCATACCCCGCAATACTCTGCCATACCCCGCAATACTCTGCCATACCCCGCAATACTCTGCCATACCCCGCAATACTCTGCCATACCCCGCAATACTCTGCCATACCCCGCAATACTCTGCCATACCCCGCAATACTCTGCCATACCCCGCAATACTCTGCCATACCCCGCAATACTCTGCCATACCCCGCAATACTCTGCCATACCCCGCAATACTCTGCCATACCCCGCAATACTCTGCCATACCCCGCAATACTCTGCCATACCCCGCAATACTCTGCCATACCCCGCAATACTCTGCCATACCCCGCAATACTCTGCCATACCCCGCAATACTCTGCCATACCCCGCAATACTCTGCCATACCCCGCAATACTCTGCCATACCCCGCAATACTCTGCCATACCCCGCAATACTCTGCCATACCCCGCAATACTCTGCCATACCCCGCAATACTCTGCCATACCCCGCAATACTCTGCCATACCCCGCAATACTCTGCCATACCCCGCAATACTCTGCCATACCCCGCAATACTCTGCCATACCCCGCAATACTCTGCCATACCCCGCAATACTCTGCCATACCCCGCAATACTCTGCCATACCCCGCAATACTCTGCCATACCCCGCAATACTCTGCCATACCCCGCAATACTCTGCCATACCCCGCAATACTCTGCCATACCCCGCAATACTCTGCCATACCCCGCAATACTCTGCCATACCCCGCAATACTCTGCCATACCCCGCAATACTCTGCCATACCCCGCAATACTCTGCCATACCCCGCAATACTCTGCCATACCCCGCAATACTCTGCCATACCCCGCAATACTCTGCCATACCCCGCAATACTCTGCCATACCCCGCAATACTCTGCCATACCCCGCAATACTCTGCCATACCCCGCAATACTCTGCCATACCCCGCAATACTCTGCCATACCCCGCAATACTCTGCCATACCCCGCAATACTCTGCCATACCCCGCAATACTCTGCCATACCCCGCAATACTCTGCCATACCCCGCAATACTCTGCCATACCCCGCAATACTCTGCCATACCCCGCAATACTCTGCCATACCCCGCAATACTCTGCCATACCCCGCAATACTCTGCCATACCCCGCAATACTCTGCCATACCCCGCAATACTCTGCCATACCCCGCAATACTCTGCCATACCCCGCAATACTCTGCCATACCCCGCAATACTCTGCCATACCCCGCAATACTCTGCCATACCCCGCAATACTCTGCCATACCCCGCAATACTCTGCCATACCCCGCAATACTCTGCCATACCCCGCAATACTCTGCCATACCCCGCAATACTCTGCCATACCCCGCAATACTCTGCCATACCCCGCAATACTCTGCCATACCCCGCAATACTCTGCCATACCCCGCAATACTCTGCCATACCCCGCAATACTCTGCCATACCCTGGAATACCCCACAATACTCTGCAATACCCTGAAATATCCCGCAATACCCAGCCATACTCTGCAATACTCAGTGATACCCAGCCATACTCTGCCATACCCAGCCATGTTCTGCAATACCCCGCAAAAATCTGCAATACTCTGCCATAACCCGCAATACTCTGCCATACCCAGCCATACTCTGCAATACCCCGCAATACCCAGCCATACTCTGCAATACTCGGTGATACCCAGCCATACTCTGCCATACCCAGTCATACTTGGCGATACTCTGCAATACCCAGCCATGCTCAGCCATACCCAGTCTCTGTATGTGGCCAGGCTGTGGAAGTCTCACACATGTGGTATCGCCGTACTCAGGAGTAGGAGAATCTATTTTGGGGGGTCATTTTTGGTATGTACATGCTATGTGTTAGAAATATTGTATAAATGGACAACTTTGTGTTAAAAAAAAAAAAAAGCGTTTTAACCACTTCCCGCCTTCCGTCATACAACGTCCTTGACTTTGTGCGGGGATATCTGAATGATGGTTGCAGCTACGGGCATCATTCAGATATCATATTTTTCAGCCGGCGATTCCCTATACCATGAGAACGATCATAGCGGCTGTTACACTGCTTGATCGTTCTTACGGGAGGCGAGAGGGGACGCCCCCCCTCCCGCCGCCCTCCGGTGCTTCTACCGACTCACCGCTACGATCGAAGCCAGGATGTTTTTTTTTTTTTTTTTTTTTTTATTTCAGGAACAGCCTAGAGGTGAGATGTGGGGTCTTATTGACCCCATATCTCACTGTAAAGAGGACCTGTCATGCCATATTCCTATTACAAGGGATGTTTACATTCCTTGTAATAGGAATAAAAGTGATCAAAAAAATTTTTTTTTGGAAAAAAGTGTCAAACTAAAATAATTAAAGTAAAATGAACAATAAAAAAAAAAAAAAAATTTTTTAAAGCGCCCCTGTCCGTGTGCTCGCATGCAGAAGCGAACGCATACGTAAGTCCCGCCCACATATGAAAACGGTGTTCAAACCACACATGTGAGGTATCGCTGTGATCGGTAGAGCGAGAGCAATAATTTTGGCCCTAGACCTCCTCTGTAACTCAAAATTTGTTACCGGTAAAAAATTTTAAAGCGTCGCCTATGGGGATTTTTAAGTGGCGAAGTTTGGCACCATTCTACAAGCGTGTGCAAATTTGAAAGGTGACATGTTAGGTATCTATTAACTTGGCGTAACTTCATCTTTCATATTATGCAAAAACATTGGGCTATCCTTACTGTTTTGTTTTTTTTTAAAGCAAAAAACTGTTTTTTTTCCAAAAAAAACGCGTTCGAAAAATTGCTGCGCAAATATCGTGCGAGATAAAAAGTTGCAATGACCGCTATTGTATTCTCTAGGGTCTTTGCTAAAAAAACATATATAATGTTTTGGGGTTCTATGTAATTTTCTAGCAAATAAATTATGATTTTTACATGTAGGAGAGAAATGTCAGAATTGGCCTGGGTGCTCCAGAACGCCTGAAGGTGCTCCCCTGCATGTTGGGCCTCTGTATGTGGCCACACTGTGTAAAAGTCTCACACATGTGGTATCGCCATACTTGGGAGTAATAGCAGAATGTGTTTTGGGGTGTAATTTGTGGTATGCATATGCTGTGTGCGAGAAATAATCTGCTAATATGACAATTTTGTAAAAAAAAAAAAACGAAAAAAAAAAACTTGATTTTGCAAAGAATTGTGGGGAAAAATGACAACTTCAAAAAACTCATCATGCATCTTTCTAAATACCTTGGAATGTCTTCTTTCCAAGAAGGGGTCATTTGGGGGGTATTTGTACTTTTCTGGCATGTTAGGGTCTCAAGAAATGAGATAGGCCGTCAGTACTTCAGGTGTGATCAATTTTCAGATATTGGTACCATAGCTTGTGGACGCTATAACTTTCACAAAGACCAAATAATATACACTAATTTGGGTTATTTTTACCAAAGATATGTAGCGGTATAAATTTTGGCCAAAATATATGAAGAAAAATTACTAATTTTCAAAATTTTATAACAGAAACGAAGAAAAATTAATTTTTTTACAGATTTTTCGGTCTTTTTTCTTTTATAGCGCAAAAAATAAAGAACCCAGTGGTGATTAAATACCACCAAAAGAAAGCTCTATTTGTGTGAAAAAAAGGACAAAAAATTCATATAGATACAGTGTTGCATGACTGAGTAATTGTCATTCAAAATGTGAGAGCACCAAAAGCTGAAAATTGGTCTGGTTATTAAGGGGGTTTAAGTGCCCAGTGGTCAAGTGGTTAAATGATTAAAAAAAAAAGAAAAGCAGGCTAGCAATCACGGACAATGGTAAATATACTGTTCTATACTGCTCAATTTTTTTTTTAAATTAAGCAAAATTTAACAGCACCCAGATGAACAACCAAGTCTTGTAATAAAAAATGTTAACACTGAAGTGTTAGATGGCCATCTCTCATCTGTTCACATAGACACACACTTCATTTCCACACTATCTCTGGAATGTGATAAGCTTTCCAAGCCAATGAATATTAAAATGCTGACTAACATGCCAGATTGGTATTTAAGGTCTACGCCTGACAGGTCACCCGTGTTATCTGCTTTGCATCGGACGCACCCTAGCAACCAATATACAAAGCAGGTTATTAGCAATCATCTTGGGTGATAAATATGAGAGAATCACGAGTAACCTCAGAAATGTTTAGGCTTCCCCAGCCCTTCACTGCCAGATGTTTATGGTTAAGTCAGTGTCAGAATGAAGACGAAACATTTTTCTGTAGAGTGCTGCTAAACATATAATTAAAGAAGATATAAACACTAAGGGGATGTCATTTTGTTTGCTGAAGCACTATCAAACAATTGTTATGTTTTTTTTTTAATCCTGTTCTTAAAAAGTTTTTCTTTTCACCTAAAGTGTTTAGTTTGTCTGTTTACTGAAACATACCTTGTAAGAAAAAGAAAGAGAAGCCTCTCCCGAGAGGTAGGCTGGTCGCGTGTGCTGAAGTATGTGTAGATCTGAAGAGCAAAAAGGACCAACCAGAAAACCATAAATAGAACTGGGACCACAAGCTGATTCCACAGTGACATCCCCAGGGCCAGAAGACCATACACTTCTACCACCTGTAATGCAAGAAGAAACAAAAAAAAACAAAAAAAAAAAGTGAGGTTCACAAACGGAATACATCCATGGCGACGGAAGACATAACCCATTCTGATTGGATCAAAAGGTTGAACAGGATTTTGTTTTTTTTTGGAAATACAGTTTATGCCAAGTGGTTTTTAAATCATTCAAAAGTGCCAAAACCACAACTTTGTGATATATATTATGCAAATGAAGCTGTGAGCCAACATAAAAAGAATCCCACACTGAGGTCTTTAAAAGTGCAATTTAATCTAACAACAGTAAACAGTCGTCTGAATTCTGTGTGTTATGTGTTGGCCTGTAACTTTAGTATTTTTTTGTATCAGGTATAAATGTCTGCAATGTTGTTTTTTTGTAACCACTCCGATAAGCACTTCTGTATTTGGTGGGCGGCTGAGAGAACAATGGGACAAAGCATGGAAAGAAATAGAGCATGCACACTGTGGTGGCAAATCTGCACAGACAAGATCTTCTGCAGATAGAAGCCTCCTGAAATAAGGAAGTAGAAATAACTGGCAAGACAATCAGGTATTTTATTCTTACTGAAACCCTATAGAACAAAACTAAGGACACATTGATCACTAAATTTATGCTAATATTTTCTTTTTGGTTTACAGACATTTTTTCTAGTGACACAATGCATGTTAACATACAGCAATGGAACACTAAAGTGTGGATCTGTCCTTATGGAAACACTGACTTTGGCTAGATGTCTGTGCTAGATCACCTTCCTCCAACTATACTCTGCTTTTGGCCACTAACTGTAATGGGAGTCTCAATGACCAAAAGAGTCATGCAGCAGGAAAAGAACCCGAGTGCCACAAAACTATCAGACATTGATATTCACATAATAAACCCATCTGGGTTTTGTGGGCTTTCTGGAAAGGGAAATTGGAATTCAGTTGACAGTTTACTACTGTTAGACTAACTAGAGATTTACGTTACTCACTATATTGAAATCTGTATTTGGATCACACCGAGGCTGCCGTAGCTCTGTACACATGGGACAAAGATTATCTGCATTCCTGACTCTCTCAGTCAGCTCCCTCTTGCCATCGCAAGTTCCCAAGAAAAAAATGCAAAACTGGGAAAGTGCCTAAAGCAACTACACGATGTGCACAATTATTAGGCAAGTGAGTATTTTGACCATATCAACATTTTCATGCATATTGTCCAACTCCAATCTGTATATACTTGAATGCTTATTGGGTTTAAGCATATCAGGTGATGTGTATTTGTGTAATGAGGGAGAGTGTGACCTAAGAAGATCAACACCCTATTAAAAGGTGTGCACAATTATTGGGCAGCTTCTTTTCCTCAGGCAAAATGGGCCAAAAAAAGAGATTTAACTGACTCTGAAAAGCCAAAAATTGTAAAAAATCTTTCAGAGCGATGCAGCACTCTTGGAATTGCTAAGATATTGGGGCATGATCACAGAACCATCAAAGTTTTCTTGCAAATAGTCAATAGGGTCGCAAGAAATGTGTTGAGAAAAAAAAAAGAAAAAAAAAAAAAAGACGCTAATTCCCTGCCAAAGATTTGAGAAGAATCAAATGTGAAGCTACCAGGAACCCATTGTTCTCCAGTACTGTCATATTCCAGAACTGCAACCTACCTGGAGTGCCCAGAAGTACAAGATGTTCAGTGCTCAGAGACATGGTCAAGGTAAAGAAACCTCACTTTTACGTTCTTAAATATTCAGGTTTGAGGTTTAACATTTAGGATTGACCGAGAGCACTGCAGGTGTTCAATAATGACATAAATCCTCAAAAACACAACTTGATTAATAATTGTGCACACAGTGTAATAGTAAACAGCAGAAAAATCCCTTATCAAGCTAGGACAGCACGGATGATACTCTACAAATTAAACAAAAAGCTGACTTTAGGCCTCTACCAGGGATGCCATATTCACTCAATTCATACTATTTGCAGGTACACTATATTACCAAAAGTATTGGGATACCTGCTTTTATACGCACGTGAACTTTAATGGCATCCCAGTCTTAGTCCGTAGGGTTCAATATTGAGTTGGCCCAACCCTTGCAACTATAACAGCTTCAACTTTTCTGGGAAGGCTGTCCACAAGGTTTAGGAGTGTGTCTATGGAAATGTTTGACCATTCTTCCAGAAGAGCATTTGTGAGGTCAGGCGCTGATGTGGACGAGAAGGCCTGGCTCACAGTCTCCACTCTAATTCAACCCTATCGGGTTGAGGTCAAGTCTCTTTGCAGGCCACTCAAGTTCCTCGACCCCAAACTTGTGCATCCATGTCTTTATGGACCTTGCTTTGTGCACTGGGTGAAATCATTTGGTGGAGGGGGGATTATGGTGTGGGGTTGTGTTTCAGGGGTCGGGCTTAGCCCTTTAGTTCCAGTAAAGGGAACTCTTAAAGAGGAAGTAAACCCCGATGGGTTTTATTTCCTCTTAGTACCCCTGCAAAGTAAAAGCATAATGGGCTAGCATGCATCGCATTGCATAATGCACCCATTATGTGGCACTTACCTGAAAACAAAGCCTACGCTGGAGGCCGCATCCATCTTCGCCCCTCTTCCTTCCGGGGCCACGGACTCCGGTTCTGTGACTGGCCAGAGCCGAGTGACGTCAATCCCATGCATGCGTGCGGGATCCGTCAGTCACGGCAGTTGCAAGTGAAGAAACAGCATGGAGGGCTTTTTCTTCACAACGCATGTGCCGATGACATCATCGGCACAGTTTACAGCAAATATCTCCTAAACGGCGCACAGTTAGGAGATATTTCCACTACCTATAGGTAAGCCTTATTTTAGGTAAAAGTCACAATCAGAAGTTTACAACCACTTTAAAAGGTGTCAGCATACCAAGACATTTTGGAAAATTTCATGCTCCCAACTTCCTGTTCCAACATGACTGCGCACCAGTGCACAAAGCAAGTTCCATAAAGACATGGATGAGCGAGTTCAGGGTTGAGGAACTTGACTGGCCTGCACAGAGTCCTGATCTCAACCAGGCAGAAAACCTTTGGGATGAATTAGAGCGGAGACTGCGAGCCAGGCCTTCTCGTCCACATCAGTGTCTGACCTCACAAATGCGCTTCTGGAAGAATGGTCAAACATTCCCATAGACACACTCCTAAACCTTGTGGACAGCCTTCCCAGAAGAGCTGAAGCTGTTATAGCTGCAAAGGGTGGGCCAACTCAATTGTGAAACCCTATGGATCAAGAATTGGATGCTAATAAATTTCATGTGAAGGTAAAGGCAGGCGTCCGAATACTTTTGGTAATATAGTGTATATGGACAGTATCTTGTTGAAAAATTATAAAAATTACCTAAAAAAAAAAAAAAAAGTGTTTTTTTTCTAGACCAAGCTTCTGTAGTCACCAGCAGTGCATGTTTTTCAAACTTATTCAAAGAATCTGCAGTAAAATAATTTGTGTATTTTTAAAATTGTAATAAAGTGGTGCTTCTTCTTTGAGGACCACAAAGTACGCAATACTGAATATTACGGAGAACTAGGACTGAGAATCACTGCAACCAGTCTTTAAAGTGGTTGTATAGTCATTTTTTTTTTACTTTTACCTACAGGTAAGCCTAGATAAAGCTTACCTGTAGGTAAAAAAAAATATCTCCTAAACCTTTACGGTTTAGGAGATATTCCCCTTGCTATGAACCGCTGACTGCAGCGTCGCATGCGCACAGGGGATTCTCGGCTGAAGGCCGGCAACTGTCGGACCATGCCGAGTAAGAAATCTCCCGCGCGCATGCGCTGGAGTGACGACATCGCGGTTTCAGCCACTCACAGTAGAAAAAAAAATTTTTTTTTGCGGGTATACAACCGCTTTAAATGTCTTTTCCTGTACCAGATTCTCACAGAGCAACTGTTCAGTGACCATGATAATGTGTACAATGTTTGAATCCTAGCAAGGTCATTTAATCTTTGGCATCCTTGGTTCTAGCACATTTGCTAGAACCAGGGATGCGCAAATCATATCCCCCGACACCCAGAACATGCAATTTCGGGCGCTGGGCAGGTTTTTTTTTTTTTTTTTTAACATTTAGCCCCACTGCGGGCAAGCTGCAGTGTTTACTTTGTTTTCAGCTGGAGACTCTCTTTTCACTAACAACAATCTGAGTGGCTGGTTAGCCATTAGATCACTTTTAGGTCGTCGCCCCCCCTTTGCTGGCGTTTCTCAGGCTTACCATTCTCACCAGCGAGCCCAGGAAACATGGATCTGACGCTTTCCAAAAAAAAAATAAAAATGTTAACATCCGCCATAAACCAGAAGTAACATTATGACGTTGCTCCTGGCCTCCTAGATAATAGAGGTGAGGAGAGGCGATCTGGTCTCTCCTTACCTCTATGGCCAGTCGTGTGAACCGCCAGATTGTTTCCTGGGCTCGCCGCCGGTGAGAATGGCAAGCCTACAAAAAAACAAACAAAAAAAAAAACAAAAAAGACACTGGCAAGCCCAGGAAACAATCCAGTGGTTTGCACGACTGGCCATAGAATAGAGGTGAGACCAGATCGTCTCTCTTCGCCCTTATGAGGCTGGGAGCAACGTCATAATTTCACTTTTGGTTTATGATGGATGTAAACAATTTTTTCTTTTTTCTTTTTTAAAACTCTGGATCAATTTTTTATTTTTTTTTGCACACTGCAAGGTCTCTCCCCAACCTGCTAGTCCCAGGCGTGGTAGACATTAAAAGCTTAAGTCGCTATAAAGCCCCTTTCATTTTTAAAAAGCCCCAGACATTCCTAAAAGCATCTCTAGCTAATAAAAGACCATCAATCCATCACCTTATTTAAATACGGTTTTGGTTAAAAAAAAAAAAAAAAATTATTAGGATAAGTAGATTGTCACGAGGGACAAGCTGATTGGGACCCTGAATTAGTCCCTTGGACAAGTACTGAAAAATTTCCACACCCCTGTAGAACAATACTGCAACATGTCAAAGCAGACTTAAGATTCATATTAATAGGTTCTTAGCATTTATTCAAAACATTTTACCTGAACCAGCTCCCTGTATGCCGACTTAGCAAGGTTAAAAGGCACCAGCAGGTTGGATGCCAAAAAGTACAGCACTTCGAGTCCAGTGAAAATCATGGCAAACTTGTTAATGACGACGATGGTCTCAATGGGAACAAGGCAGAGGCGAGCCAGCAGGGGGACCATGTGAGCGGAGAAAAGCCAGATCTGTTTTGTCTTCATCACACAGGAACAGAGAGTACAGACGACCAACTGGCCTGTAACATAATGTCACAATGACCACGAGTTACACCTCCAGTAGCATAAAAAGGTTATTAGAGGCAATTTGTTGCTGGGAAAAGGGGGTCAATCAGAAAACTTATATCAAGGAAAAGTGTCAATCGCAACTAGATTGTGAGGGTCACTTTGCTTGCACAAGTTAGAAAATGCAAAACATTTAATTGGTTCATTTAGACCCATTTTTCTAGTCCAAGAATTGCTGGAAAAGAAAAAAATCATGCAATATACTATCCCTCATCTCTCCCATCAAAGTTTAGAAACTTTCTTTGTTAATACTAAAGATTATGTAGCTAAGCAACTTTATCATATAAAACAAAGCCTTTATGACCCATAGAAATTAGATAACTGCTGCCTAAACCCTGTGGAAACTGAAAGGATTGAAACAATTCTGTAATGTCTCAGCAAGTTCAGCCAATGGATCAGGAGAGAGTAATGCTGGCCATATACTATACGAAAAATCGGCTGAAATTCGGTCATTTGGCCAGTTCATTTGTTTTTCGGCCAGTTAATGGGCACAAAATCGAAAATCGTTGGGACGTTTGAGCCGTTTGAAAATTTTCTGCTGAACAAACGATAAATTGAAAGGGTAATGTGCTTACTGTCCGAACTGTTTGCATTAGTTATATGTTAAAAAAAACAAACAAAAAATGGATTCATGTATGTCCACCGAGCGATTTATCGGTCATTAAATGATGGCACTATCATTTGCTCTCACGGCCGAATGTTCATTTTTCGAAAATGGGTTCGGATGATTTTTCGTATAGTGTATGGCCAGCATTAGACTACTAGTCAGGGCAGGTTAATATATTGTTCACCTAAAAGCATATGTCCAGCCAAAATGAGATTTTTAAAAAAAGTTTTGGCTAGACTAGAGTGTGGAATGACTAGAAACCTTGCCAGGTTTTAACTGCTATTCTGGGCTTTGTCACAGAGATTTCCCCTCAGTAATAGAAAGCCGAGTTGTAGCCTTTCCTTATCCAATAAACAAAAAAGAAAAACACGAAATAAAATAGGAATTTTTACTTCCCTGTATATTCCATATTTTGGAGTACAATGCAGGGCAACAAATGATAGGCAATGGCTTATATGCTGCTAATTTCAGGTGATTGTGCACTGGTCTAGGCTATGCTGGGAACACCCCCATTGAACCCTCATATAACCCCACCCCCTCTGTGGAACTCTAGTGTCGCTAGTGTCCTTAAGATGATGGACCACTCAAATGGAAAAGGTTACACGCCCAGAAATGTTAAGTACCTGCAGTGGCCAGGCAGCTGCACTGCAATGAAGTTTTACAACACCAGCTGCTGGAAAGTTAAGTATAAAACCTCTTCTTTTAGGCTAGGTTCACATCTTATCGGGTGCAGGAAGGCATGTAATCGCAAGCCTTCCCGCAAACGCAGAGAAAAATGCAATGCTGCTTAGGAGATGCGTGGGGAGATCAATAATTCTGATATCACCCTATGCACTGGGAACCGCACTGAACTATGTGTTTTTTTCCCTGCTACATCTTTGGAAATGGTGCAGGGACCTTTTACTTGCATTTTCAGAGATACATCAGCCCATTCAAATGAATGAGCTGCTGTGCCCGAGCAAACGTTGCTGCAAGAATCCGCATAGATGTGTATCAGGGTTTAAAAAGGCAGGCCTTTTTGCTGATTTGATCATGTAGAGACAGAGGGGTTGATTTACTAAAACTGGAGAGTGCAAAATCTGGAGCAGCTGTGCACATTAGACATACAGCTTCTAACGTCAGCTAGTTTAATTAATTTGCAAAAAAAAAACCTGGAAGCGGATTGGTTTTTATGCAGAGTTGCCCCAGATTTTGCACTCTCCAGTTTTAGTAAATTAACCACAGAGTGACTCATTGGCAAAGGATTTCCAAGGCCAGGCTGCACTGCATTAAAAAAGCCAAGCAGTCGCAGTTTGTTCAGTAGCACAATTGAGCAGCCACCAATAGCAGAGTGCTTTCCACTGTCTGCAATGCACATAGTTATGAGCACTTACAGGAACAATCAAGTGTATAGGTAACCAACTATTGAAAAGGGGCTTTAGGAAGTCAGGTAATTTTCAAACCATGGGCTGCCAACTATCAATTATAAGCACCTACAGTGAGGGAAAAAAAAGTAATTGATTCCCTGCTGATTTTTTACGTTTGCCCACTGACAAAGAAATGATAAGTCTATCATTTTAATGGTAGGTTTATTTTAACAGTGAGAGAAAGAACAAAAAAAAATATCCAGAAAACTGTCTTTTCAAAAAGTAATAACATGATTTTCATTTTAATGAGTAAAATAAGTATTTGATCCCCAATCAGCAAGATTTCTGGCTCCCAGGTATCTTCTATACAGGTAACAAGCTGATATTAGGAGCACTGTCTTAAGGCTGGGTTCACACTGCTGCGGTGCGGGAACGCAGCGAATTTACTGCGGGTTCCCGCACCGCACCAACTCGCACGGCAGTTCACACTGCCATATGCGAACTGCTGGGGAGTGTCATACAATGTTAATGACACCCCCAGTTCAGCCCGCATATCGCAATGCGAACTGACAATTCGGACACTTTCGGATCGCATAGGTGTGAACACCCATGCGATCCGATTTTGGTCCGAACAAAAAAAAGGGTCCTGTGCGAGTTTGGACCGAATGCGGTGCGATATCAGCCATACTATCTGTATGGCTGATATCGCACAGCACAGACATCGCATGTGATGTGAACAGCAGTGCGCTGCGAATCACATGCGATGTCTGCAACGGCAGCAGTGTGAACCCAGCCTTAAGGGAATGTTCCTAATCTTAGCTTGTTACCTGTATAAAAGACACCTGTCCACAGAAGCAATCAATCAGATTCCAATCTCTCCACAGTGGCCAAGACCAAATAGCCGTCAAGGATGTCAGAGACAAGATTGTAGATCTACACAAGGCTGGAATGGGCTACAAGACCATCACCAAGCAGCTTGGTGCGAGGGTGACAACAGTTGGTGCGATTATTCGCAAATGGAAGAAACACAAAAAAACTGTCAATCTCCCTCTGTCTGGAGCTCCATGCAAGATCCATCTTCTCGTGGAGTTTCAATGATCATGAGAACGGTGAAGAATCGGCCCAGAACTACACGCAAGGCATGTATATAGAAATTATGTGCAGCTCTCAAATATGATTAAACAATGAAGTGAATAACCACAAAAAAAGTTTGTATATCTACACATTTGTGTGTAAAAAATTACATGAAAAATCTAAATCAATATGTGAAATGCAAAAAAACTACAAACAATATTAATATAGAACAATGGCACGAATATCACAAGACATCCAATATTTAGTGAGTCCATATATTATAATCAGTGAAAAAAGTCCATAAACAAATAATGGGAAGAAAATGACTTCTAAACCATGAAAGACTTCTCCATGTGACATCTATATTTAAGTGTAAAAATGACAGTGAAACGGCTTACCGGAGTAAGAGGACTCAAATGGGCCTATGCACAATGAGTGAGTAGGGCTCGTGGTTTGAAACACCAATGCATGGAACATCTACGCTTGTGGTCAGGATCAGAGTGGAAGAGGTCCATCTGTCCAGGGATCAACAAAAGACAGCAATCTATGGGATTGGCCAGCGTGATATGCTGGGTCCTCTCAAGCGGTCACACAACACAGGCAAAAAAGGGAGAAAAAAAAACTCCACATAGTGTAAACCAGTATAAAAAATTTATACTTTTATTAAAAGTAGGGAACACTTGCAATTAGTAGGTGTAAAAAGCGCTTATAATGTACAATATGACCAATGCAATGGCATCCGCAGGGCTCAGCCCGACGCGTTTCGTCAAGCCTGCTGTAGCCACTGCATTTAAATAAGATATAAAACCCCCAATCCTGTAAATGCCCACCTGCAATTGCGATGTGTGTTTCTGACGAGATAACATAGCACTTCCTGTTTAGCAAAATGGCGCTGGGGCCATTTAGGTTGAATAACCCATAGACACTATGGGGGCGGCTCGATGCTGGTCCAGCCTCGCTCTAATCACCGAACAGAGTGTACAAATCAGCCAACACGCGGAACACCCTGTATGGACGTCAGCAATAACCTCACCTAGATCACTCCCACCAGACCATCTGCGGTTCAAGCCTCGCTCTCAAATAACCAGAGCGGCTGATATGTGCGCCGCATCAACAGGAAGTTAAAGGCGATGGCACCACCATGTATTTTTTACAAAGAGGAAGCAAATAGTCACATTCAGAGTTGTAAGCATTTTTAAAAAAACACTGAATCGAGAAGAAAAATATATGAAAATGAAGCAATTACAGGACTGGTCATTATCATGAACTCCCCATATATATATAAAAAAGGTTATACAACTGATAAGTATAATCGAGTACAATTACTTACAATTTTTTTTTACAGCTGCTTAATTCATACAATCTATAAAATGCAATTTTTAAAAAAATCAGATTATTAAAAGTAAAAAAATATAAATAAAAATAAAACTTTGAAAGAAATTGAAATTTTTTAAAATTAGAATCAAAAGATGTATTATGCATAATTGCTCTAATCTCTATCTTTAGTTTATAAATGTAATATGTCAATGTTGGCTTATTTGTTATATGTGCTTAGCGAAGTTGATTTGTAATAGGATTATTCCTTTATTTGTCATTTATTTTTTAATATGATTGGATGTAACTGAAAAAATCTCTGAATAAAGAACAATACCTTAAAAAAAAAAATGCATGTCCCAGTCGATGTTTAAACCTAAAGGGGAGTGGCATTGAAGCTCATAAATCCCAAAAGTGTTGAGGCGTGACACGCCCATGGTTGTTGCCCCGCCCCTCCAAGGGGGAATGTACCTTGTCAATAACCAGAAATTCAGTACCTCTGGGATCTCGGTTATGAAAAACTGTCGATAATGTCTGGGGACATGTTTAGTGTCCCCCTTCCTAATAAGGGTTATGTGCTTGTTAACTTTTATAGAAAAAGCACGGATTGTTCTCCCCACATATTGCTTGCCACAAGGGCAGGTAAGCAAATATACCACGTTCTTTGTGGCACATGTACAAAAATGTTTGATGTCGTATGAACGTTTGGTAGTAGCAGATTTAAACTGTAGGGTCTTATGTCGTCCCCGTGTATTATAATGACATACATTACACTTCTTGCATTGAAAGTATCCAATGAGGTTATGAAAAAGGACGCTCTTACAGGGGAAATGATATTAGGTGCAATTTTGCTTTGCAAAGATGGAACATCCCTATATATCACTCTGGGATGGTCTGGTAGTAACGAACCTAAAATGTTATCCCTTTTTAAAACCTCACAATGTTTATGAATGATGGACTTAATCTGCACGTGTTTGGTGAAGAATGAAGTGATCAGTGACCACTTAAAGGTCTCATTAGAATCCGTGCAGGGTATATCCATCAATAAAGACTTTCGCTCAGTTTCTAAGGCTTTCTGTAAGTACTCTTAAGTTGCGTAAGTGAGGGATCCTTGAACCAAAAATGTTTTGGATTGGATTGCCTCTATACCCAGCTGATGTGGTATGCTGGTGTACAGAGAGGCCACATCAGCTGTAGCAATAATGTAATCACCCCGTACATTGACACCTTCTAGCAACTTGATGGTCTCTCTAGCGTCTTTCAAATATGGGGGTGTACATTTAACTAGTTGCTGGAGAGAGAAAGCAATATAAAGCCCCAACCGTGAGGTTATCAAATTGAGCCATTCCAACATTTTTTGTTCAAGGATCCCTCACTTACCCATCTTCAGAGTACTTACATTGAGTTGTTGGAGTTCCCACCCAGCACAATTATTTTTGGTTCGGCAATCTTTTCTTCTTCAACAGAGAGGGGTGGCAATGGGGGCTAAATTTGCCCCTAGCCTCTCCAATTTATTTATAACTAAGTGGGAGGAGGATGTCGTCTACGCCCAGGAAAGGCCAGAATTGGTCCTTTGGGCCAGATATATATAGACGACATCCTCCTCCTGTTGGATGGCAGTCCTGATTCTCTTAACCAGTTTTTAACGTCTCTCAACGAAAACGATCAAGGTATTTCCTTGACTCATGAGTCTAGTCTTAGGGGAATACATTTCTTGGACTTGGATATTGAGATCGTTGATCATCAGTTTAAATTTAAAACCCATTTGAAGTCAACCGACCGTAATGGGTTAATCCCTATGGACAGATTTCACCACAGATCTTGGCTGCGCTCAGTCCCGCGCAACCAATTTTTGAGATCCAGGCTCATGTCTTAAAACAGAGATTTTTGGATAAGGTATATGCGCGGGTGTAGGTTGAGACTGAATTTCAAAAAGCCTTAGGAACCGAGCAAAATTCTTTATTGATGGATAAACCCCGCACGGATCCTAATGAGACCTTTAAGTGGTGTCATTAATCACTTCATTCTCCACCCAACACACGCAGATTAAGACCATCATTCATAAACATTGGGACGTTTTAAAAGGGAAAAAAGTTTTAGGTTCGTTATTACCAGACCAGCCCAGAGTGATATATAGGGGTGTTTCATCTTTGCAAAACAAAATTGCACCTTATATCATCAATCCCCCTGTAAGAGCGTCCTTTTTTCATAACCTCATTGAATACTTCCCATGCAAGAAGTGTAATGTATGTCATAATACACAAGGACGACATAAGACCCTACAGTTCAAATCTGCTACTACCAACAGTTCATATGACATTTTTGTACATGTGCGACAAAGAACATGGTATATTTGCTTACCTGCCCTTGTGGCAAGCAATATGTGGTGAGAAAAATCCGTGCTTTTTCTGTAAGGGATAACGAGCACGTAACCCTTATTAAAAAGGGGGACACTAAGCATAATGTCCCCAGAGATTATCGACAGTTTCATAACAGAGATCCCAGAGGTACTGAATTTCTGGTTACTGACAGGTACATTCCCCCTTGGAGCGGCGGGGTAACAAGCAGGGTCGTGTCATGCCTCAAAACTTTTTTGGATTTATGAGCTTCAATGGCACTCCTTTAGGGTTAAACATCGAATGGGACATTAATGCATTTATTAATAAGTCATGATAATCAATTATGTATAATACATCCTTTGTTTCTAATTTTAAAAATTTCAATTTCCTGAAAAATTCTATTTTTATTTATATTTTTTTATTTTTAATATTCTTCTGATTTTTTTCAATTGCAATATATTATATATATTTATTATCAATTAAGCAGTTGTAAAAAAATTGTAATTAATTGTGCCCGATTATACCAGTTGTATAACCTTTTTTATATAAGGGGGCTTCATGATAATGACCAGTCCTGTGATTGCTTCATTTTCATTTATTTTTTCTTTATTCTGTGTTTTTTTTAATGCTTACAACTCTGAATGTGACTATTTTCTTCCTCTTTGTAAAAAATACATGGTGGTGTCATGGGCTTTAACTTCCTGTTGATGATGTGGCGCACATATCAGCCGCTCTGGTTATTGTAGAGTGAGGCTTGAACCGCAGATGGCCTGGTGGGAATGATCTAGGCGAGGTTATCGCTGAAGTCCATACAGGGTGTTCCACGTGTCGGCCAATTTGTACACTCTGTTCTGTGATTAGAGTGAGGCTTGACCAGCATCGACCCGTCCCCATAGTGTCTATGGGTTATTCAACCTAAATCAGATTGAGGCTTGGAACGCGCGCCATTTTGCTAAATAGGAAGTGCCATGTTATCTCGTCAGAAGCACAGATCGCAATCACAGGTGGGCATTTACAGGATTGGGGGTTTCATATCTTATTTAATTGCAGTGGCTACAGCAGGCTCATGCCACAAATGGTCTCCTTAGACGAAACGCGTTGGTATGAGGCCTGTGAATGCCATTGCGTTGATCATGTTGTACATTATAACTGTTTTTTAAACCTACTAAATGCGAGTGTTCCCTACTTTTAATAAACGTATCAATTTTTTATACTGGTTTACACTATGTGGAGTTTTTTCTCCCTTTTTTGCCTGTATTGTGTGACCGCTTGAGAGGACCCAGCATATCACGCTGGCCATTCCCAAAGATTGCCATCTTGTGTTGATCCCTGGATGGATGGATCATGTTCCATGCACTGGTGTTTCACACCACAAGCCCTACTGACTCATTGTGCATAAGCCCATTTGAGTCCTTTTACTCCAGTAAGCCTTTTCACATCCGGTGGTGGTTTTACTGTCATTTTTCACCTAAATATAGATGTCACGTGGAGAAGTCTTTCCTGGTTTAGAAGTCATTTTCTTCCCATTATTTGTTTATGGACTTTTTTCACTGATAATACATGGACTCACTGAATATTGGATGTTCTATATTAATATTGTTTGTAGTTATTTACATTTCACATATTGATTTTTCATGTCATTTTTTACACCCAAATGTGTAGATAAGATATTTTTTTGGGTTACTCACATTTACTTCATTGTTTTTTCATATTTGAGCGTTGCACATAAATTCTATATACATTTTTTTGGTTTGCACTTGTTTGGTGTTGTGCTGGCTGCTATTTGATTATCTTGTCAGCGCAATATATATCAATTTTTCCAATAATCTCAAGGCAGCTGGGACCACAGTCACAGAAAACAATTGGTAACACACTAGGCCGTGAAGGACTGAAATCCTGCAGCGCCTGCAAGGTCCCCCTGCTCAAGAAAGGACATGTACAGGCCTGTCTGAAGTTTGCTAATGAACGAATCTGAATGATTCCGAGGAGAACGGAGAACTGGGTGAAAGTGTTGTGATCAGATTAAACCAAAATCAAGCTCTTTAGGATCAACTCAACTTGCCGTGTTTGGCATAGGAGGAATGCTGCCTATGACCCCAAGAACACCATCCCCATCATAAAACATGGAGGTGGAAACATTATGCTTTGGGGGAGTTTTTCTGCTAAGGGGACAGGACAACTTCACCGCATCAAAAGGGACAATTGATGAGGTTATGTACTATCAAATCTTGGGTGAGAACCTCCTTCCCTCAGTAAGGGCATTGAAAATGGGTCATGGGTGGGTATTCCAACATGACAATGATTCAAAACACACACACAAGGCAACAAAGGAGTGGTTTAAGAAGAAGCACATTAAGGTCCTGGAGTGGCCTAGCCAGTCTCCAGACCTTAATCCAATAGAAAATATGTATGGGAAGCTGAAGGTTTGAGCTACCGTCAGCCTCGAAACCTTAATTACCTGGAAAGGATCTGCAAAGAGGAGTGGGACAAAATCCATCCTAAGATGTGTGCAAACCTGGTGGCCAACTACAAGAAATGTCTCACCTCTGTGATTGCCAACAAGGGTTTTGCCACCAAGTACTAAGTCAGGTTTTGGGAAGAGGTCAAATACTTATTTCACTCATTAAAACACAAATCAATTTATAACTTTTTAAAATGCGTTTTTTTGGATATTTTTGATGTTATTCTGTCTCTCACTGGTAAAATAAACCTACCATTAAAATTATAGACTGATCATTTCTTTGTCATAGTTACATAGTTACATATAGTAGGTGAGGTTGAAAAAAGACACAAGTCCATCAAGTCCAACCTATGTGTGTGATTATGTGTCAGTATTACATTATATATCCCCGTATGTTGCGGTCATTCAGGTGATTATCTAATAGTTTCTTGAAGCTATCAATGCTCCCTGCTGAGACCACCGCCTGTGGAAGGGAATTCCACATCCTTGCCGCTCTTACAGTAAAGAACCCTCTACGTAGATTAAGGTTAAACCTCTTTTCTTCTAATTGTAATGAGTGGCCACGAGTCTTAATAAACTCCCTTCTGCGAAAAAGTTTTATCCCTATTGTGGGGTCACCAGTACAGTATTTGTAAATTGAAATCATATCCCCTCTCAAGCGTCTCTTCTCCAGAGAGAATAAGTTCAGTGCTTGCAACCTTTCCTCATAACTAAGATCCTCCAGACCCTTTATTAGCTTTGTTGCCCTTCTTTGTACTCGCTCCATTTCCAGTACATCCCTCCTGAGGACTGGTGCCCAGAACTGGACGGCATACTCTAGGTGCGGCCAGACCAGAGCCTTGTAGAGTGGGAGAATTATCGTTTAATCTCTTCCGTTGATCCCCCTTTTAATCCCCCTTTGTCAGTGGGCAAACAAACTTTGTCAGCAGGGGATCAAATACTTTTTTCCCCTCACTGTATCTACACTCCCCATCTATAGAGATTACTTCTAACATTGAATTAAAAAGGTAAAGTTGGCAGGTTTTACAGCGTTTCAAGGTAAATAGATATCACTCACCTACTAGTGCAGTGAGAAACCGGTTCATAGACAATGGCTCTAGATGCATAGGCCCTTCATAGCCGGACTCCTGTTCACTGCGAACATAATCCCTAATATATGAACAATGGAATCATAAGTTAACAATTTGCTAACACAGCAAAAACCATTTGATTTTGTTTTTTTACTTGTCATGCATAAAGAGTAGAAACAATATTTAGAAAGCAAAACGTTTACTTATGACAAGGCCGCTAACGATCCAGCACCCCCATAATCCTTTTGTCCTCCTGTGTGGATATTGTCTCCTGTCAGGCTAGGTTCACATCTGTGCGGGTCTGTACCTGTTTCCACAGCCGCAACCACCTGCACAGAAAAATGCAGGAGATGCATGCAGGTGGCATTAATCCTAATGGTACGCCATGTGCACTGGGAACTGCACTATACTTGCAGTTCCTGTGCGGGCTGTGATTCCAGAAATGGTGGAGGGACCTTTTCCTTGCATTTCGCAGAGCCGCATTAATGTGCACCTAGCCTAAAATACACTACTTACCTTCGCCACACTGCAGTGTTGCCCTCTGTCATGCCCTTCCTACTGTTTCCACCTCCCACACATTGCTATTGGCTCATCACTATGATGGGCTGCCTTACTGACCAACAGGAGTGTGCATGAAGCAGGACTGGGCAGGCACGCTTCAACACTAGAAGTTTTAGGGCTTTGTCTATTACAACAGCCTAACATTCAGGAATAAGAATGTGGATCTGGAGGATGCTGCAGGTTTTTCTATGCACCTTTAAAGTACACATACTTGACCTGATAGTGCACTTTGCCTTTTTGCCTTGACAGAACCGTTCAAAGATTCAGAAGGAGGTCAATCCTTTTTAATCAATTTAATTAAGTTACTGTATATTTCCATAGCGCTTTTCTCCCCGAGGACGCAAAGCACTTATCAAATTGGTGTTGGGGCAGACTGGAGGTGAGGCAGCCATCTTAGGTGCACTCAGTAGAATATTATATTACTAGGCCCAACTAAAGGCAGGAGCCAAATTACCATATTTATCGGCGTATAACACGCACTTTTTTCCCCTTAAAACCAGGGGAAAATCGCAGGTGCGTGTTATACACCGATCCCCTGCGATCCCGACCTGTCACATTTTCAAAATCGCCGATCGCGATTTTAAAATGGCGCCGCCGGCGCCGAAATACACAGAGCCGGTCCTCGGCTCTTTCCGGCGGCTGTCGTTCATTTTCGGCTCCACTCGTAGTCCCGACTAGGTTCGGATAGCTCCGCTCGGGACGAGTGGAGCCGAAAATGAACGACAGCCGCCGGAAAGAGCCGAGAACCGGCACTGTGTATTTCGGCGCCGGCGGCACCATTTTCAAATCGCGATCGGCGATTTTGAAGCCCAGAATGGCTGGGATCACTGGGGCAAGGCTGCACTGGGGAAGGCTGCACTGGGGAAGGCTGCACTGGGGAAGGCTGCACTGGGGAAGGCTGCACTGGGGAAAGCTGCACTGGGGAAAGCTGCACTGGGGAAAGCTGCACTGGGGAAAGCTGCACTGGGGAAAGCTGCACTGGGGAAAGCTGCACTGGGGAAGGCTGCACTGGGGAAGGCTGCACTGGGGAAGGCTGCACTGGGGAAGGCTGCACTGGGGAAGGCTGCACTGGGGAAGGCTGCACTGGGGAAGGCTGCACTGGGGAAGGCTGCACTGGGGAAGGCTGCACTGGGGAAGGCTGCACTGGGGAAGGCTGCACTGGGGAAGGCTGCACTGGGGAAGGCTGCACTGGGGAAGGCTGCACTGGGGAAGGCTGCACTGGGGAAGGCTGCACTGGGGAAGGCTGCACTGGGGAAGGCTGCACTGGGGAAGGCTGCACTGGGGAAGGCTGCACTGGGGAAGGCTGCACTGGGGAAGGCTGCACTGGGGAAGGCTGCACTGGGGAAGGCTGCACTGGGGAAGGCTGCACTGGGGAAGGCTGCACTGGGGAAGGCTGCACTGGGGAAGGCTGCACTGGGGAAGGCTGCACTGACAAGGCTGCACTGACAAGGCTGCACTGACAAGGCTGCACTGACAAGGCTGCACTGACAAGGCTGCACTGACAAGGCTGCACTGACAAGGCTGCACTGACAAGGCTGCACTGACATGGCTGCACTGACATGGCTGCACTGACAAGGCTGCACTGACAAGGCTGCACTGACATGGCTGCACTGACAAGGCTGCAATGATGGGCGTTTAAATGTAAGTTTTTTTTCCCTTCAACTTCCCTCCTAAAAGTTTTTTTTTCCTTAAAATTCCCTCCTAAATTGGGGTGCGTGTTATACGCCGGTGCGTGTTATACATTGATAAATACGGTACCTACAAGTATGTCTATGAAGTGTGGGAGAAAAAAAGTTCAGAAAGACTGCACAGGTAGAATCTTGCAAACTCTAAGCAGGTAATGTCTTGACTACCAGGGACCACAGTGCTTTAAGGCAGAAGTGCCTACCACTAAGCCACCGCTAACTGGAATAATCTATTTAGGACGTTCTGACCTTGTCACCATATTTTTAAATGTTATTAGCAGCTGCTAACACAAGGTGAATTGTATTTTCAGTTCATAGTCCTTTTAGGCAGGCAACCAAAAAAATCCCATCAAACACATAACGACATTACAGATACAGCCCATGTAATAAGCTAAAACTAAAATCTACAAAGACACGTGATAATGCTGCAATTTCCCTTATCACACGCCTGATCATAAGAGAGATTGAAACTGACATTTGTGCATCTCTGGACAATGACCCATGCACCCTCCTCACCTGGAAATCTGATGTCCTGTGTAAAGCAGCAAAGCAGTTACAAAGTAGAGGTACAGCTTAGCGAGATGCTGGCGAGGTAAAGTCAAAAGAACAACACTTAGGATGTAACCTGCAGAAGTAAATAAGAAATTGGGTAATTAAAAAATAGCACACAGAGTTGTACATTTGTGTCATTGGATAAAAAAAAAAAAAAAAAAATAGAATAAAAAGTGAAAGAGCTGCCCCAGCAACGATTTTAAGTTGTTTTCTGAACTACTAGGACATGTTGCTTGTCTGCTGCTTCAGTGAACGTCAATCCACCAAACTGAATATAACAGTTGCACAGCAGTTACAGAGTTTACAAAGGGCCTAAGGATTGCGGGTACTGCTATATGCCAATATAGTGGGTTTTTAACCCGATCGCTGCCAAAGCCCTTTTTGCACCCATGTTTAAAAAAATCATTTTAGGACTGAAGATTGCATAAAACCCCAAAAACATATTTTCTGAAAGCATACACTCTAAAGAATAAAATAGGGGTAGATACAGTTTTTTTATGTCAAGCGCCATTACCGCAAAGGTCTGGGAAATGCAACATTTCAGTAAAAAATGCACTTGTTAATTTTAGGGCACACAAACGCACAAAATTACCAAATTTTTTGGAAAAATATAAGACACGATGTTGCGCCAAGTAAATAGATACCAAACATGTCAAACCTTAAATTTGCATGCACCCATGAAATGGCGACAAACTTTAGTACCCTGTATTTTCCATAGGTAATGCTTTAAAAGCCCCTCACAGGTCATCAGTTTAGTGTTACGGAGGTGGTTTGGTGCTAAAGTTATTGCTTTCACTCCAACGTGTACACTGATATGTAACATTTGTATCAAAATCAACATCTTTGTGTGTAGACTCCCCCTGACACGTATGTTTATGTTCGTAACGTGAGGGAAGGGGGTGCTCAACATTTTTTTTTGGGGGGGGGGGATTTTATGTGCTTGGGTGTAGCTTTTAAACATTTTTTTTTTTACTTAAAAAAAAAAATTAAACAATAGGTCCCCCATGTGGTGATTTTTTGGTGTCGGGATGCCTTTAATGGGACTTTCCCTGGATGTCTCACCTGTACTCCAATGTATCTATTGCAGTGCAGATGGCACAACATTAGATTGTTTCCTGGCCATGCTGGCTAGGGAAAGTGAAAAGGGAACCTGGAAGTGATGTTTTACACCTCACTTCTGGGCCAGCAAGAAGGGGAGGAGAGAGGATGTGTGTCCACTCAGCTCCCTCCTCTCTGCCCGACGGCACTCGCTATGCAGATGGAGCAGTGCACTTGTGGGATGTTTAAAAAAGTCCTGCAAGCAGCATCTTAGGGGCGCTTTAGGAGCGGTGTATACACCACCCCTAAAGTGCTCCTGCCCATTGAAATCAATGGGCAGCGCCTGCAAAGCAATTAGACAGCGGCACTATTAACCCTTCATCGGCTTCTAGTGGAGGTTAAAAGCTCGTAGCAGCTGAAAAGCGCCACTAAAACGACGGTAAAGTGGCACAACAAATAGTGGCATTTTACCGCCGACGCCCCCACCGCCCCCACCGCCTCAGTGTGAAAGTGCCCTTAAAGTGGTTCTAAAGGCTGATGGTGCGTCGTAACACAACAGCTAGCTATGGAGGCACCCTGATAAGAGCAGGAGTCAGGAGCGCCAGCGGGGGACCCAAGAAAAGGAGGACCGGAGCTGCTCTGTGCAAGCCAATTGCACAGGGCAGGTAAGTATAACATATTTAAAAAAAAATAATAATCTACCTTTAATATCACTTTAAGTGGTGTATGCCACTTTGTGGACCTATTGCTTATTTACTATTTACATCTTTACAGAATGCCAGAAGCACAGCTAACACTATACTCCTACAAATCTCACTGGCTAAGTGGGAAAGCATACCCTCATCAGCCCGCTGCTCTGACTCAGCCAATCAGAGGAAGCTTTGTATTAATTCACAGAATACAAAGCTGCTTATGAATAGCTGAGTGCCGTTCAGGTCGACTCTGCATTGTTCTAGAGACGGGAAGTGTCTGTCTCACAGCCAGAGCCCAGCACTGTGTACTGTATGGAGGTGAAGCTACATGCAGTACATACAGCACTTGGAGACACTGCAGAAGTTAGTGAAGGAAATAATTTGTTCCAAGCAAACTACAGTATTTAAAATGACAGGAAACATGTAAATCGACTAACGCTTTTATAAGCCAGCAGTTTTAAAAGCGCCAATTACTTCTTTGACCACTTTACAACCAGGATTAAAACAAAATCTTAAAACACCTAAACCCAATTTTGACGTGCGTTGGTATAACTATACACATCACAATTACTCAGTGTATCCAGGTGAATTATACTTTGTTTTTTCAGGACATTTGGCTTTAATTGGTTGGTAATGTTAATGGATTCTCCCGATCTATTCCTTTTATGAAAGGAAAACTGACCAAAAATATTTTTTTTTTTTATAAAATTTTAGCTGTATATTTTAACTGTAGCTGTATATATTTTTGCCATTACCATGACCCATCACCCAAAAAAAAACAACAAAAAAACTGCAAAATACATTTTTCTACCCGATGATCACAGTGATACCACATGTGTACTTTATTTGTTCTTTGTACCTGTAGTTAATTAAAATAACAAACATGTCATACTTACCTGATCTGTGCAATGATTTTGTACAGAGGAGCCCTGATTCTCTTCTTTTGGGGTCCCCCGAAGGCACTCCAGGTCCCTCCTCTTTGGCGAGTGTCCCATGGAATGCTGCTATCCATGGGGCACCTGTGCGGGCTCGCTCCCGAGCCACCCTGTCTGCGTCTATTGACACAGAGCGGGCATCTCGGGCCCCGCCCCCTTGTCACAACATATGAAGGAACCCCTATTTGATTATCAATCTGCCCAAAGAGGAGGGAGACAGTGGTGCTCTCGTCCACATTGCTGAATCGGGCTCAGATAAGAAAAAAAGAGGGGGGGGGGGGCAGTTGGTCTAGGGCAGTGATTGCGAACCTTGGCACCCCAGATGTTTTGGAACTACATTTCCCATGATGCTCATGCACTCTGCAGTGTAGATAAGCATCATGGGAAGTTTAGTTCCAAAACATCTGGGGTGCCAAGGTTCGCCATCACTGGTCTAGGGGAATCCTGCAGCACAGGTTTTTTACCTTAATGCATAAAATGCACTAAGGTAAAAAAAAACCTTGAGGCTTTAGAACCACTTTAATACATTCCCCGCATGAAGGTATAAAAAAAAAAAAAAAAAAATCATTTTTACAGCTTGGTGTGCTCCCCCACCTCCCTAAATACTTAACCGAGTCCTCAATCAAACCAGCACTGTGCACAGTTGGAGCTCTTCTCTCCCCTCTTCCTCTTCACACAGGTGCTCGGGCAGCAGCAGGAGCCATTGGCCACTGCTGCTGTCAACCAAACGCTGTAAGGACAACCTGGGGGGCAGGGCCAAGCTGCATTGTGTGTGCCTATGGAGCACGGCCTAAATGTTGTACCAAACTGTACCACGCACAATGTAAGAAAGTATAAGGAAATACATAAGCCCCTCTGGTGAGCAGTGCGGTAATATAACACAAACAGTGCAATCAAACTTCAAAATGAGTCCAAATGAGTCCATGTCCATAGTGGGAAAGATTGGATCTCAGGGCGGTGCTCTGGGCTCTGAGGCTTTGACCAGATCCTGAGACGAGCAGACAAAAATGATGATGGAAAACTGTCCTTTGAAGAATTCAAGGCTTACTTTGCTGATGGAATCCTAAGTGCAGAGGAGCTAAGCGAGCTTTTCCATAATATCAACACCCACAAAACTGACCCTCCCTTTCTTTTTTCCCATGATGACTACACTATGCTGACAGCTGAGCCTCCTTGGGGATCCATCCATTTCCATCACAGTCCTTGATGTCCTTCCAGTCTTTACCCTCATCCCTGGGAGTTCCGGACTAGAAGGATCTCAATGCCCATCTAGACCCTCTGTAACGGGGGGTCATGGGGTTCTGGTAAGCGGCCAGGCTCCCTCTTTTGGTGGTGGACCCACACATTTATGACCTTACATACTCTGAATCACCTGGGACTGTCAATCATCTTTTGGGTTTCCTCCCATATGGACCTTCATGACCTACTCCCTGGTTTACATTCATCACACATGGACTCATTTTGAAGTTTGATTGCACTGTTTGTGTTATATTACCGCACTGCTCACCAGAGGGGCTTATGTATTTCCTTATACTTTCTTACATTGTGCATGGTACAGTTTGGTACAACATTTAATTCATGTATATATTATACTTTCTTTGGTGTGGCACTCTTTAGCCACATATTCACTAGTTTGCTAAACGCGAGTCAATATTTTTTCTCTTTCACTTTTGTTGTGTTTGTGTCACAATCCAGGACATCGCAGCTTTATGTCACTTATTTTGTATAATTTGAATCGCAATTATTTAGTATTTTTTTTATTTTTTTTTGTTTATGGAGCATGGCCCCATGGACACACACACAGCTCGGGAGCGACCTGCAGCTTGGTATGAGCCAAGATAGTCAGCGGGGGACCCCAGAAGAGGAGGATCGGGGCTGCTCTGTGCAATGGTACTGGTAATGGCGAGTATAACCTTATTATTATTTATTTATTTTTTATTCCTTTAATAACACTTTAAGACAAACCTAACAAATGAACCTCATAACATATTCCACAGCCAGTAAAAACAATGACCTATAACAAAGATTAGATAAACATGTACAGAAATAAAATGTACAAAGTCTATAGCTGTGCAATGGTGGAAATGGTGATAAATGCGGCAGCATTGATGACTTGTAAAGAAAATCTAGCTTGTCTAGTCATGTTACTTTGGTTTTGCTCTTTTAGCACAGTCCAAGGATACAAGTCAGACATGACAGACTGCATTAATCAGAACAGCAACTAGGAATTCAAAAGAAATAAAACATTGTTAAACCACCAGAAAAATTACCTTCAAAACTTTTTCCAAAACACCCCTAAAAGTGCATTTTCATTTAAAATCTCCACTAGCCTTGATATTGGAGACTGCAGCCAATATTTGCAAGCATTACTTGCAATTAAAGTGGTTGTAAAGTTTCTTTTATTTTCGAAATACTAAACAACATGTTATACTTGCCTGTTCTGTGCAATGGTTTTGCACAGAGCAGCCCCATTCCTCCCTCTGCGGCCCTCCACCAGCGCTCCTGGCTCCTCCTTCCTTCCAAGTCCCCCTATACCATAAGGCTCGATCATGAGCCAGATTGTGTGTGTCTATTGGTTCAGCCTTAGTAACATGTTACGCCCGTGTTTACACCCCCTTATCCCCTGAGCCCCCACCCCTACCCATGACAGTGGGTGGCGAATGCTCTCCCCCACAGCAGCTGTCACATTTAAAATCAGCGCAGCTGTGCAGGGCTCCATCTGCACAGCCACATCTTTTATTTACAGAAATCTGTGAATGAGTGAACTACAGGTCCCACCTGCCATTCTCACTCATAGTGATGTATGAGCACATTGATCAGTGTGCTCGTAGTCCATTCACTTTTCCAATAGCTCTGAAACTGACAGCCTGTAGAGGTATGTGCACAGAGCTGTAGGAAGAATCTGCAGGAGCCTGACTAAATGAGACAAGGATAAATCATTTCAGAACTTTTCCCAGCTTTATTGTGACCTATAAACTCTACAATTTAATTGAAAAACAAACTGAAATCTTTTAGGATCACATACTAGCACACTATGTGAAACTTAACTGAAAACAAAGCATTCCAGCAATGCGCTGTCATCGCTGGAGGCCGCTTCCATCTTCACCCGTCTTCCTTCTGGGTCCATGGACTCCGGCTGTGTGACTGGCCGGAGCCAAGATGACATCACTTCCGTGCATGTGTGGGGGAGCCGCCGTCTACGGCACAGGATTCTGAAGGAACAGCCCAGGTGGCCGTCCCTTCAGAGCGCAAGTGCCGATGACGTCATCGGCTGCATATATAGTAAACATCCCCTAAATGGTGCACGTTTAGGAGATATTTACAGTACCTATAGGTAAGCCTTATTATAGGCTTACCTATAAGTACAAGTCAAAGATTGGAGTTTACAACCACTTTAAGATTATGGCAAAGGTGGAGGGTTGGTTTCAGGACAGAAAAAGCAGAAGCCAACAGCACAAAACACAGCCCAAGTGAAACATCACATTGAATGCAAGTAATATCTCTAATACTTTTTTTTTTTCTTTTTTTTGACTAAATGTAGATCTTTAAAGCTGTACAAATCAGTTTTGTTAACTTTTTAATCTCCCTCACAGAACAAAATCTAGATATAGATACAAGCTTTGGGGAACAGCTAACCCTTTCCTCTGGTACCATTTTTAGAAATAAGTCTCACTTTAATTATCCGACTGTGTAAAAGCTACATCCTGCAAACTCTTCATTCTTGCAGGCAGCACGTTTGCTTTGTAGCAGAAAAACTAGATTAACAGGAAATGAAGTACAGGAAGCCTAGGGATATATATTAACTGAGGAAGGGCATATTGGAGAAAGGGTGTTATGCACTATAGCAATTTTGAGAGTTCTTTTCTTAAAAGATATTCTAATATACTGTCAGGGTAACTAAAAGTGTGTCTAAGACATGCTTTAGAATTTCTCTGTACCTCTGCATGACAAACGCTGCAGGTGACAGACATATATATACCCATTGAAAGAAGGTACATGAATTTGGAGCAAGCACCGTGTGGGGAGGTACATTGAGGCCAGAATATTAATTCTCAGTGCAGCTAAGCTTCTTCCCCACCTCTAGCTGTCACACAGATCACACAGCAGCCGAGGAGTTTAGCAACTGGGTGAGCAGAGAGTGCTGGGAATTCAGAGACACTAGTTCCCTAAAAGGTCTGATCCCCCTGTGACTGACATCAGGCAGCGGGCCAATAGACTATATGCTACAGAATCCACCCACTGCCTGCTGTCCATCACATGGAGAGAGGGCCAGATGAGGAACAAGTCCTTCAGTTTCACCATCATGCTCTACCCACTGTCAACATCATTGGATTTTGGATAGAGTAATGGTTCCCACGGCGGGAATAGCCTGCTGACAACAGAAATAAGTCGCTGGTTAAGGACTGCAGCTGGCAAAAAAAAAAAAAAAAAACTGATGAAAAACTGAATCAGCTTTTTGTTTGAAAGCAACATGACTGAACTGATGAAGCAGGTGGACCGCCCGTGTGAAAGGGGCCTGTGTCACTAATTTCCTTGCTATATGTTCCCTACTGTAATTAGCAGTTAACTACAACATATCAATGTTTTAACAAGTACTGACTCAGAATAGTTATTCTGCTGATCAGTACTGAGGCTGGGTTCACACTATTGCAAATTGCATGCAAGTTTCCCTGCATCCAATTCTCCCAGCAGGAGATTGTGACCGCCTCTCTATAGAGCCGGTTCACACATCTCCAGAGCGAATTGCACAGGCGTTCTGTGCATCTTTTGGTCCATTTCAGGTCTGAATTCAACCAAAAATTCGGGCTGAAATCGGACCTGAACCGGTGAATGGAAACGCACTGGACCCCTGCTGTGAGCCTCTCCGTGCTCTAGTGTGAATCCAGCCTGAAAGAGCTACCAACAGCAGCTCTGCCACACAGATTTGGGATCTGGCTAAAAAAAGGGCCAGCAGGTCCCAACAAATACACATGCTGGTGTGTTCCCAGTGAGGAAATACTATAGAAGTCCTCTGTAGCATTTAAAGTTGAACTCTAAGATATGCAAATATTGTTTAAATACAAGAGTCGTGTGTATTCTTTCTTGAATCTTGGTGTGCATTGAGCATTTCTTTCAGATCTCTGCAGTAATCCAGTGTTAAACTTTGCCTCAGGAGCGTCCGGTAACAAAGACCGGTCACTGCTGCTTTCTCTCCTTGTGCAGGGGGTATCCATCCCTCCTAGTTTTCTGCAGGCAGCTTGTAGTGGGTGGAGCCTTCTGGGTCCCTCCCACAGCTCTACTCAGGCTATGTGGAGTGCAGTGATGACATCACTGCTTTGGTTTGGTAATATCTGGGTTTGGAAAGATCTTTGGTGAAAACAAAGTTATTTTGGATCCTCTGTGGCTATTGAACAGCATATTTTGTACGTGAAACTCACCTTTTACTGTTTTGCTAACTTGCAACGGCCGTCTTATTGTAAAGGGACACAATAGCCTTACTTAAGAACTCAAGCAGTTTGATCACATGCCTAAGACAGTCAAGTGCAATTAATTCATAAAAAAAACACAATCAAAATGATTATAAAACACTAACCCATCAAATATTTGGATACGTGACAATATTTCTCAGACAGGAAACGCTCTGAAATCAATCTGTCCTCTGTGTTCTCTATCAAGGTAAACAATTTATAGCCAAGAAAAGAATGCAGCTTTGGGCATTAGCGAATACTAAACTAAACATATAAGGTCATGAGAAATCTCAAAGGAATGCCATACCGACATAATGCATGTTGAGTGCCAGGTACTTGTACTGGAAGAGAGGGTTGCTGTTCAGGCTACTTCTTTGGATCTGCTGGAAGAAGGAGCTGACATCCCATCGGTAAAGGACATCTAGTAGCATGATGCTAGGCACTCGTAGGGCCACGTTCAACATGGCTTCCAACTTTTCCTTTGCACCCATACCGATTCCCTTTGGAGCAAGTTAAAGTCAAACTGTGAAAACACAAAAACAAAAAAGACGGGTAAGTGGCTGAGCAGAAATGCTGATCTGCAGGAGTAATCCTTTTTTATGTGTAACTTATTCACAGATAGCCGACATATTTAGCAATACTATACAAAGAATACTCATTCACACTAGGGGTGCAACGGATCGTTGCCGATCCGTGATCCGTACGGATCACCCTCCGCGGATCGGCACACCCGCGATCCGCGGAGCACTTTTCGGGCCTCAGCCATAGGAAAGGCCCCGGCTTCAGCCTAGCTCCGGAGCGGCGGCCATCTTGGTACACCCGGAAGTAGCCGCTGTCTCGACAGGAAGTGACGTTTCGTCGCCGCCATCTTGCTACACCCCACACTCCTGCACAGTACAATAATGATAGAGTGAGAAGGGGGCAAGCGGACATCTTGTTACACCCACCGGAGTTTTAAATTTAAAAGCCATTTTCAACACAAAACTGAGCTTATATGCACAAATACTGTATTTATGCTTATAAGCTCGGTTTTGTGTTGAAAATAGCTTTTAAATCTAAAACTCCGGTGGGTGTAACAAGATTTGTGTGTTTTGTTTTTTTTTTATGCTGATCCGAGGATCGATCCGATCCGTGACTCTGATCCGAGGATAGATCCGATACGTGAGATTTTTGATCCGTTGCACCCCTAATTCACACTGATCCATTCCCTTACAATCCAATCGTCCCTATCAAAAATCATACACACAGCACAATATTTTGGTTGAAAGATGTTTAACTTATCCACATGCTTTAATGAACTTCATACAAGTACAGGGAGCACTTGAACTTCATATAAAAGTGCCTCTGTAGGAAACTGAACCCATGTCTTCAAAACTTTGAGACCATAATGCTGCTCTTAACTGTGGACCAAGAGGTCTCGTCCTACTTATGCCTACACAGCTTCAAGTTTACGGAGACATAAAGAAGCTAAGAAACTGAGTACTGGTTGTAATATAACATATCAAAGCACAGTCAAAAATTATGAGAGCATCAGACAGTGGACTGTAAATTAACCACTTAACCTCCAGGCCTTTTTTTTTGACACTTTTGTTTTATGTAAAAATCAGTATTTTTTTCTAGAAAATTAGTTAGAACCCCAAACATTCTAATTTTTTTAAAGCAGGTCCTAGAGAATAAAATTGTGCGGTTGTGCAACGTTGCACCCAAACAAAATTGGCATCCTTTTTTTCCACAAATAAAGCTTTCTTTTGGTGGTATTTTATCATCTCTGCAGCTTTTATTTTTTGCGCTATAAACAAAAAACAAAAAAAAGCGCCAATTTTGAAAAAAAAAAAAATCAAAACACATTATTTTTTACTTTTTGCTATAATAAATATCCCCCAAAAACATATAAAAAAAAACTTTTTTCCCCTCAGTTTAGGCCGATATGTATTCTTCTACATAATTTTTGGTAAAAAAAAAAAAAAATCGCAATAAGCGTATATTGATTGGTTTGCGCAAAAGTTATAGCATCTACAAAATAGGGGAAAGTTATACGGCATTTTTATTATTCTTTTTTTTTTTTTTTATTAGTAATGGCGGCGATCTGCGATTTTTATGGCAGACACATCGGACATTTTTGACACTATTTTGGGACCATTGTCATTTATACAGTGATCAGTGCTATAAAAATGCATTGATTACTGTGTAAATGATACTGGCAGTGAAGGGGTTAACCACTAGGGGCGATGAAGGGGTTAAGTGTGTCCTAGGGAGTGATTCTAACTGGAGGGGATGGGCTACTAGTCACATGACAGCGATCACTGCTTTCAATGACAGGGAGCAGTGATCTCTGTCATGGCATAAGCCAGAACGGGGTTAGTGCCTTGTTTACATAGGCACTTCCCGGTTCTGAGGCTCCGTGACACAATCACCAGGAGATTGGCGGACATCGAGTCCGCCGGTCCCGCGGGCACGGTCACGGTCACACTGTACGCGGCAGCGTGCGCGCCTGCTATCCCCGGCTCTTAAAGGGAACGTACAGGTACGCCCATTTGCCCACCGCTGCCATTGAGCCGACGTATATCTGTGTGCGGCAGTCGGCAACTGGTTAAACACTTCAGCCCCGGAGGGCTTAACTCCTTTAATGACCAGGCCATTTTGCGTTATTTTAACTGACAATTGCGCGGTTGTGTGACACTGTACCCAAATAAAATTGATGTCCTTTTTTTCCCACAAATAGAGCTTTTTTTTGGTGGTATCTGATCACCACTTTTTTTAATATAAAATATCAGAGCCACAAAGTGACGCAGATCCCAGCGCTCAATCTGTATAAAGGTTAATTGCACTCTAGCTGCGATTATATAAAAAGAGGAAAAATAAGGAATTGCGCTAATACCTATTAGGGGTGCAACGGATCGTTGCCGATCCGTGATCCGTACGGATCACCCTCCGCGGATCGGCACACCCGCGATCCGCGGAGCACTTTTCGGGCCTCAGCCATAGGAAAGGCCCCGGCTTCGGCCTAGCTCCGGAGCCGGCGGCCATCTTGGTACACCCGGAAGTGGCCGCTGTCTCCACAGGAAGTGACATTTCGTCGCCGCCATCTTGCTACACCCCACACTCCTGCACAGTACAATAATAATAGAGTGAGAAGGGGGCAAGCGGACATCTTGTTACACCCACCGGAGTTTTAAATTTAAAAGCCATTTTCAACACAAAACTGAGCTTATATGCACAAATACTGTATTTATGCATATAAGCTCGGTTTTGTGTTGAAAATGGCTTTTAAATCTAAAACTCCGGTGGGTGTAACAAGATAACAAGATTTGTGTGGTTTTTTTTTTTTGTTTTTTTTTTTTTATGCTGATCCGAGGATCGATCCGATCCGTGACTCTGATCCGAGGATCGATCCGATCCGTGAGATTTTTGATCCGTTGCACCCCTAATACCTATATAACATAACATAAAAATCTACAGTGAAAGGAGATTTTAGTAATAAGTGTAAATAAAGATAAATATGAAAAACGTTTGATTATGATCAAAAAGAGTCCCATCGAGTGAAACTTCAATAAAATAGACACTCGGGCCTTGCTAATGCCTCACTTTTCAATCCTCCAGGCTCCCTCGCTCCAGCTATTAAAACATTTAAAGAGGTTGTATTAAGAGATCTGGAACGCATTAGGGTCAATAAAACAAAAATGCGTGGGAACCCGGAAGCAGGTCTAGAATCCCTATGCAACAACAAATCCCTGGTCATCCGCCCCGCAGATAAAGGCGGGGGGATAGTCATCCTTGATCGGAGCGACTATCTGGAGGAGATGCACCGCATCGTGGATAACCCGGATACATACACTCCCCTCACTAGGGACCCTGTGGTCAAATACAAAAAAGAACTGGAGGTGATAGTGGACAGGGGTTATCGTCAGGGGATCCTCGATAAGAGGGAGAAATGCTTTTTAGTATCGAGTGCTCCTCGCACCCGGTTATTTTTGAGGCAGTAGATATGTACCTGACCAGAGATTCTGATCTTGTCCCATCTCAAAGGAACTTCATCATGGAGCTGCTCAACTACGCCGCGAGCCACAACTATTTTTGGTTCAACCATCAGTTTTTTCACCAAGATAGGGGTGTGGCTATGGGGGCGAAATATGCCCCCAGCTTGGCCAATCTTTTTATGGCCAAGTGGGAGGAGGACGTCGTCAAGGCCTGGGACAGACCACAGGTGGTCCTGTGGGCCAGATATATTGACGACGTCCTCCTCCTATGGGACGGCAGTGAGACAGAGCTTGTGAGTTTTATGACTTTCCTTAATGAGAATGATAGGGGCATTAAATTGAGTTTTGAGACCAGTGTAGTGGAGATCAGCTTCCTTGACCTTAAGATTAGGGTCCAGGATGACAAACTGGTGACGTCCACTCACTTTAAGGCAACTGATAAGAACTCATTTGTTCCCCTAGATAGTTGTCATTATGAACCTTGGTTGAGAGCGGTCCCTCTAGGGCAATATACACGCCTTCGGCGTAATTGCACGGAAATCGAGACTTTTGACAACCAAGCAACTATCCTAACTGAGAGGTTCATTGAGAAAGGATACGATCAATGTGTATTATCAAGATCGTTGGAAACAGTAAGGAGTAAAGACAGATCCCTGTTATTAGGTACAGGCCAACGTCAGGTGGTCAAGGGTGATTTTAACTTACCTTTTATCACCACATTCTCCACCCAACATCGCCAGATTAAGGATCTAATAAAAAAATACTGGCACATCTTGACCACGGACCCAGTCCTCAGTTCAATTCTACCCAAAAACCCTCGTATTGTGTTTAAGGGTGCGTCCACATTGGGGAACAAAATTGCCCCAACAGTACAGGACCCACCCATCACTAATAGATCCTTTTTCCATGATCTTACAGGGTATTATAAATGCAGGAACTGTCAAGTTTGTTCCCTTAATAGCTGTAGGGGAAGGAAAATCTGCCAGTTCACATCCACTAGCACCTCACGGGCCTACCAGGTTAAACCATTTATAACCTGTACGTCCGAGGGGGTTGTTTACCTTATACAATGCCCCTGCGGATTGCAATATGTGGGCAGGACCAAGAGGGCCCTCAAGGTCACATTGACCGAACATATTAACAATATCCGCAGGGGTTTTGATAAGCATCCTGTGTCGAGACATTTTGACGAAGTACATGGAAGGGACCCCTCCAATACTCTGTACGTTGGGATCGACAAATACAGACCACATTGGAGAGGGAGTTCTCTTGTAAGGGAAATCTCCAAATGCGAAATGTCTTGGATTTACAGATTAAGAACCTATGCCCCTTTCGGGTTAAACGTAGACACAGATGTAAATGCATTTATTAATAACTCTTAATGCATTCAGCTATCTGTATCTGCAGGGCCAAAGTGTATGTCACACATATACAATCATCTGCTGTAGATCCTCTGTATGGCACTGTTAGTTCTGATTGGCCCTTTTTTCCCACTTCTTATACTAAATTGTTTTGACTTGTACCAGTCCAATTTCTACTTTGAATAATTAATTTACTTTCAATTTTCAATTTTTTGTTCAATTTTTTGTTCAATTTTTATACTTCGGGTGTTTTATGTTTTGCGATCCCCACAACATCCATTGGACGTTGTTTTACACTTGATGGAGACATTCTGGTGGTCTAGTCCACAACGCAAGTGTTTGTAGCGTTTTTGGATATATCCACTAGATGGCGCTACCGAGTAGTGGTGAAGACACTTAGTTGGAGACCGCAATTAATAAATCACTCCACTTCCAGTTTCTGCAACACCTAGGTTCAGAGTGGTGAAGAACATATATTATTTATTCATAGAGTAACTGGATAGAAGTCCTTTTGGGAACCCCTTTCCTCTATAGCCCCAACCTCAATTTGATGACATTACTTTGACTGTTCATTAAACGATATATGTCCCTCAGTGGGCTTCCGGGACTTATCCACCAGATGGCGCTGTTGCATCTATGTGGGAAAGTTAGGTTGGAGACTACTATGCACCAATTATTCCATTTCCGGTCTCTAAAGTTCAGACCCAGATGGAAAGATGGAGGAATATAAGTATACACATCCTTAATTCCCCTTTAAAGGGTTCGTTTCTGTGTTCTAAATAGGTCTCGCCAGTTTCCATATCTGATTAGCTTAAATCACTACATTTGGAGTGTCAGTTATTGACTAGAAGTTCACCATTGTTGGGACATGTTAGAATGGTCTACTTAATTTTATTCATTTTATGTCCAGTTTTATATATGCACTGGGTTTGATATGTATTTGCACAATACCTGTATATGGACATGTTACCTAGATGTATATGATTTTTACAAACATGCATTGGTCCGTACGGATTATTAGAAACAGACAGCCTTTGCTGATTGCTTGTGCTGTGAAGCGCATCCGGATGCCGGAAGTATTTGTGGCGTCTTGGGTGACTCGCAGCGTGTAGCAATCCATAGCGAGGCATGGTTTCGCTCTGGGATTATTTAAGGAGGTGACGTAGCGCGCCGCCTGTGCCCCTGGAAGACGTGATGTCACGAAACGCGTAGGGCGGAGACAGACGACGCGCTGACGTCACCCCCAAGCAAGTTGTATTCCAGTAGGATGGGTTTGTCCGCGCTCCTGTGGCCAAGGAACCGGACTTAAGGCTATTTTATCTACTACGCTTTGTAAGTGTGCATTTTGTGTTTTAAACTTAAATAAATCTTGTCGGTTTTACACTATGTGAGTTCCCTTCATATATTTTATGGTACCTTTGCCATGGGTTTCGCTGGTGTGGCTGACGATGAGATGGCATCTAGTGGACGCCGTTAACAGTTTCCATTCTCTGGCTCACAAGGTTATCTGCTTGCTGTGATCCTCTGTAGTGGGGGGGTCATGGCCATCTGGTAAGGAGTAACCCCTTCCATTCTCGGTGGTGGACCCTCCCTTGCTGTCACGAATTAACACTAATTATCACGTGGACTTGTTTTTTTCTATATTCTGCTGGTGATTTGGAGTCACTAGGATATTTTATTGAAGTTTCACTCGATGGGACTCTTTTTGATCATAATCAAACGTTTTTCAGATTTATCTTTATTTACACTTATTACTAAAATCTTCTTTCACTATAGATTTTTATGTTATGTTATATAGGTATTAGCGCAATTCCTTATTTTTCCTATGTTTATTCACAATTGATGTTTATTGTCGGATTTGCAGCTTTTCAAACGATCAAATTATTCACTTGGTTTTATAGCGCAGTTTTTCCCATTTTTCCATATTATATAAAACAATGAAATATTAAAAAAATGTGTCTAGATTAAAAATTAAAACATTAACAGCGCTTATTGTGAATGTCTATAAAACATTAGATGATATAATATTACATATTTTGCAGTTTTAAAAAATTCCCATGCTTCGCAAAACCTCATATGTAGCATAGGTTACAGCACTAACACCATTATTAACCAATGTGCTGAATATCAACATAAAAGGTGATGACCATTAATACCCTTATTCACTGAAAAACAATAAGTTGAGTCCATGCAATAAAAATCGGACGTTTGTATAGTGCTTCCAATCAGGTCTTATGTGATGAATACACAGTCTCTACACCGTCACCGATGCACCACTTTGTTAATGTACTCACCAAAGGTAAGTGTATGCAAAGCCTGTAAAATCCTCTCAAACTGAAAGTGAATGGTTCCCTTCTGGATATACAGCGGTCCTTATCAGTAACGGTTCAGTGTGGTAGCTCGGACATGCAAACAGACAAGAGGATGCTTTCCATAGTGTAAAACTGTTTATTGAAATGGCTAAAACCCCCCGACTTTTGGCTGCAATTTTTGCATGAAGACCACTTCTGGCCGGACTTCTTCGGACAGTAGATGGGGTACCTGGGTCCCACTGGTTTGCCAGTTCTGTGCTGATAGCACTGCTGGACGTCTTCCGATGTCGAATGGAAGTGAGCATGATGTGTTTTTCATCTGCTGCATTAAGTTTCCATGGCCGACCACTGCTTCTTTGGTCCTTAATGTTGCCCGTTTCTTGCGCTTTTCCCACAAGAGCTTGAACAGCAGAACTTGAAACCCCACTTTACTTTTGGGTTGTCACAGAACAAAAATAGAGGGGAAATTTTCAAAAGGTCTGGTGATCTAAATTTTAAGGGATTTTCTCTCGCTTCCAGTTTTGGCTGTGGGACAGGAAGTGAAAGGAAATTTCTCTAATGGGACACAGATGGGTTATAATCCTCCCTTACTATATCTTAAATATATAGATATCTGGGGGATATTTGCATACCTGTGCACCAGGGTTTGAAATACTTTGGTTGCCAAATAAAAAAAAAGGCCCCCACTTCAAGGTGCCTGCATTGTGGTGCTACTGGCCATTCATTTTTTTTTCCCATCACAGGTTTTCTAGTAAGTAAACATAACTTAATGGTTTCTGAACTCTACTATGCGGTGCTTATGCAAATAAAATAAAATTAAAATTATAAGTAATTTTTTTTTTTTTTTTAAAGAATAGGGGCATTAAACCCTTGGCAGATTATCGTTTCTGCTGCCTGTGTTGCATGGTAGAAATTCCACTTTCTGTCCCAAAGATGCAAAAGGAATTTAGCCAAAATCTTCAAAAATAGAGTGCTCCAATCCTAAAAACACATGTCCCTGGAACAGGTATCCCCATTGGACTATTTCTTCTTACCTCTACCTGTTTTTGGGACAGCTTTAAAATGTTGGATTTACCCTCATTTTCTTTCTTGATGACATTAAATAGTCCATCCCTGCAAACAGTGGCAGAAGTGATATTTCCTTGCGTTAAAAAGAATATACCGTATGTTCCTTCTGCATTCAGAGGACTTCAGTATGATCATAGAAATTTGGGATTGTGCCCTTATAGCGGGACTGTGATGCGTTGGGCAAAATGATACTGAAACTGGGTGGAAACTGACCAACTGCCACAGACATCTCCAGCGACACGAATAGTAATCAGTGCTAAAAAAAAAAAAAAAAAAAAAATGCACCGTCATTGTATTACAGAGGTTGTAAAGGTAAAAGTTTTTTCACCTTAATGCATTCTATGCATTAAGGTGAAAAAACATCCGACAATACTGGACCCCCCAGCCCCCCGTTTTATTTACCTGACCCCTCGAAAGTCCCACGCTCGCCCCCGACATCCTCTTCGCCGCTCAGCCTGGCCGTTGATAGGTTACAGTGGATGGACTGAAAGCAGCGCAGCCATTGGCTCGCGCTGCTGTCAATCACATCCAACACTATGCGAGGGAGCTCGCATGAAGGTGTTGAGTCCTTGCGGGGGGGGTGGGGGCCGAGACAGCTGCCGAGGGACCCCAGAAGACCAGGTTCGGGGCCACTCTGTGCAAAACGAGCTGCACAGTGAAGGTAAGTATAACATGTTTGTTATTTTAAAAAAAAATTATCTTGACACTGCCAAAATAAATGACACTGGGCTGGAAGGTTTGCAAAAAAAGGGTTAACTGAGTGCCTAGAAAGTGTTTATGTGTTAATGGTGTGCTGCTTTAACTGAGAGATGTGACGGTTTTTACTCCCGGATTTTACCGCAGGATCACTTTGAGGCGGCGGGAGAGGTGCCCCTTGCCACTTCCTGGTCGTTTCTGGGTTTACCCCGAAGTGAACCGATGCAACCGATGGCTAGCCAGGAAGTTGAGTGAGGGAAAAATGGCCCTTCATTCAGCTCTATGGCCTTGCAGGACCGAAGTGACCTCTGACGTCACTTCCAGTTCTAGGGCATAAAGAAATTTTTTTTTTTTTTTCTTAAAGTCAAAGTGTCAAAATTTTGTTCTTCTTTTCTTTTGTTTTTAAAGGTAAATGAGAGATATGAGGTCTTTTTGACCCCAGATCTCTCAATACAGAGGACCTATGCTAAAAAAATATCTATAATGTTTGGGGGTTCTAGGTAATTTTCTAGCAAAAAATACTAATTAAAACTTGTAAGCAAAAAGTTCCAAAAAGGGCCTGGTCAGCAAGTGGTTAACTTCATGGATAGAATGCATGAAGGTAAAAAACCTTCTGCCTTTAGAACCACTTTAAGTATTCAAGAAAAGGGTTAAATAGCACCCCTAGTGCAACAAACTGTACAATATACAAAATTACACTTTACTGCAGAGGTTTTTTTTTAGCACATCATCAGAAAAGTCAATTCTATCACAAGTTAATAGATACCTTCAGTTCACCTTTAATAATGTAACAAAATCAGAAACAGGACACACGCTGCCAACTCAGCGATTATGTAATGCTACTTAATCCAACATAAGAAGGGCATAAGACCAAGAGTCACAATAAAAGACCGGAGTGCTATAAAATAAACATTGCTAGACAGCAATGATTTTAAACATTTTTTGATTGGACACATCCTTCCACAATTAGAGTCAGTAATACACTAGCTATGGTATGAGCAAACACAGGTACAGTCCAGCTGGAAAGATTTTTCTCTCATTGTGGTACACAAGTGTCCTTTTTAAAATAAAGATTATGTAAAGCTAAGTGTCAGGTTTTACATTAGTTTTGTTCTACAAATAATTGTTGGACCTAGGTAGAGAGGCTCACAGAAAACATGTCTGCATTAGCAACATTAGCTTTTCCTTTGTACTGGTATATTAAAAAGAGCAATGATGTTTTACAGGTTGGGCTCTAGATCAGACTGGCATAGGTCTCTAGGACTTCCTCCTTAGTTCTGACTGGCATAGGTCTGTGTTAGACCCTTAAAACAGTTCTTGATGGCCGTGACCCCAATCAGGGTGACCTCTTCCCTGTCAATGCCCTTGTGTGATAGTCAAGGCTCAGCCAAACGTATTTTCTTTTTTTCACTTTTTTCATAGCGTATTACCAATACCCCTTTTGAAACTGTCACTGGATTAAAAGAACGCTCTACTTAGGCCATGTTCATACAATTTGAAGCTTGCTTCCAAAGTTGTAGGCCCCTGAATAATTAAAAACCAAAATTATTACACAAATTATATTTTCCTTGGAATACCTCGTAATTACAACTTTCATGTATCTCTCCACAGAGGATTAATGAAAGGTTTGGAGAAAGGGACAATCAACCACACCTCCCTTTCTCACAAAATGTGTAGCCACATCTTAAAATTCAAAAATAAATTTCACTCTGAAAAGTGTCATAAAAGGGAACTAAATTATATATTTAAAGATCAGAAGCCAAGTATGTCTACTGATGTTACTCTGAAAGAGACCTGCAATGAGAGAAATGTGTAGACCAGTCATTCTCAACCAGGGTTTTATTGAGCTCCTCCAGGGGTTGCTAGAGGCTACCTAAAGTAGTTGTAAAGGCTTACGTTTCTTTGTAGCCTCATGCAATCTATGCATGAAGCTAAAAAACCTGTGTTTAGTAGCGCCCCCGCTAATATTTACCTGAGCCCAATGTCGATCCAGCGATATGCACAAGAGCCACTGCTCTCACTCCTCATTGGCTGAGACAGCAGAGGTAACCATTGGCTCCTGAGGGCAGGGCCAAGCCACGTTTTATGTGCGCATAGAGGCACAGAGCAGCGGCTCGGGAGCGAGTCTGCTTGCGTGCCTCCATTGCAACCTGCTTGCTGTGGGGGCACTCAGCAGGAGGGGGAGCCAGGAGAGCCAGCCGGGGAGCCGAGAAGGAGGAGGATTGACCTCCCTTCTGATGGTGCCTGTATTTCCGAATCCAACGCTACTTGACAGAGCCAGAGATATGACACCAATGAGGTGTCTGTAAGGGGGACCACAAATTTAAGGGGCAGTCTTCCTTTTTCAAACCGAGAGACTTTACAAATAACAAACATGTTATACTTACCTCCTTTGTGCAGTTGGTTTTGCACAGAGCAGCCCAGATTATCCTCTTCTCGGGTGCCTCTTCGGCACTCAAGTGCCCCCACAGCAAGCAGCTTGCTATAGGGGCACCCGAGCCGAGCGGCAGCTCCGTGTGTCCTTTCAGACATGGAGCCGACGTTCGGCCCTGCCCTCTCTCTCTCTCCTGATTGGCTAACCTTGATTAACAATGGCAGGCACCAATGGCACCACTGCTGTGTCTTAGCCAATCAGGGGGAGAGGACGGCTGAGGGACTCGTGGACATCGCTGGACAGAGATGGGGCTCAGGTAAGTATTAGGGTAGGCTGCTACACATGGAAGACTTTTTATCCTAATGCATAAAATACATTAAGATAAAAAACCTTCTGCCTTTACAATCACTTTAATTTAAAGCAGAGGTTCCCCGGGCCCTGAAAATTATTTCAAGAGTTCATCTGTTGCCTGTCACTTTCAGAAATTTGCTATTTGCATGACTATCATACTGGTTATCTAGTGCCAATACTTTCTAATCAAAAGGATCAGCACAACAGCAATGAAACTAATATACTTATATGCAGGGGTCTGACAGTGATCCAGTACGTTTATGTTAAAAATATAGTATATTCATTTAATATGTTGTTTAATTATTATTCAATGTTTGATGATTTTGTTTCGTTATTGTTTTGTTGTATGGTGCCATCCTCCATACGTTTCCTTAGTTGATGGATGCTTTTGCACCATGTCTCCATAGATCTTTACTTCCGCTATAACTGCTTTAGACTCTCCTTCTGCGAGAAACACCCTTAAAAGGAAGTGTGTATGTATGTATTTCCACTGGGCTGGTGCTCAAGGACCTTCAAAAGTGTGATAGGTAGGAATGAAATAAGATGTGTAATTTATGCTCCTAGAACGCCTGAAGGTACTACTTCAATGTTGGACCTCTCTATGTGGCTAGGCTGTGTAAAAGTCTCACACATGTGGTATCGCCATACTCAGGAAGAGTAGTAGAATGTATTTTGGGGTGTAATTTTTGCTGTATACATGCTATGTGTTAGAAATATCTTATACATTGACAACTTTGTGTAAAAAAAAAAAAAAAAAAAATGCAACATTTTTGTTCCACATTTTCCAAAAACTTCCGGAAAAAAATGAACCGTTCAAAAGAATCATTATGCCTCATATATTATACTTTGGGGTGTTTGGTTTCCAAAATGGGGTCATTTTGTGGGCAATTCCATTGTCCTGGTGCTCCAGGGTCTTCAAAAGTGTAATAGGTGGTTGAAAAATGAGATGTGTCATTTATGCTCGTAGAACGCCTGAAGGTGCTACTTCAATGTTGGTCCTTTGTATGTGGCCAGGCTGTGTAAAAGTTTCACATGTGGTATCGCCATACTCGGGAAGAGTAGCAGAATGTATTTTGGGGTGTAATTTGTTGTATGCATATGTTGTGTGTGAGAAATACCCTGATAATATGACAGTTTTGTAAAAAAAAAAAATAAATCTTCATTTTGCAAAGAATTGTGGTAAAAAATTACAACTTAAAAAAATTCACCATGCTACTTAATACCTTGGAATGTCTACTTTCTAAAAAGGGGTCATTTGTACTTTCCTGACTTGTTAGTGTCTCAAGAAATGAGATTCACCTGATGTACTAAAGGCCTGATCAGATGTGATCAATTTTCAGTGATTGGCACCATAGTTTGTAGACTCTATAACTTTCACAAATACCAAATAATATACACTAATTTGGGTTATTTTTACAAAAGATATTTTGGGCAAAATTTATGAAGAAAAATTACTAATTAGCAAAATTTTATGACAGCAACAAAGAAAAAAGGCATTTTTTTTTCACAAAATGTACGTTTTTTTTTTTTTTTTTTATTTATAGCACAAAAATAAAAAACCCACTAGTGATTAAATACCACCAAAAGAAAGCTCTATTTATGTGGAAAAAAAGGACGCAAGTTATATATGTGTATAGTGTTGCATGACTGAGTAATTGTCATTCAAACTGTGAGAGCGCTGAAAGCTGAAAATTGGTCTGGGCAGGAAGGGGTTGCAAGTGCACTGTATTGAGGTGGTTAATGATGAAACTGCTGGCAACAAATGTGGGTACACCGCTAAGTGAAAATGTTCAAATTGGGCCAAAAGTATCAATATATTGTGTGGCCACCATTATTTTCCAGCACTGCCTTAACCCTCTTGGCCATGGTGTTCACCAGAGCTTCACAGGTTGCCACTGGAGTCTGTTCTAGAACACCATATGAATGCAAAAAAGCTCCTGAAGAAGCGGTGACTATTTCAGTGAAACATGTCGAGCATGCTAATGTAAAGTTGTTATGGGGTGAATTGATAATATCAGCTTTTCCAGTGTCACCTTATCTGTGAATTTACAGAGTTACATAGTTTATTTAAAAAGAAAAAAGAGAAGGCTATGTATGTTTTTAATATGCTGTTCTAAATTAAATAAAATTTAACTTTTATATCCATTTTGTGTATCCCAAGCTTTTGTATGGTACCATGAAAGTCCATTGTAGCCTCAACTCAAATTTCTTTATACAGCAATAAAACTAACATTTTTAAAAGAAGCCAGCAAAAGGCAACCTCCATTACTTTGGGAAAACTTGCAGATTCCATCTAAACCCTCACAAACACAGCATCAGTGTCTTCAGTGAAAAACACTCCACTAGAATGTTAAGAGCCAAATTCCATTACATCCTTCCACGGCCACAAGTGTTGGGTAATCACCCACCCATGGCTGTCAGATAACTTCTTGCACATGTAGAGTCACAGGGTTTTGTGAGATTGTTCCTATGGATTTATACAGTTTTCACACCAAATTCTTTATTTTGTGTGGTTAATTCTACTTTTGCATTTTCAAGCCTTACATTTGTTTGTGGTTGTTTGTATTTTGCATTGCTTACTAGCTCATTATGAAATACTTACCTTAGAACAATGCCCTGGATGCGCACAATCACACCGCTCATAAGGCCGACATGTTTCCTGGAGTTAATTTTGGGCTGGTGGGCTCACGCGCTATGAATGGCCGGAGCCGTGATTACGTCAATCCCGCGCCCTGAAGAATTGGCACAAGGAGGCTGTTCCTTCAGTGCGCATGCGCTGATGACGTGGACGGCAGTGAATACAGTAAATATCTCCTAAACGGTGCAAGTTTAGAAGATATTTAAAGTACCTACAGGTAAGCCTTAAAGCGGAGTTCCACCCAAAAATGGAACTTCCGCTTTAAGGAAAGGTGACCCGCTGACATGCCACATTTGGCATGACATTTTTTTGGGGGGCGGGGGGGGAGCAGATACCCTCTTTTTAGAGGGTTTGAGCTCCCACTTCCTCCTGGCGCACCGCGGCACTGGAAGGGAGATCACCTCTCATCCCTCCCTCTCAGCAATCATCTGGGACATGTCACAGGTCCCAGATGATTACCCGGCCAGTCACGGCGCGTGGCTTGTACATGCGCAGTGGGTGCCCGGCTGCCCACCCATAAGCTATTATTGAGCCTTGGGAAAAAGATGCACGTTTGTCATCTGATGGATGTATGGAGAGTGCAACACCCAAAAGGAAAGGGATTACTCTTTCTTCTCGGCCGTGCATGGGACCTTTCAAGGTTGGACTACTTTCTAGTAGATCAAAGTTTATTGGGTCAAATTAAAGAGTCGAAAATAAAGATTAAGACTTTGTCAGACCATGCACCAGTCTCGATGAAGGTCAAGTTGGATGGGAGCCATATACTTGGCGGTTAAATGAAAAACTCCTTGAGGAAGATTGGATAGTAGAGAAAATTCAACAGGAAATAGATACGTTCTTTTTAAACAATGAAAACGATGAGACCCCGGGTACGGTGGAATGGGAGGCTTTTAAAGCCTATATAAGGGGAGTATTAATATCCATAGGTGTGTGGGTAAAACGAGAGAGAACTAAATAGAGAGAAAGCCTAATTGCGTTAATACACCAACTTGAACAAACACATAAAGCCTCACCGGGCAATAATAAGACCATATTACAACAATTACTATTGACAAGAGAAGAGTTAAAGGATTTACTAGAAAAGGAAACACATAAGGTTATAAATAAGTTCCAAAAGGAAAGATACCAGAGGGGCAACAAGGTGGGGAAACATCTGGCATCAATAGTAAAGAGAAAAAGAAGTACATTTTATAGATAAGATTAAAAATAAAAATGGCAAGCTAAGGTATTCTACTAAAGAGATATGCGAACAATTTAGACAATACTTTAAAACCCTTTATTCGGTAAGCCAAAAAGGAGCAGTTTGGGGTAGAGAAGGAGGACAAGGTGAAAGACTTTCTAGAGGGGGCAGGACTGCTCAAACTGTCAGAATATGACTCATTGGAGCTAGAAAGACCGATTACGGTAGAAGAACTAAACATGGCTCTGAAGTCATCCCCTCCGGGCAAGAGCCCAGGCCCGGACGCCTTTACTGCCAGCTTTTACAAAAAATTTAAAGACTCACTCCTTCCGAGGCTCTGTAGGGTCTGGAACATCCTAGGGAAACAGGGCGAAATGTGTGGGGAAGCGTTAATAGCTTCAGTGATGTTGATTCCTAAAGAAGTGAAGGACCGTACCCTGTGCTCAAGCTTTAGGCAAATAGCATTGTTAAACGCAGATAGTAAACTATATGCAAAGGTTTTGGCTCTGAGGCTTAAGGGATTAATGTCCCAATTGGTCCATCCTGACCAGGTGGGATTTATTCCAGGGAGAGGAGAGAGGGCAGAGACAACGGGGTACGGTCTCTCCTTATAGTGGAAGACATGAGATTGAGGGGATCCCCAGGGCTACTTCTGTCGATAGATTCCGAGAAGGCATTCGACAGAGTAGACTGGGGATTCATGTTCAAAACGCTGGCAGTAATGGGGATAGGGCCTGCTAAAATGGATTAAAATATTATATAACTATCCAACAGCATATGTGAAAGTTAATAATGTAGCCTCCTCGCCCTTTACTATGAGAAACGGGACCAGACAAGGATGCCCGTTGTCTCCGCTCCTATTCCTCCTAACCTTGGAGCCCCTACTGGGTACCATTAGGAAAAATCCGGATATTAGTGGATGGTCAGCGGGAAAGGAGGAACATAAGTTGGCCGCCTTTGCCGATGACGTCCTATTCTACATCACCAAACCAAGAATCACGATCCCCAACTTATATTAGTTACACTGAAAAAATTTGGAGAGTTGTCAAATTATGAAATCAATATCGAGAAATCGGAAGCCCTGAAAATCAATATCGATAAGCAGGAAGCCGCTAGATTTGGGGAGATTTTTAGATTTCCCTGGAGGGATAATATTAAGTATCTGGGTGTTAGATTGGCGAGCTCCATAGGGAAGATTTTTCAACTTAATTTCATACCTTTCCTCGATGAAATTAGAGCAGAAACAAAAAGAATCTCGCATTGCCCGGTCTCGTGGATAGGGCGAATTAATATAGTTAAAATGGTGCTAGCCCCTAAGGTGCTTTATAAAATTCAAATGCTTCCAATTCCTTTGCCCCAATTTTATTTTAGATCTTTAATAGGATTAATAAGTAGATACGTTTGGAAGAATAAGAGACCTAGGTATAGCGTATAAAGTGTTGAGCAGGGATAAAGCACAGGGAGGGTTGGGTATTCCAGATTTTAGAAATTATCACAAAGCCATCGTTCTTACATGGGCACTAGATTGGGTAAAGGGATGTAATAATAAAAGATGGGTTAATTTAGAAATGAGTTTAAGTAAGGTAAGATTAAATCACATAATTTGGAATCCACCGCAACATAGGTATTTGGGAGAAGATACACATACTATAAACACACCTCACGTTGAAATTTTGGGATCAGATTCACGGCATTAGGAAGTGGGAGTATAATTCTCCCCTAATATACTTAAAGGAAAATGTGTATTTCCCCCCGGGATTGGAGGAGGTGGGAGGAAATTGGATTGTGAATAGTGAAACACAGTTAAAAGATATTATTAATAAGGGAAAATTTTCACATTTCAGGACTTAACTAAAAAAGGGATTTACTGAAGGTGAATAGGTGGCAGTACAGTCAGCTTGAACATTTTGTTAACAGCCTTCCGGGTCCCCTAAGGGAAGAAAGTGATTATAGATCATTTGAGAAACTTTGTTGTAAGGATACAGTAAAAAGGAATATGTCAGCGGTATATAAAATATTGATGAATAGTGGGGGAGAGAAAATCCCACTTTTCATCAAAAAATGGGAAGAAGATTTGGGAGTCGGATGTGAGAAAAGCTGGGTGGGGAGCATCTTGGAGGCAAGGCACAATACAGCAATAGACATAAAAATGATTGAGACCAATTATAAATGCCTGTCTAGGTGGTATATGACACCCACCAAAATAGGCAAATTTTCGCCAGATAGATCGTCGAAATGTTGGAGAGGTTGTGAGGCCCTGGGAACTATGACGCATTTATGGTGGGATTGCCCAAAAATCAAAATCTTTTGGTAGGAGGTGATTAAGTGGATAGAGGTGATAGTAGGTAGGGTCATCAAGTTAGACCCATGGGTCTGCCTGTTCCTAGGGTTCCGAGGGGGGTAGTAGAAATTATAGAGCCTCGCTGATCCCAGTGCTCCTAAATTCCACAAAGAGTGTAATTCCAAAAAAAATATCAGGAAGCGGAGGGGCCCGGGATCAGGGATTGGATCTTAAGAATTGATGAATCTTACACTATGGAAAACTCTGAGTTATACGGGCCCTTGGAGAGGGATCAAGTAGATAAGGGGGGCAGATGGGCCAGATGGGAAGCCTTCAAAAGATCAGAGCGTTTCGCGGAAGCCATCTTGCGTTAAAATAGGTTGAGATATCTTTCTTTTAATGGGTGAGATGGAATGTGGGTAGTCTGCAGGAGGAAATTGGGGGGGGGGGGGGGGGGGCGGAAACGAGTGGGGTTTAAATGTTGAATTTATATGTGTATGGTAGTTTTGTATTTCTGGTAGATTGTTTTACCCCTTAGTAAAAGGGGTTGTGTATATTCTTTTTAAAAATTATGAAAATTTAAAAAAAGAATTAAAAATAAAAGAATTACAAAAAATTTAGCTGCTGACTTTTAATTAACAGATACTTACCTGTTCCACAGTCCAGCGATGCGGCCACACGTAGCCTCGCTCCTCTCCCCCTCTTCGGCGCTTCCATTGAAACTATGTGCACACGGCTGTGACAGCTTGCGGCTTCACGGCCGGCTAAGCAACGTACATGCACTCTCCCAGTGGACAGGCAATCTTCTGGGACTTGTCATGTGTCCTAGAAGATTGCCAAGAAGGAGGGGCCGCCTAGGGGGAGAGGAGTTGCCTAGGCAGCCTGTACATGGAAGCAGGAAGTGGGACAGGAAGTCCCCCCCAACCCAAAAAAAATGACATGCCAAATATGGCATGTAAGGGGACGAGGAGTGCTTAAAGGGGAAGTTCCACTTTTGGATGGAACTCCGCTTTAATGCATAGAATGCATTAAGATAAAAAAACCTTTTGACTTTACAACTCCTTTAAAGTGGTTGTAAACTCCTATCAATTATTTTTACCTATAGGTAAGCCTATAATAAGGTTTACCTATAGAGACTGTAAATATCTCCAAAACATGCACCATTATCGGTGCATGCGCTCTGCAGGAATGGCCACCCATACAGTTTCTTCAGAGCCCTGTGCCGTTAAAGGTGGCTCCCGCACACATGCGTGGGGGTGAGGTGATGGTGAGTTTCACATAATGTGCTAGTATGTATACTAGCACATTATATGTCTTTACTTTCCCGGTCAGAAAAAAAAAAAAGTCAGCGGTTTACTTCCACTTTAAAAGGGTTGGGACAAACTATTTACCACTGACAAGGGTGCGAACAATGATAAACATTTATTTATGTACAACCTGCTGCTAACAAAGCAAACAGAATATCGGCATGCATTAAAAAGAGGATCAACTCCAGAGATAAAACAATAATTCTCCCGCTCTACAAGACTCTGGTCCGGCCGCACCTAGAGTATGCCGTCCAGTTCTGGGCACCAGTCCTCAGGAAGGATGTACTGGAAATGGAGCGAGTACAATGAAGGGCAACAAAGCTAATAAAGGGTCTGGAGGATATTAGTTATGAGGAAAGGTTGCGAGCACTGAACTTATTCTCTCTGGAGAAAAGAAGCTTGAGAGGGGATATGATTTCAATTTACAAATACCGTACTGGTGACCCCACAATAGGGATAAAACTTTTTCGCGGAAGGGAGTTTAACAAGACTCGCGGCCACTCAATAAAACAAGAAGAAAAGAGGTTTAACCTTAAACTATTAGATAAGCACCTGAACGACTGCAACATACAGGGATATACAATGTAATACTGACATATAATCACACACATAGGTTGGACTTGTGTCTTTTTTCAACCTCACCTACTATGTAACTTACCAGAGGGGTATCACTCACATTATTTATATATTTGTGATTTTATTTTCATTAATATTTTTTTGGACTTGCACCAATTCTATAATTTTCATGATTACTTTGCAATTTTAGCACTTTATCTTTGCTTATTTGCACAATTTTGTATCCATACATAATATGGTGTTTTGCACATTGTTGCATTTTTGCACTCTTCTTGCTATTCATTTAGTAGGCTAATATCATTTATTTGTGATTTTGTATAATTCATAAAGTATTTTTTCCACATTTTGTTGCACTTCAGCTATTGGGGTTTTGTTTGTACACTGTTTTTTTTTTTAATTTGTAGTATTTACACAATAAGGTATATAATTATTTACAAGATTACATATATGTTGTAGAATACTGTGAACCTGCACTAATCTCGACTCTCATCCAACCCTTATTGACTTACATCAATATCGATAAAGCTGCAGTTTGGTCAGTTTCGTTGTCACATATATATTTTTGGCACTGTTAAAATCTTTTTTTGTAAAAAGTTATACATGCCCAATTGCCGTCTTAAAAAGATTATATACAATATAAATACATGTGTTCTTTTGGGCGCTTTTTGGTCTTTTTTTTTTTTTTATCCTACAAAGTTTGCACTAAGTGTTGAAGTATTGAACTTAAGAAGAGCAGAGTGATGGATGGATGTGTATTTCTGAAGTACTGTTTATAAATGGCTTCAGAAAACAGACACAGGCATCCAGTGCTTCCATAAATGACCTTGATTTGAGCCAACAGACAGCGCGGGTCACAGACACAACGTACAGAGCCAATCTGCGCAGCTCTGTACCTTGTGATGGCTATGATGACCAAACACTGTAGTATTTACAATAGAGAGCCCTCTCCTTACCGTCACAATGGAGGAAAGAGAGGAAGTATTTTTTATCAATGAACATTACATGAATGAAGGGATTAGCAGCAGATTTGTGGTGATGCGTTTAAACGGATTGTGGGATCTTTTTTGTTTTATTTCTACCCCGTTCGTCATCCTCCTTACCTGTACAGCTCACCTTTATGGAGTCTCTATGACGTGTGCATTGACCCCTTTACCCTCTCCCTGGGTATATGACCTGTACATCTAATGTATCCAGTGCACCAATCCCAAGCTCCATGCTTTAACCACCTCTTTATTCAAACCCAGTGGCTAAAAAATACCACCAGAAATCTCTGTCTCAAAAAATTATATAAAATTAGTAGGGCTGCAGAAATTAACGATTAATTCCTCAATTAATCGTTATTTTTTTTGATTGATCAAAATTTTTTTGATCGGTAGGCTGCCTGCCTGCTGCCGCTTTGGGCCAAGCTGTGGCTGCAGCGCTCCGCTCCCTCCTCCTCCACTATATGTCATACACAGTCTGCGGGCATCTCCCGCTGTGTGTCTCGGAGCCGAGTATGAAAACTTTGGCCGCGCTGTGAGAAAAGTCCCGCCCTCCCCCTAGAGCAGCTCGTGTGATAGACAGTGTTCTGTCTATCACATGAGCTGATCTAGGAGGAGGAGGAGGTTGAGACTTTTCTCACAGCGCGGCCAAAGTTTTCACATTCAGCTCCGAGACACACAGCGGGAGATGCCCGCACGGCCAGGCTGCGATTACAGGCACGGCCAGGCTGCGATTACGGGCACGGCCAGGCTGCGATTACGGGCACGGCCAGGCTGCGATTACGGGCACGGCCAGGCTGCGATTACGGGCACGGCCAGGCTGCGATTACGGGCACGGCGAGGCTGCGATTATGGGCACGATAAGGCTGCGATTATGGGCACGATAAGGCTGCGATTATGGGCACGATAAGGCTGCGATTATGGGCACGATAAGGCTGAGTTTATGACGTGTGACGTCCTAGCCATGCCCCGCTATGTCCGGCTTCGGCCGTTGCCATAACAACGGTGCTAAATCAGCTAAAAGTAGTTGGATCTGTATGTGCGTTATAATTAATCGAAATTAGTCGATTAAATCGATCAACAAAAAAATCGATTAAGCGAACACGAAAATTTTAATCAGTAACAGCCCTAAAAATGAGTTTGGGTCCAGTATTGCATGACCAAGTAATTTTTATGCAAACTATCAGAGCAATGAAAATGGCCTGGTAATAAAGGGGTATGACAGGCTAGTACTCAAGTCATAAGCAGAGAGTAGCAATTATATCATGGGAAGAAGGCTGCTCCATCCCTGATACAGTAGACAAAAGATATATCCTATTTTAATAAATTTCATGTATACCTGGAGTATATGTATATTGTAGGAATGGTATAAGATCAGAACGTGAAGTGTCTAGACCTGCCAATTTTAATCCTGTTGTTCAATAAAAGTTTTTTTTTTTACTTTTTATACACAAATTTGTAATTGTGTGATTTTTTTTGCTGCAACGAAGTCCCATGGGAGATATCTTTTGGCCGATACTCAAGTCATAAACCAAGCACTGTTAAAAATAAAGGAAAAGAAAAATCTGACCAATTAGAAAACCGTCATTACTACAAGTACAGATTCAGTGCAACAGAAACTTTTAACTAGTAGCAGATCAGCACACAACCCAGGCAGGTTTTGCAGGATATGATTTAGTGTTTGCACTAGTGAAAGAAAACAGATAAAGATTATTCAGTATTCATTCTCAGTGTGCCCGTTCCCATTCATTGTACTGCACATCAATGCTGCCTCACTTTAATAATCCACAGTACAACTTTCATAAAAGGAAGTTTGTGGCCTCCTCAAGTGCACAAGGAATCCCAACAGCCAGGTTAATGATCAGCCATGTCTGCTGATCTACACATAAAGGAAGCCAACGTCTCTACTCCTTTTCCCAGCCTAGGGGCAAATTATCTTTGGCAAATGACTTCTGGGTTCTAATTTCTATGTCCCTCGTAACGTTTGCAATCTACATATTTTCTCCCTAGTGGAGCAGCATTACCACATCCCATGGGATAAACAACATCTCTAGAGAACATGTCTGAGACAATATGCTTTAATCAGACAGGCAAGAAGAATATGCCTACAGAATATAAACCGGTCAGCCAAGAGCAAAATATTAGAGTAAACGGGAATTATAAAAGTGGAAAAAAATAAAATATAGGATGGTCAGACTCTAGAGATAAAGGTGAACACAACCGCCATATGAGAAAACAATAAAGCAGCATTCACCTGACAAAACAGTGATGCTCCAAAAAAATATATAAATAAAAATGGCAAAGCAGGGGTGGGTACTGTGCATATAGCAGAGCAGAGGAGGGCACTGTCACATGACAAAGCGGGGGTGGGCACTGTACATATAGCAAAGCAGAGGTGGGCACTGTCACATGACAAAGCGGGGGTGGGCACTGTACATATAGCAAAGCAGAGGTGGGCACTGTCACATGACAAAGCGGGGGTGGGCACTGTACATATAGCAAAGCAGAGGTGGGCACTGTCACATGACAAAGCGGGGGTGGGCACTGTACATATAGCAAAGCAGGGGTGGGCACTGTACATATAGCAAAGCAGAGGTGGGCACTGTCACATGACAAAGCGGGGGTGGGCACTGTACATATAGCAAAGCAGAGGTGGGCACTGTCACATGACAAAGCGGGGGTGGGCACTGTACATATAGCAGAGCAGAGGTGGGCACTGCCACATGACAAAGCGGGGGTGGGCACTGTCCATATAGCAGAGAAAAGGTAGGCACTGCCACATGTGGCAGAGTAGGAGGGGGTATTGCCCCATATGGCGAGGTGGGCACTGCCACATATGACAGAGAAGGGGGGGGCTCAATTCTCTATATGGCAGAGCAGGAGGGGGGACAGCCCCATATGGCAAAGCAGAGGTGGGCACAGCCCCATATGGCAAAGCAGAGGTGGGCACAGCCCCACGCAGGGACAGGCACACATGACAAATAAATGTAGGGGGTAATTTCATTCCATTAGTATTAGTGGTGACTGGTGAAGAAGTGTTCCCCTGTGTCAGGAGGAAGGAGGGCACAGGCTATGCCCTCCCTGGCACTGGCCCCTCTCAGTGACACCACACAGAAAGGCGCTATCTCTGCCCTCTCCCCCTCCGTGTATATCATCCTTTACCTGTCCGTGTCTCCTCAGTGTCTCCAGGAATCCATTCTCCAGGCCCTCCGGCCCTGCCTCCTCACACAGCACCGAGCACGGCCTCCACCGCCTGCCTCTCGCTGTCTGTACACCCGTCTGGAGACGATACTTCCCTCACGGATTTCCGGCCCACACAAACCCTTACCGGGGCCGTTCACGCAGCGAACACACACACACACAGCCTGCAATCCGCCCACAACAACAAACAGTAACAATACTGCGCTTGCGCATCCGGGCCGCCCTGACAGCTCCGCCCACACCCTGGCAGACCGGAGAGAGCACTACGCATGCGGTAGGGCCGAAACTGGGCTGCGCATGCGCAGAGCGCGCCATGATGTAGCTATAGAGGGTACTCGAGTTCATTCGAAGTCCTGCTGGATTTTAGTGTAGCGTTTCCGCACGTTGCCTTTCCCTTTCCTGCCCTCACATCTGTCAGTATTACACGGGCAGTTTTTCCAGATTCGGACTGTATTTGTATTTTCCAGTTTTACAGTGTATTTTAATCAGATTTTTTTTATGATCTAAAATTTGTAAAGCGAATGTTAACTCAATTTTCTAAAAAAGAATGAAATGCATGCCTGCAGTATATTCCCCAAAACATACGGCCCATTTACATGGTTGTGTTCTAACACGCATCTCAATGTGCTAAAACACATGCGTCCAACATCTCGTCCCAGGCTGCCACCTGTCCGGGATTCACCCGGACAGTCTGGGTTTTGAATCTTGTTCGGGTTTCAGTTGGACTTATTTAGACCAGACTATGGCTCCCCAAGTAACCGAGATAGTCACACACAAATCTGTTGCCACCCGGGAGCTGCAGGCAGCTGTCTGGGGGCAGGTTTGGCATCACTGGGTGGCACGGCGATGATGTCAGCAAGAGCAGCTTGGCCACACCCACCATTTGCTGCGGCACGCTATGCACACTGCATTACTACTCTCCTTGGGGCATCCAAAGGTATCCCAGGCCACTAAAGTGTTCGGGTTTGGCTTGAAGAAAAGGTGGCAACCCTAGGCAGCACATCAAAACACGTTCAATGAGAACTGGTAATACTCGCCTCTATCACAGCGTGTGTCTTGTCCGTTTTGTCCCTCGCTGGGAGTTCATTCCAGCACCACAGCGGTGCGCAAAAATGTATAAACAAGCCCTAACACTACAAAAAATATTATTCTACGTACATGCATAGATCTAGTCCTTAAAATCCTTCATTTTCTGTATTGTGCATTTTCTGTATTGTACTGACCAAGTCCCCAATGCAGTTGGGGATTTTGCAGAGCAGTTTTGGCAGCTCTGCACATGCTCAGTTTTCAGTAAGTTTCTATGCTAAACATTTCCTCTCTATCACATCTGAGCAGCCGATATGACTATAGAGTCACACATGTCTGCATATACACAGTGGAAAATGACAGCCCACTCCCTCCCTCCTCCTCCATGCCCACTAACCAGCTAAACACAATGGGCTGGGATATTACATGTAGATTGATGGAGGCTTCACCTCCCTCTTATTCTAAGACACAGACTGGAGGGACGTGGCACAGCCTGTGACTGGCAAAAAATCACCAGCAAAAAATTGGCAAAAAAGAATAAGCCCGGGTTCACACTATACCGGGCTGTGGATCGCACAGGAGTGCTGTGCGTCCCTGTTCCCCTTTTCAGGGACGAATCAGGGCCAATTCTATGCCTAAATTCGGCCATGAAACGGAGCCAAAGACGCACAGCGTTTTTGTGCAGTGCGCTCCGCAGCCACCCCGGAGATATGTGAACCGGCTCCATAGGGAGCCAGTCACATTCTCCTACTATGCGAATTAGATGGGGGAAACGCACATCTAATTCACATAGGTGTGAACCCGGGCTAAAGGTTTGATTTCAAATATATATTTTTATGACAATTTAAAACAGTTTATTGATATTATTTGTTACGCGGACCTTCAGTCATTTTTTCAACTTTCCATCTATTAAATCTTCTGCCCTTGTTGTTTTAACTTTGGATAGTAAAACATTTATTTTTCTGCCAGTAAATACCTTATACAGCCCACTTCCTGTTTCTTGTCTGGTCATTAGCCTAAGCTTATGACATCATGCACAGCTCTCTCTCTCTCTCGTGAGAGTTTGCTAGGAAGAGGGCCAATGAGAGTGCTGCGCAAACTGTTGGCGCTATATAAATCCTGTATAATAATAATAATGAGAGCCGCAGAGCTGGAGGTGTGCCTCTGTGTGTTTGTGTAAATCCAGGAAGTGAACAGGCAGCAGCTTCAGCTGCCCACAGTTAAAATGGTTGCAGCCAGACTCAGTGGAGGGAGATTTCTGCAGCATATTTGGCAAGTACAGAATCACCGTATATATAAAATAATATGCAAAGTGGTTGGAGGGAAGGTGGTATGTGGCAGTGGACGATGTCAGTAGTTTTTTTTATTTTTAATAATTGATTTTTTTTACAGTTTAATTTGTTTTTAATTTTTTTTCACAATACTTTTTGGGGGGAGCGGGTTGGGGCAGTGGACAGTGTTGGTAGGGCAGGGGAGAGTGGTGTCAGTAGTTTATTTTATTTTTTTACACTTTTTCATTTTTTAGACTTTTTTTACAATATTTTTTTTTATATTTTTTGGGGGCTTTGGTGAGATGTCAGGGGTCTAAACAGAACCGTGACATCTCCTCTTTGAGACAGACAAAGGGACTGAGGACACAGATTCCCCAGTCCCTTTCTCAGCACTAAAGATGAATGAACAGAAGACAGAGGCTTCTGTTCATTCATAGACTGAGCAGGGTAAACTCAGTTATCACAGGACACAGGAGTGATCTCGTTCACTGTGTCCTATTCCTGACAGTCCCCCCCACAGCCGGTGGAAGAGGGAAGAGGAGGGGAGCCAGCTGCGGGGTCGGGGGGGGGGGCTGAGGAGGAGGACAGGAGGGGCAGAGGAGAACACAGGGGCCAGAGGAGAACGGGGGGGGGGGGGGGGTGGAGAAGCTGGGAATGATCGGTGCAGCAGGAGGGACAGCTGTGAACACCGATCTCCCTGTATAGCTTTTTAGCTGACAGCCACAGGAGGGAGAGAAGAAGAAGCGGCTGTCAGCTAAAAATCTATACAAAGGAGATCGGTGTTCACAGCTGTTCCCCTCCACACTGATCGTTCCCGGGAGTTTGTGAGGCGGTTGCGGGAGACTCCCGCACCTCGCGGGAGACTTGAGATGTCTGCACTAGGAAAGAGACCTTCACGCTCATTTACTTGTTTAACCCTTACTGCGCCTATCATATACAGTATAGTACGTCCGTGGTTTGACCAGGTTTTACACACACTCCCGAATAGGGTTGACACCTTTTCTTCAAGCCAAACCCAGGCACATTAGCCATACGCGGCAAATTTTTTTGTTTAGGGGAATTCTGTGGACTTTTGTGTTGAGGGAAACTCTGAAGTAAGGGGAATTCTATTCACCAAAGCCCCCCTTACATCTTAGTCCCTCCTGCCTTAGTGTACTCACTTGCTCAGAGGCAAGAGCGAAAAGGGAGGGAGGGGGAAAACTTCAGTCACAGTGGATGGTGAGCTCGCTCACTGGAGGATTGAGGCCCAGGCATCGACACCTTTCATCAACCATGTATCTTCCAGCTACTGGGTTTTACATTTTCCAGCCACAAATCCCTCTTTCTGAGGCACAGCACAACTGGGATTGGCATGAAACAGAGAGGTAGGGGGCGGGAAGAGGAGCAGATCGAGCCTCTCTACTGTCCCCAGGGCCGTCTTTAATATTAATTGGGCCTTGGCAAATATTTTCTTGGGGCCCCCACCAGCCCCCCCCCCCCCCATGCTATTTCGCTCTCCACTGCTCTGAGACATACAATAAATAGCAGCTAGACTCAAAATCAGTTTACTGTATCAGATCAGGCAGCGATTGCGATTGGTTGCCAGAGTTTACAGCATATCATTACCACTTACTGACTGGTTGCTAGAGGTTACAGCAGACATTACGGCTCACTGATTAGTTGCTAGAAGTTACAGCACATGATTTCTGCTTGTTGATTGGTTGCTAGAGATTACTGTACAGTAATACTGCTCACTGATTGGTTGCTAGAGGTTACAGCACATCATCTCCTCACTGCCTGCACACCATGGACTGAGGAGGTGAGCGGACCCATCAATAGACAGAAAACTCCTAGGGATCCTAGAACTCCTGGGATCAGTAGCAGTGCTGGGGGGAGGGGAGGGTGTGATCAATGGCAATGCTGATTTTTTTTACCAACTACCAATATAAAGAGGAGTTTCAACACTGGCCATCAATGTAATAGGGGTTTACACTGACCACCAATGTAGTAGGGGTTTACACTGACCACCAATGTAGTAGGGGTTTAAACTGACCACTAATGTAATAGAAGCATCCACAGTAACCACTAATGTAAGGAGGGATTTACACTGACCACCAATGTAAGGGGAGCATTCACACTGGCCACTAGTATGGTGATTGGTGTAAAATCCTTTCATTCACAATAGTGGCCAGTGTGAATTCTCCCCTTACATTGGTGGTCAGTGTAAATCCCTCCTTACATTGGTGGTTACTGTGAATGCTTCTATTACATTGGTGGTCAGTGTAAATCTTCTCATTACATTGGTGCTTGGTGTAGAATCCTTTCATACAATGTAATGAGAAGATTTACACTGACCACCAATGTAATAGAAGCATTCACAGTAACCAACAATGTAAGGAGGGATTTACACTGACCACCAATGTAAGGGGGCCGCCACACTGGCCACTAGTGTGAATGAAAAGATTCTACACCAAGCCCCAATATAATGAGAAGATTTACACTGACCACCAATGTAACTGAGACATTTAGCCTGCTTTCACATTTGTGTGTGTCAGGAGTGCATGCAAAATCACTTTTCTGACACCACAGAAATGTGCTGCCCTTTAGTAGATACACAGAAGTGCCATTAATTGTTAATGACACCCTTACACATCTGCTGACATGTGCCTTGGCACCGTGTGATTTTGAAAAGGGGTTTGGGACTTTCTTCTGCATTCACAGTAACCACCAATGTAAGGAGGGATTTACACTGACCACCAATGTAAGGGGAGCATTTCTAGTGCATAGAGTAGTCCATTAAAATGAATAGGCTGCCCTACACGTGACCTACATCTTCATCCACAATGTCAGTACACCTTTGCATCCTAAAACCCCTGCTAACCTGTGCCCCCCAAACCTCCCCCATTCTCTTCACTCCAACCTTCCCCCCTAACTCTACCTGCCTCCTCTGCTCATCTTTGGACCCACCTTCCTTACCTCCATACATCCCCTCCTTGATCACCTGTGCACCCCAAACTGTAATTCCTTTTCTGCCTACCTCTGCACACCACACACTAGCCCCCCCCCCCCACCACCACCACCACCACCACCAATTTGCTTACCTTTGCAGGACAGGCAGATGTTAGGCTTAATGACCACAGTTGTAGGCAGGACTTTCAAGCATGCCCCTTTATCTCCCCAGTGGGCAGCATTTAGTATAGGTGATGGTGGATTTGACCTCGGGGGCATGATATACATATGAATACCACCTATATTTACAAATTAATGCCGGTCATTTACATATAAACACAGGGTCTGCAGGTGACTCATCCGTACACAACAATAGGGCAGAGCTGGGCAGCATTAGTAGCAGCACTTCACACTGAGATATCAGGACATAGCACAGGACTAACACTTCAAGGGACAAGGGAATTTAAACCGGGATAGTTGGCAAGTATGAGGCAGCTGCTTTGGGCTCCACAACAATGACAGGGCACAGGGCAGCTGCCCCTTTTGCCCTGCCTTAAAAACGGCCCTGACTGTCCCATCCATGTCCTCTCCCATACGTGCAGGGGGAGGGGAACTGTGACGGCTCTGCTCTGGGCAGTGTGAGAGAGTGTCACGGGCACTTGTCTTAGACAACTTCAGCTAGCCCTCTGGACAATTGGCAACCCTTGTGATTAGGGTTTTTCCAGGTACACACAGCCTGTGGGCACACCTATGCACTCGGTGGTTGTGGTACTCAGTTACTTGGGGAGTCACAGCCCGGTCGTCTCCACCCGGACAGTCCAGGTTTTGAATCATGTGTCCGGGTTTCAGACTGCTTGAAACCCAGACTCATGATTCAAAACCTGGACTGTCCGGGTGAATCCCAGACAGGTGGCAACCCTTCTCCCGAAGTGAGTGTAAATCTGACAAGGCAGATGGAAGTGACTGGGTGTATGTGCTGCTGCAGGACTGCTTCCACCCACTCTGGTAACTGCAGGTCTCCCCGCACACGCACCCGCTATGTTTCCTGCACCCCACATCCTGGTCCCAGCCGCCAGGTAGAGAGGAACTGACCTGGAAACTGTTACTGACCTAGAAAACAACTTGTAAAGTGTCACTTCCAGGTCCCTGTGTCCCTGTGTTCCAGCTGGCTCGGGAGGAAGCTAATGCAGCGCTATTTGCACTGCATTCGTTTCATTGGAGGGCAGGTGAGACATAAGCGGCCTGTCACCCAGAGGAGCGGGAGGGGACATCCCCCCTTCCCGCTGCCTCCCGACGCTCTGACCGGGCCTCCCGTCCCACCGGCACTTCCGGCGTCTAGCCACAGACTGGAACAAAGCCGTAAACAGCTTCGTTCCAGTCTCCTGAATGTAAACATGGAAGCGACGTCACAACGTCACTTCCGGTTTACTCGGCTGCCAATGGCGCTGGATTTAAAAAAATATACAGTATTTAGAATCGCCATTTTTGGTGATCTGAATACTTTGAAGTGGGAAGGAGGTCTTTTAGACCCCCGATCCCTCCATAAAGAGTACCTGTCACCACCTATTACTGTCACAAGGGATGTTTACATTCCTTGTGACAGCAATAAAAGTGATCAAATTTTTTTTTATATAAAACACAATTTAATAGTATAAAAATAAATAAAATAAATAATAAAAAAAAAATTTTTAAAGCGCCCCCGTCCCCACGAGCTCGCGCAGCAAAGAAAACGCATATGGAAGTCGCGCCCGCATATGTAAACGGTGTTCAAATCACACATGTGAGGTATCACCGCGATCGTCAGAGCGAGAGCAATAAGTCTAGCACTAGAATACCTCTGTAACTCTAACCTGGTAACCGTAAAAAAAGTTTAAAGCGTCGCCTATGGAGATTTTTAGATACCGTAGTTTGTGCAATTATAAAGCGTGATATGTTTGGTATCTATTTACTCGGCGTAACATCATCTTTCACATTGTACAAAAACATTGGGCTAACTTTACTGTTTAGTTTTATTAAAATTCATGAAAGTGTCCCTTTTCCCAAAAAGTTGCATTTAAAACACTGCTGCACAAATATCGTGTGACATAAAATTTTGCAACAATCGCCATTTTATTCTCTAGATTCTCTGCTAAAATATATATATATAAATGTTTGGGGGTTCTAAGTAATTTTCTAGCAAAAAATACGGATTTTAACACCAAATGTCAAAAACATGCCCTGTACACACGGTCGGATTTTCCGACGAAAAATGTGCGATCGGAGCGCGTTGTCGGAAATTCCGACCGTGTGTGGGCTCCATCGGACTTTTTCCATGGGATTTTCCGACACACAAAGTTAGTTTAAGAGCTTGCTATAAAATTTTCTGACAACAAAATCCGTTGTCGCAATTTACGATCGTGTGTACACAAATCTGACGCACAAAGTCCCACGCATGCTCAGAATAAATAAAGAGATGAAAGCTATTGGCTACTGCCCCGTTTATAGTCCCGACGTACGTGTTTTACGTCACCGCGTTGAGAACGATCGGATTTTCCGACAACTTTGTGTGACCGTGTGTATGCAAGACAAGTTTGAGCCAACATCCATCGGAAAAAATCCTAGGATTTTGTTGTCGGAATGTCCGAACAAAGTCCGACCGTGTGCACGGGGCAATAGGCTTAGGCATTAAAGGGTTATAGCAGAAAGTAAAAAAAAATGTTTTTCTTTTTCAAAAATGTCATTCTTTTTTTGTTTATATAACAAAAATTAAAAAGTTATCAAGCACCACCAAATAAAGCTCGGTTTGTGTGTAGCACAGTGCCGAATAGCAAAAAATGGCCTGGTCGTGAAGGGGGTAAAGTCTTCCAGAGCTCAAGTGTTTAATATTCAGGCCTAAAATGATTTTTCAAACATGGTCACAGAATGCAAAAAAAGGAATAATGCACCAGTCCGGTCAAAAAGTCCGACCGTGTGTATGCGGCATAAGGGTTAAAGAATCCAGACAACTGGATTCCAATGATAAGAGTACAGCAAGCTTCGGAAAATTACTCCAGGACAATGCTGGATTGCTTGATGTATAAATGGTGTTCAAACCACACATGTGAGGTATCGCTGTAGAGTGAGAGCAATAATTCTAGCCCTAGACCTCCTCTGTAACTCAAAATATGCAACCTGTAGAATTTTTTAAACGTCGCCTATGGAGATTTTTAAGGGTAAAAGTTTGTCGCCATTCCACGAGCGGGCGCAATTTGGAAGCATGACATGTTGGGTATCAATTTACTCGGCGTAACATTATCTTTCACACTGTAAAAAAAAACTGGGCTAACTTTACTGTTGCCTTATTTTTTAATTCAAAAAAAGTGTATTTTTTCCAAAAAAAGTGCGCTTGTAAGACCGCTGCGCAAATACGGTGTGACAGAAAGTATTGCAACGACCGCCATTTTATTCTCTAGGGTGTTAGAAAAAAAATTTATAATGTTTGGGGGTTCTAAGTAATTTTCTAGCAAAAAAAAAACCTGTTTTTAACAGAAACAAATCTCAACAAAAAGGATCGGTCCTTAAGTGGTTAAACATTTTGCTTTTGTATTAAAAAATAAAAATACAGTAAGTTTTTGAAGGTTTATTATTCCTCATGACCACTTTGTCAGTACCTATTTGAGAACTCGCTAGAGCGGTGGGCAGCGTCATTCCTTGTGAGTGTCACTTCAGGTGATTCCACTCAACTTTCCAAGAGATTAACTTCTTCTTTCTACTCTTGTTTAAATAAGCTTGCCATCAAATACCTCTGCAAAAAAAATTTTGACGTTTCAAGTTTATGAAATTCAGGCAGTACTAGGCATATGTACAGTATATTTACCTTTCTGAAATGTACCCTTATACAAGAGTCATTATCACCCAACACATTTGTGGAAGTTACATACTCCAGTATCAATGGGTGCAGAGAGAAAATCCAGCAAATAGAAATGAGGATATCAAAGCCCAACTCCAGGTTTTGGGCTTTAACCAGCCAAATACATTCCAAATGCATCTAAACAAAAGGTGTGCATAGTTTTACAGTTTGTTTTCTTTCTAAAGCAGCCACAGCCTGAGTAGAAAAGCCTGTCCTCTGCCAGCATGCTGTAATGAAGGACCCTTGCTGTCTATGTGGAAGCAGTGGTCTAGCTGTTAAAGCCTGGTACATCCCCTACTCCTGCATCAGATCTATAGCTCTACAATCAACAAAGATCATATCCCCTGCTGATTAGAGAGCTCTGCTTCTGACTTAGCAGGGGGGTCATGTCAGACCTCTGCAGAGAGACCACTGCTTCCACCCTGAGAGCAAGAGTCTTTCGCTGGAAGAGAACAAGCTTTTCTATTCAGGCTGCAGCTGCTTTAAAAAAAAAAAAAGAACTGTAATTGAACACCTTTTGTTTTGATGCACCTGACATGTATTTAGCTGTTTTAAACTGAGGCATAAAATTTGGGCAAAAAACTTGTAGCCCCCTGTATCGTTCTCCGATGCTGACTGCTGGTTCTTTTTGCAGTGGGGTGTTTTACGCAGATGCCCCCACCATGTTTCCCTGGGCACCACTGTCCCACCTGCAGACCCGGGACTGGCATGTTGGGTGCTGCCTGGTAGAGGGGAGGGCCACTGCTGATCCCCCACCGAGCAAGATCCTGGAAGTGAAGTGTATTATATCGCTTCCGGATTATCTGTCATTTTCCCTCGCTACCGTGGATGTCTCATTAAAGAGAATCAGTCATATTAAAATAGCATCACATGATAAAAAAAAATAGTGAATAAAAGTGTAAAAAAATAGGTTACATCCAAGCACTTAAAAGCCACCCAAAAAAATGTTAAGCCCCCCATCACATACACGCGCTCACAAATGTAAACAGGCGCGTTTGGGACATCTATGCATAAAAACATTGACTGCACTACACATGTCCATGTGCGATGTCAGTGTGTGGGGATGACACTATGCAGTGGAATAATGTTCTTACAGGCTGTCTCTAATTTACAAGCTGACCTCAATGCACTGTTTAATTGAGCAACTATGTGGCAAATGAGGATTAGCACACATTCACATTGGACTAATTTGGCATGCAATTTGACATGTGAAATTGCATGCCAAATCGTCAGCTATTGCCGGCAATGGCACCGTCCCAATGAGTGCGACGCCGACTTTGTGACGCCGCACCGATTCCCAAAAGTGGTTCCTGTACTACTTTTGGTGACTTTGGGGGCAATTTGAATAGACATCTGTGCCAAATCGCCTCCGAAGTCGGACTGCATTGCTGGTTTGAAATCGTGCAAGTTCAGCTAAACGTTTTTGGTTGTAACATGACAAAATGTGGAAAATTTCAAGGGGTGTGAATACTTTTTCAAGGCACTGTATATTTTTGTATTTTTTAGATGTTCTCATGAGGAGGTGTCATTGCTGACTGCAAAGTTTTTTGAGCAATGTCAGAGTGAGTCTGCATGTTACAATCAAAAACGTAAAAGTATTTTATTTGGATTTTATGTGATAGACCAACACAAAGTGGCACATAATTGTGAAGTGGAAGGAAAATGATAAATGGTTTTCAATTTTTTTTACAAATAAATATGTGAAAAGTCTGACATGCATTTGTATTTAGCCCCCTTTACTCTGATACCCCTAACTAAAATCTAGTGGAACCAATTGCCTTCAGAAGTCACCTAATTAGTAGAGTCCACCTGTGTGTGGTTTAATCTCAGTATAAACACAGCTGTTCTGTGAAACCCTCAGAGGTTTGTTAGAGAACCTTAATGAACAAACAGCATCATGAAGGCCAAGGAACACACCAGACAGGTCATGGATAAAGTTGTGGAGAATTTTAAAGTTTAAAGGTTATAAAAAAACATCCCAAGCTTTGAACATCTCACGGAGTACTGTTTAATCCATCATCCGAAAATGGAAAGAGTATGGCACAACTGCAAACCTACCAAGACATGGACGTCCACCTACACTGACAGGCCAGACAAGGAGAGTATTAATCAGAGAAGCAGCCAAGAGACCCATGGTAACTCTGGAGGAGCTGCAGAGATCCACAGCTCAGGTGGGATATTCTGTCCACAAGACAACTATTATGCCGCGTACACACGGTCGGACTTTTCGACCGGACAGGTCCGACAGACTTTCCAGCGTACTTTCGACGGACTTTTGACGGACTTCCGATGGACTTTCTAACTAACGGACTTGCCTACACACGATCACACCAAAGTCCGACGGATTCTTACGTGATGACGTACACCGGACTAAAATAAGGAAGTTGATAGCCAGTAGCCAATAGCTGTCCTAGCGTCGGTTTTTGTCCGTCGGACTAGCATACAGACGAGCGGATTTCTGGGTCTGGCGGAGTTACGACGTAAAGATTTGAAGCAAGTTCCAAATCTAAAGTCCGTCAGATTTGCAATGGGAAAAGTCCGCTGAAGTTCCAGTAAAGCCCACACACGATCGGATTGTCAGCCGGATTTTGTCCGTTGGCATCTGTCGGACGCGGCATTAGTCGTGCACTCCACACATCTGGCATCTATGGAAGAGTGGCAAGAAGAAAGCATTGTTTAGAGAAAGCCATAAGAAGTCCTGTTTGCAGTTTGCGAGAAGCCATGTGGGGGACACAGCAAACATGTGGAAGAAGGTGCTCTGGTCAGATGAGACCAAAATTGAACTTTTTTGCCTAAAAGCAAAACGCTATGTGTGGCGGAAAACTAACACTGCACATCACCCTGAACACACCATTCCCACGAGAACCATGGTGGTGGCAGCATCATGTTGTGGGGATGCTTTTCTTCAGCAGGGACAGGGAAGCTGGTCAGAGTTGATGGGAAGATGGATGGAGCCAAATACAGGGCAATTTTAGATGAAAACCTCTTAGAGTCTGCAAAAGACTTGAGACTGGGGCGGAGGTTCACCTTCCAGCAGGACAACGACCCTAAATATACAGCCAGAACTACAATGGAATAGTGTAGATCAAAGCATATTCATGTGTTAGAATGGCCCAATCAAATCCAGACCTAAATCCAATTGAGAATCTGTGGCAAGACTTGAAAATTGCTGTTCATAGATGCTCTCCAACCAATCTGACAGAACTCAAGTTATTTTGCAAAGAAGAATTGGGGAAAAATCTCACTTGCAGCTCTAATTGCAGCAAAAGGTGGTTCTACAAAGTGTTGACTCAGGGGGGCTGAATACAAATGCACAACATACTTTTCACACATTTATTTGTAAAAAAATTTTGAAAACCATATATCATTTTCCTTCCACTTCACAATTATGTGCCACTTTGTGTTGGCATCTCACATAAAAGCACAATAAAATAAATGTATGTTTTTGGTTGTAACATGACAAAATGTGGCAAATGTGGAAAATGTCAAGGGGTATGAATACTTTTTCAAGGCACTGTATATATATATATATATATATATATATATATATATATATATATATATATATATATATATATATATATATATATATATATATATTTTTTTTTAGTATATCTTTTCATGTGACAATACTAAAGAAATGACACTTTGCTACAATGTAAAGTAGTGAGTGTACAGCTTGTATAACAGTGTAAATTTGCTTTCTCCTCAAAATAACTCAACACACAGCCATTAATGTCTAAACCACTGGCAACAAAAGTGTGTACACCCCTAAGTGAAAATGTCCAAATTGGGCCCAAGGTTTCAATATTTTGTGTGGCCACCATTATTTTCCAGCACTACCTTAACCCTCTTGGGCATGGAATTCACCACAGCTTCACAGGTTGCCACTGGAGTCCTCTACCACTCCTCCATGACGACATCACAGAGTTGGTGGGGTTGTTAGAGACCTTGCTCTCCTCCACCTTCCGTTTGACGATACCCCACAGATTCTCAATAGGGTTTAGGTCTGGAGACATGCTTGGCCAATCCATCATCTTTACCCTCAGCTTCTTTAGCAAGGCAGTGGTTGTCTTGGAGGTGTGTTTGGGGTCGTAATCATGTTGGAATACTGCCCTGTGGCCCACTCTCTGGAAGGAGGGGGCCATGCTCCGCTTCAGTATGTCACAGTACATGTTGGCATTCATGGTTCCCTCAATGAACTGTAGCTCCCCAATGCCAGCAGCACTCATGCAGCCCCAGACCATGACACTCCCACCACTATGCTTGACTGTAGGCAAGACACACTTGTCTATGTACTCCTCACCACGTTGCTGCCACACACACTTGACACTATCTGAACCAAATAAGATTATCTTTGTCTCATCAGACCACAGGATATGGTTCCAGTAATCCATGTCCTTAGTCTGCTTGTCTTCAGCAAACAATTTGCGGCCTTTCTTGTGCATCATCTTTAGAAGAGGCTTCCTTCTGGGACGACAGCCATGCAAAACAATTTGATGCAGTGTGCGGCGTATGGTCTGAGCACTGACAGGCTGACCCCCCATCCCTTCAACCTCTGCAGCAATGCTGGCAACACTCATACGATCTTTTTCCCAAAGACAACCTCTGGATATGACGTGCACTCAACTTTTTTTGGTCGACCATGGCGAGGCCTGTTCTGAGTGGAACCTGTCCTGTTAAACCGCTGTTTGGTCTTGGCTACCATGCTACAGCTCAGTTTCAGGGTCTTGGCAATCTTCTTATAGCCTAGGCCATCTTTATGTATAGCAACAATTCTTTTTTTCAGATCCTCAGAGAGTTATCTGCCATGACAAAAGAGAGAGAAGGACGGCGCCCTCTAAATGCAGCATGTATGATAAAAGTATTTATTATATTAGATAAAAAACACTCACATCAGCATATAAAGAGATGTCATCTGCGTGTTCCTGGCGGATGTGGGTGTCACGGGCCAGTGGAGGTGATCCTGGGATATGAATCCTATGACCTGGGTCCTGGTAGCTGTTCCGGTGGTGCCGTGGGTGCTCAGAGCCTCCGGGCGGCTAGGACGTTGGTCATGGATCGTCCGTGGAGCGCCGTGCTGTCCTGTGTCTTCACTTCCGGGAGCCGGTAAGGCAGGCAGTGCTTCGTGTTCGGAGCATGCATGCTCCTTCATCAGGATAGCCTTCTCTCTCTTTTGTATTGTTTCAGAGCTCCTTCTAGCTTTTATAGACTGGCCGCCTTCTACACACTCAGCATCTTTTTATCCTTACATGGAATAATACCTAAACTTGTTCTGAAACATTAACTATTACCACCAAGTTTCCCCCCCCCCCCGCCCTTTTCCCCCCGCCTTTACAGTTAAGTGTACCTAGCTACATCCACTGTGCGCCATATTAAACCCCCTGACTGCATATCAGTTATCTGCCATGAGGTGCCATGTTGAACTTCCAGTGACCAGTATGAGAGAGTGAGAGCGATAACACCAAATTTAACACACTTTCTCCCCATTCACACCTGAGACCTTGTAACACTAACGTGTCACATGACACCAGGGAGGAAAAATGGCTAATTAGACGCAATTTGGACATTTTCACTTAGGGGTGTACTCACTTTTGTTGCCAGCGGTTTAGACATTAATGGCTGCGTGTTAGGTTATTTTGAGGGGACAGCAAATTTACACTGTTATACAAGCTGTACACTCACTACTTTACATTGTAGCAAAGTGTCATTTCTTCAGTGTTGTCACATGAAAAGATATAATAAAATATTTACAACAATATGAGGGGTGTACTCACTTTTGTGAGATACTGTGTGTATATATATATATATATATATATATATATATATATATATATATATATATATATAGATATATAAATATATACGACAGGACACATTCTCCAATGCAAAGTTTTCTTTTTCTTTTTATCTTTTAATAATCTATATATCAAGACAATAAAGTACAATGCGCTACTGTACAGTTACGAGCAAACCATGCTCTTCATCAGGCTTTGTGCAATGATCCATACAAAACTTCAGATATTTATACCAACATCACAGGGTGTTACTTAACAGGTGTATCCCATTATCCCATAGCCACTTTAATTCCAATAAACCCATCACAAAGTCTATATATATATCACTAATGTGCAAATAATACAAATCCTAACCTTTAATGGTGCAGTTATCAAAACCATTTCTATTACCATCTAATACTTCCTATTTTAATCCATATGAAAGGACAGATTCTTAAATAGATTTATACTAAAGTTTAGTCGATCATCATGAGAGAAACAAAAAAACAGGACTTTACAGGATAAATGCAAAAGAGCAAACGAATAAAGAAATCAATTGTCCATGATACTTTGAATGTCTAATGACACGATCCATCTCCAAAAACATTCCATAAATCCTATACTGCATGATCCTGTTCAACCTGCAAAAACAACCATAAAATATGCTTCACATAAACTTTATAAAAATAGATATAGGTCATAATCTCTATTCATTCCCTTAGGGTGCAGGGACTGTAATTTATTTACCCACCATACCTCTCTTTGTTTTAATTTTAATATCCTATCACCCTCAATACCTCTTCTAGGACTATAAATCTAAGATCTGAGTCTTTATGTCCATGTTCAAAAAAATGTCTGGAAACTGGTAAACCTGGTTGCTTATGTCTGATGATAGTACTGCGGTGTTGAGCAATTCTATCCTTAATCTTTTGTGTGGTCTCCCCAAAGTAAATTAAATTGCATCGGCATAACAACATATAAACTACATAAGAGGAGTGGCATGTATGATAGATAGCCCTTCACCATGATCTTCTCACCATTACCAGGATGTTTGAACATGGACATAAAGACTCAGATCTTAGATTTATGGTCCTAGAAGAGGTATTGAGGGATCGTAGAGGGGGTGATAGGATATCTCCATAGAGAATCATTGATTTTTTTTCCCCTCCAGCGTTTTGTAGCTTCAGGCTTCAAGCTACAATACGCTCAGGTGTGAATGGGGCCTAAAGGCCAGATTTGTGAAGTGCACGACTAATATTTGTCCTGTGGACAGATTCTCCCACCTGAGCTGTGGATCTCTGCAGCTCCTTCAGAGTTACCGTGGGCCTTGTGGCTGCTTCTCTGATTAATGCTCTCCTTGCCCAGCCTGTCGGTTCAGGTGACGGCCACGTCTTGGTAGGTTTGGAATTGTGCCATACTCTTTCCATTTTCGGATGATGGATTAAACAGTGCTTTGTAAGATGTTCAAAGCTTGGGATATTTTTTTATAACCTAACCTTGCTTTAATCTTCTCTACAACTTTATCCCTGACCTGTCTGGTGTGTTCCTTGGCCTTCATGATGCTGTTTGTTCACTAAGTTTCTCTAACAAACCTCTGAGGGCTTCACAGAACAGCTGTATTTATACTAAGATTAAATTACACACAGGTGGACTCTTTTTACTAATTAGGTGACTTCTGAAGGCAATTGGTTCCACTAGATTTTAGTTAGGGGTATCAGAGTAAAGGAGGCTGAATACACATGCACACCACACTTTTCACATATTTATGTAACGGTGCCCCCTTGGGGTCGCTGAGTGTAGTAGTTCCACCGGTCACCTTGCTCAACTCCAGTCACTTGTTGCCAGAGAATGAATAGTCAGCTTGTTTTTGTTGTTTTTATTGAGGAGATTTAACTTGGATGGGGAAAGGGACATGAGATGCCCAGATAATTGGCCTTTTTAAATTGAACAAATGATTTTGTATCTATATTGGCAGCCTCTAAAGCTCCTCACTCCTCCAGCACATCACTTGAGTCCACTCCACTTTTCCTACTGTGCAATCCTAGATTCCTGTCACAGTTAGCACATGGTTAGGCCTCACTCTGAATAAGTCCCAACTGTTCAATATTGGTCATTTGCTGGCAGGGGTCTGCAGTCACCTTTGGTGTAGCAATCAATAGCGATGAAAAAGGACTTTTGTGCTAACTGAATCTTGGTGGACTACTGATCCCAGAAAGTCCTGTGCAAGTCCTGCCAACCCTCCTGGCTGCAGCAACTTGACTCTAACACCAACGACATCACAGTTTCTCCCTCTGGCTTTACATTCACTCCTTGGCATGTCTCTCCCAGATCTTCTCACTGTGCCTGTCACTCACCAATCCGAATGGATCCCTCCTAGTGACTTGCCCGGGAATGCTCCCTGCTGTCCTCTTCTTGCTCCTGTTCAGTACACCCCAAGATAGCGTTGTATAAAGTGGTTCCTTCCCAGCTCCCGAGCTCCAGGTCCAAGGTCACCCCCTCCCACAAAGGGGACTTCCTCCAAGGCCACGACAGGCTAACACTCCATCACTAGTTCTTCCACTCAAACAACTCCTCCCACAGCAGGCTGACCATGAGTCTATATAGGAGGCCTGCCCCCTGCCAATCCTAGTTAGGGATTGGTCAGGGCTCCCAGATACACTCCTTGCCACTCCAATCCTCTGCCCTGCTTCTTTTCCAGAACCTTCCAGAAACAGAGGAGGTGCCAGAGAGATGAAGTGCATGTCAGTCACCTGCTGCTACGCTCAAAACCACTCCCCTCACCCAAGATCAAAATAAACAGGCCTAACTCACAGCTAGGCCTGCCTAAATTTATCTGCACTGACTGTAAAAAAAAAAACAAAATAAAAAACACCACAACTACCTCTAGCACATCCTACCTGAGGTAGAGGGGGCTACATTTATTTGTAAAACAATTTGAACACCATTTATCATTTTACTTCCACTTCATAATTATGTGCCATTTTGTGTTGGTCTATCACATAAAATCCCAATAAAATACATTTACATTTTTGGTTGTAACGTGACAAAATGTATAAACTTTAAAGGGGTATAAATCAGTGGTGTCCTGTTCATAGGGGGTGCATGGGCGTGGCCCCCCCACCCAGCAGTCACAAAAAAAAGGCCAGTTTAAAAAAAAAAAAGAAAAAAATGTTCTTTAAGTGCACTGTGTTCGGGCGCCGGACACAGTGCACTATGGGAAGCACCACGTCAATGCAATCATGAGATTGCAGATGAGGCGCTTCATTTGCAGGCTTTTGACCTGCTTTGGGGCGCATTTCAAAGCACCGAACAGCTTTGTTCTTCTAGTTAACTGGTCACTTCCGGTTTCCATATGCTATTGGTGAACTGGAAGTGACACAGGCAGCTCCGTGGAACGCATGGCCCCAGCGGAGCTGCCTATAAGGTAAGTAAGTGAGGCTGCATTTGATGGGGCACAGTGAGGCTGCATATGATGGGGCACAGTGAGTCTGCATATGATGGGGCACAGTGAGGCTGTATTTGATGGGACACAGTGAGGCTGCATATGATAGGGCACAGTGAGGCTGCATATGATGGGGCACGGTGAGGCTGCATATGATGGGGCACAGTGAGGCTGCATTTGATGGGGCACAGTGAGGCTGCATTTGATGGGGCACAGTGAGGCTGCATTTGATGGGGCACAGTGAGGCTGCATTTGATGGGGCACAATGAGGCTGCATATGATGGGGCACAATGAGGCTGCATATGATGGGGCACAGTGAGGCTGCATTTAATGGGGCACAGTAAGGCTGCATTTGATGTGGCACAGTGAGGCTGCATTTGATGGGGCACAGTGAGGCTGCATATGATGAGCACAGTGGCTGCATTCAATGCTGCACAGTGGCTGCATTTGATGGGGTACAGTGACTGCAAAAGATGGGCACAGTGGCTGCATAAGATGGGCACAGTAGTTGTATTTGATGGGGCACAGTGACAGCATTTGATGGCACAGTGGCAGCCTTTGATGGCACAATGGGAGCTTTTGTTATGGCACAGTGGCTGCATTTGATGGGCACAATGGCTGCGTTTGATGGGCACAGTGGCTGCGTTTGATGGCACAGTGGCGGAAATTGATGGGCGCAGTGGCTGCGTTTCATGGCACAGCGGCTGAGTTTGATGGTACAGTGGCGGCCATTGATGGGCACAGTGGCTGCGTTTGATGGGCACAGTTGCTGTGTTTGATGGGCACAGTGGCTGCGTTTGATGGGCACAGTGGCTGCGATTGATGGTACAGTGAGGCTGCAATTGATGGGTTTTTTTTCAGATTTTTTCAGTTTGTTTGCGTCCCCCCAAAAATTTGGAACACCAGCCGCCACTGGTATGAATACTTTTTCAAGGCACTGTATGGGTGAATCATTGATGATGTCAGTAATTTACCATCTCCAGGCACCAACTGTCTCCTGTGACCAGGAAGAGAGAACAGCACTGCTGCAGATGGGACAGCGCTGGTGGATTAGTCAGGTAAATGTTTAGGAACAGGGGGTGGCAAGTAGTATGAAGTTTTTTACCTTAAAAAAAAAAAAGGCTTTTTTTTTTTAAACCTTAGAACCACTATAAGCCTTACAGCCTTAGAAGTAGCTACATACACTAAACGCAATTAGTCATAAAACAGGAAACAAGCTGAAACAATCTTACTTCCTGCTGTTTCTACCAAACTAAGAGAATAAACACCTTTGCACAAGCAAATATGTTTTTCAAGTACACTTCCTATATCTTTATAATATTTTAAGAAACGTATCCTATTTGCCGCTCTGCACTGACGTAACCCAGCCCATATCCCCCCACCACAGATCCTTTAGGATACATCAATAAATATCTCTAGTTCATAGTATTACCTTACAAATTAGGAGTATGTACTGCAAGGTACTCCTTGGTAACATTTCAATGAGAAATAACACCAAGTGCTATGGGACAAAAGGGAGCCCCCAAAATGTGGACAACTGCAGCAAGCAGATACTTTTTTTTTAAATTGGGCAACGGCCTTCCCCATTATATACTATAATGCAGTGTTTGGCCTATAAAGTGGCATAATATCTAAAAAGAGATCTGTATAGTCTGTATACTCAGAGTCTGGAGGGGGCAGAGCCCCACTGGTGACAGCAAGATTCCATAAACTGCAAGCAACTTTTAATAGTAATAAGAGTGGCCAAACCATCACCACACTGTTTTAGAGATGTGCTCCTAGTGGTGATCAGTCTTTTAAACACTGTCCCAGCTTCATCTGCTGCCTGACTCAATGCTGCTGGTCTGGGAAACAGGTCAGCAAGGTGGGTCACAGAGCCCAGATTTCTCTCCCCTGGTGAGTTTGATGATCAGCAATCACCGGGGCCTCTCTGATGGGTCTGCCTGTTTCCACCCAGCAAAGAGCCCACTTGTGGCTCTCCTCCATCCATGGTTTCCACCAGAGTTTTTTTCCTTCTCAGCCCTCTTCCTGGCTTTGGGCTCCATGAGGGAAACAGGGAAGTTCAACTTACAGCCACACTTCCTCTTTCCTCTCCCCCCATGGGTTGAGTGGGCAGGGCTCAAGTGGCCAACCAAAGTCTTCCCTCGTTCTGATGGTTCTTGAGCTGTGCTGCTCCCACCTTAAAGAGGCCACCAGCCAGCTAGGCTCTGCTACACATGTGCCATGGACAGACACAAGGGTTTTACCCCAATATCCCCCCCCCCAATCCTGTATGCTCCTATGTTCTTAGTACCAATCAGCACTTAGCAATGCCTACTCCTAATTCTTTCTGAACGTTTATTTTAAATCAGCAAAATACATTCATCAAAACTGGGTATCAAAGTCTTAGCCCCCGTTCACACCTATGCGAATTAGATGCGGCTTACACCGCATCTAATTCGCAGGACATTTTAAAATACATTCATATGAATGCATCTGGTTCACATATGTGTGTTGCATTCGCACTGCGCATTGCACAAAAAACGTGTTCGTTTTCTGGGCATTGCGGTGCGAATTACGTGCCCATTATCTTCTATGGGAATGCATCTGCTTCGCAGATGCATTACGTTCTGAACATGGATTTTCTCCTTCTCCTCACTACACCTCCCCCTCTCCTCCCCCTCTCCCTGCTCACTGATCCTGAGCTAAAACGCAGTGATTCCTTTGAACAGGAGATTTTTATCTCCCCAGTGAAACCTGAGCTTCAATTCGCACCGCACATGTGTGAACCCAGGCTTACAGTTTGTTTCACAAGAAAGCAGCCACAGCCAGTAAAAAAGCCTGTCCCCTGCCAGCATGTTATAGAGAAGAACCCTTCTCTCTATGTGGGTGCAGGTCCATATCAGAGCTGGAGCTTTCCAATTAGTAGGAAGCATGAGCATCTCTGATTGGGGAGCTCTAGCTCTCACTCAGCAGTAGGGATGAGCCGAACACCCCCCGATTCGGTTCGCACCAGAACCTGCGAACGGACCGAAAGTTCGCAAGAACGTTAGAACCCCATTGACGTCTATGGGACTCGAACGTTCGAAATCAAAAGTGCTCATTTTAAAGGCTAATTTGCATGGTATTGTCCTAAAAAGGGTTTGGGGACCCGGGTCCTACCCCAGGGGACATGTATCAATGCAAAAAAAACTTTTAAAAACGGCCGTTTTTTCGGGAGCAGTGATTTTAATGATGCTTAAAGTAAAAAAAAAAAAGTGAAATATTCCTTTAAATATCGTACCTGGGGGGTGTCTATAGTATGCCTGTAAAGTGACGCGTGTTTCCCATGTTTAGAACAGTCCCTGCACCAAATGTCATTTTTAAAGGAAAAAATCTCATTTAAAACTGCTTGCGGGTTTAATGTAATGTCGGGTCATGGCAATATGGATGAAAATCAGTGAGACAAACGGCATGGGTACCCCCCAGTCCATTACCAGGCCCTTTGAGTCTTGTATGGATATTAAGGGGAACCCCGCACCCAAATTAAAATAAGGAAAGGTGTGGGGCCACCAGGCCCTATATACTCTGAACAGCAGTATACAGGCGGTGCAAACAAGACAGGGACTGTAGGTTTGTTGTTAAGTAGAATCTGTTTGTAATTTTGAACGGGTACATTTTTAACGTGTTTAGCTCCAGCCAAAAAATCTTTTTTAAGCTTTTTGGAAAACATAGGGAAGGGTTATCACCCCTGTGACATTTGTTTTGCTGTCTTTCCTCCTCTTCAGAAGATTTCACCTCACTTTTTGTCCCAATGAAAAATGTTTTTTGAAAATTTGGGTTTTTTTGTGGAACAAGGGATTGGAAAGCATCAGTGGAAAGGAGAATTTTCTTCCCCATATTACAGGAGAGAATTTCCCTTCCTAGGGGTAGATTTCATCTCACTTCCTGTTGTCTCCTTCTGTTTGCAAGTAGGAGTCGTTTGTAAGTTAGATGTTTGAAAGTAGGGTCCTGCCCTATATACTCAGCAGAAATTTGGGCCTTAGGTGTTGCTGTGGCCACAACACTGTAAGCCCTCACAGGGCCCTGCTGTGAAATATTAGATCAAGAATTGTAATTACATGCCCCTGTTGAACAGGAGCTGAAAAATTAGGCCTTAGGCACTGGTGCCACAACACTGCAACCCCTCACAGACACTCTAGTTGGAATGCAGGAACGAGCCCTGCTGCAAAGTATTGCATCAAAAATTGTAATTACACGCCCCTGTTAGACAGGGGCAGAAAAATTGGGCCTTAGGCACTGGTGCTGGTGCCACAACACTGCAACCCCTCACAGACACTCTAGTTGGAACGCAGGAACGAGCCCTGCTGCAAAGTATTGCATCAAAAATTGTAATTACACGCCCCTGTTAGACAGGAGCAGAAAAATTGGGCCTTGGGCACTGGTGCTGGTGCCACAACACTGCAACCCCTCACAGACACTCTAGTTGGAATGCAGGAACGAGCCCTGCTGCAAAGTATTACATCAAAAATTGTAATTACACGCCCCTGTTAAACAGGGGCTGAAAAATTGTGCCTTAGGCACTGGTGGTGGCGCCCAGAACCAAAAATGTTCTTACAAGCTATCAGCGTGATGATTGAGGAGAAAAAAACCAAGCTCCCCTGACCCTGTCCTGGTGCCATAGTCGCACAGGTACTCATTGATGGCCCTCTGCTGCGTGTGCAGCCGCTGCAGCATGGCCAACGTTGAGTTCCACCTGGTGGGCATGTCACAGATTAGGCGGTTCTTGGGCAGGTTAAACTCCTTTTGGAGGTCCGTCAGCCGAGCACTGGCATTATATGACCGGCGGAAATGCACACAGACTTTTCTGGCCTGCCTAAGGACATCCTGTAAGCCCGGGTACCTGCCCAAGAACCGCTGCACCACCAAGTTAAGGACGTGAGCCAAACAGGGCACATGGGTCATTTGTCCCTGTCGGAGGGCAGAGAGGAGGTTGGTGCCATTGTCGCAAACCACCATTCCTGCCTTAAGTTGGCGTGGCGTCAACCACCTCTGAACCTGCCCCTGCAGAGCTGACAGAACCTCTGCCCCAGTGTGGCTCCTGTCCCCCAAGCACACCAGCTCAAGCACCGCGTCGCATCTTTTGGCCTGCGTACTTGCATAGCCCCTTGAACGACTACGGAGCACCGCTGGTTCCGAGGAAGAGGCCATGGAGGAAGAAGAAGAGGAGGGGGTGGAGGAGAGAGGTGTGTCACAATCATTAGCATTTTGGAGGCGTGGTGGCGGAACAACCTCCAACACTACTGCACCTTGTCCTGCATCCTTCCCAGCTGCCAGCAGAGTCACCCAATGCGCCGTGAAACTTAGGTAACGTCCCTGTCCATGCCTGCTGGACCATGAGTCAGCGGTAATATGCACCTTATCGCTGACCGCCCTGTCCAGCGAGGCATGGACATTGCCTTCCACATGCCGGTAGAGAGCCGGAATCGCCTTCCGTGAGAAAAAGTGGCGTTTGGGTACCTGCCACTGAGGAACCGCACATTCCACAAACTCACGGAAGGGGGCAGAGTCTACCAACTGAAAAGGCAGCAGTTGAAGTGCTAGCAATTTTGCCAAGCTAGCATTCAACCGCTGGGCATGTGGATGGCTGGGAGCAAACTTCTTTCGGCGGTGCAGCAGCTGGGGCAGGGAAATTTGCCTGGTACAATCTGACGTCGGTGTACCAAAAGCAGATTGCCCACAAGTACTTGGCTGGGACACACCTAATTCTACACCTTCATTCCTCTCAGTGCAGGTCTCAGAGAGGACTGAAGGTCTAGTGGGATTGGAAATCTCAGCTGATGAGGAGCAAGGAGAGGTCCTCTTTGTTCTTTGGTGTGGGTCTTTTAGATGCGCTTGCCAACGAACTGCATGGCAGGTCAACATATGTCTGGTCAAGCATGTGGTACCCAAGCGGGAGATGTTTTGGCCACGTGAGATACGCTTGAGACATATGTTGCAAATAGCAGCGGTGCGATCTGATGCACTCGTCTCAAAAAAGGCCCACACCAAAGAACTTTTTGAATAACGCGCAGAGACTGCAGCGCCCTGCACATGTGATGCAGTCAATGTGCTGCCCTTAGGCTGGCCCCGGAGGGCATCCTGCCTCGTTGGTGATGTGCCGCCTCCTCCTCCTCCTCCTCTCTCCTATTAGGCACCCACGTTGAGTCAGTGACCTCATCATCCCCTCCCTCCTCATTACTGGAGCAAACCTGGCAGTATGCTGCAGCAGGGGGAGCATGACTGCCAGATTGCTGTCCTTCTTGGGCACCCCCTCTGTCCGTGCTCATGTTACTGCCTTCATCGAGCTCAGTATCATCATCAGAGCCTTCCAAACGCTGGGCATCCTCCTGGAGCATGTACCCAACACTGTGGTCAAACAGTTTGAGGGACTCCTCAGGAGGACATGGTGGAGCTAGGGAAGGAGTCACTGATGACATTGAGCCAAGGGAAGAGGCCGCTGCTTTGCCAGACAAAGCACCCTGGGCATGGGTGAGAGAGGATGAGGAGGATGAGGACGGCTTGGTCATCCACTCGACCAAGTCTTCCGCATGTTGCGGCTCAACACGGCCAGCTGCCGAAAAAAAGGCCAAGCGTGTCCCATGGCCACGTGCTGATGAGGATGCACCGTCTCCACGACCAGCACTAGACACAGAGCCTGCTTGCCCTCTCTTATTGGCTTGTGACTGTCTGCCTCTCCTTCTTGGCCTTCCAGACATACTAATGGCCTGTAGCTGCACTAAGCTGGGATATATATATATATATATACTGCAGCTAGCAAAATCAACTGCCTGCCTGTAGTATGAGAACACCACCAACCTTCTACAGGTAGCTTTAGCTAAACACTGTGAGGTGGACGCACCCCACTAATTTGTAGGTTTAGCTGAACACTGTGAGCAGGACGCACTGCACTAACTGTAAATAGTCTAGCTGCCTGACCGTGGTACTAATAGGATCAAAAGAACACCAGTAATTTTCTTCAGGTAGCTTTATATACTGTAACAAGACAAGCCTGCCTGTCAGTAGGAAGATAACAGGAACGGATCTAGCTGAACACTGTGAGCAGGACGCACTGCACTAACTGTAAATAGTCTAGCTGCCTGACCGTGGTACTAATAGGATCAAAAGAACACCAGTAATTTTCTTCAGGTAGCTTTATATACTGTAACAAGACAAGCCTGCCTGTCAGTAGGAAGATAACAGGAACGGATCTAGCTGAACACTGTGAGCAGGACGCACTGTACTAAATGTAAATAGTCTAGCTGCCTGACCGTGGTACTAATAGGATCAAAAGATCACCAGTAATTTTCTTCAGGTAGCTTTATATACTGTAACAAGACAAGCCTGCCTGTCAGTAGGAAGATAACAGGAATGGATCTAGCTGAACACTGTGAGCAGGACGCACTGCACTAACTTTAAATAGTCTAGCTGCCTGCCGGTAGAGAGCCGGAATCGCCTTCCGTGAGAAAAAGTGGCGTTTGGGTACCTGCCACTGAGGAACCGCACATTCCACAAACTCACGGAAGGGGGCAGAGTCTACCAACTGAAAAGGCAGCAGTTGAAGTGCTAGCAATTTTGCCAAGCTAGCATTCAACCGCTGGGCATGTGGATGGCTGGGAGCAAACTTCTTTCGGTGGTGCAGCAGCTGGGGCAGGGAAATTTGCCTGGTACAATCTGACGTCGGTGTACCAAAAGCAGATTGCCCACAAGTACTTGGCTGTGACACACCTAATTCTACACCTTCATTCCTCTCAGTGCAGGTCTCAGAGAGGACTGAAGGTCTAGTGGGGTTGGAAATCTCAGCTGATGAGGAGCAAGGAGAGGTCCTCTTTGTTCTTTGGTGTGGGTCTTTTAGATGCACTTGCCAACGAACTGCATGGCAGGTCAACATATGTCTGGTCAAGCATGTGGTACCCAAGCGGGAGATGTTTTGGCCACGTGAGATACGCTTGAGACATATGTTGCAAATAGCAGCGGTGCGATCTGATGCACTCGTCTCAAAAAAGGCCCACACCAAAGAACTTTTTGAATAACGCGCAGAGACTGCAGCGCCCTGCACATGTGATGCAGTCAATGTGCTGCCCTTAGGCTGGCCCCGGAGGGCATCATGCCTCGTTGGTGATGTGCCGCCTCCTCCTCCTCCTCCTCTCTCCTATCAGGCACCCACGTTGAGTCAGTGACCTCATCATCCCCTCCCTCCTCATCACTGGAGCAAACCTGGCAGTATGCTGCAGCAGGGGGAGCATGACTGCCAGATTGCTGTCCTTCTTGGGCACCCCCTCTGTCCGTGCTCATGTTACTGCCTTCATCGAGCTCAGTATCATCATCAGAGCCTTCCAAACGCTGGGCATCCTCCTGGAGCATGTACCCAACACTGTGGTCAAACAGTTCGAGGGACTCCTCAGGAGGACATGGTGGAGCTAGGGAAGGAGTCACTGATGACATTGAGCCAAGGGAAGAGGCCGCTGCTTTGCCAGACAAAGCACCCTGGGCATGGGTGAGAGAGGATGAGGAGGATGAGGACGCCTTGGTCATCCACTCGACCAAGTCTTCCGCATGTTGCGGCTCAACACGGCCAGCTGCCGAAAAAAAGGCCAAGCGTGTCCCATGGCCACGTGCTGATGAGGATGCACCGTCTCCACGACCAGCACTAGACACAGAGCCTGCTTACCCTCTCTTATTGGCTTGTGACTGTCTGCCTCTCCTTCTTGGCCTTCCAGACATACTAATGGCCTGTAGCTGCACTAAGCTGGGATATATATATATATATATATATATATATACTGCAGCTAGCAAAATCAACTGCCTGCCTGTAGTATGAGAACACCACCAACCTTCTACAGGTAGCTTTAGCTGAACACTGTGAGGTGGACGCACCCCACTAATTTTTAGGTTTAGCTGAACACTGTGAGCAGGACGCACTGCACTAACTGTAAATAGTCTAGCTGCCTGACCGTGGTACTAATAGGATCAAAAGAACACCAGTAATTTTCTTCAGGTAGCTTTATATACTGTAACAAGACAAGCCTGCCTGTCAGTAGGAAGATACCAGGAACGGATCTAGCTGAACACTGTGAGCAGGACGCACTGCACTAACTGTAAATAGTCTAGCTGCCTGACCGTGGTACTAATAGGATCAAAAGAACACCAGTAATTTTCTTCAGGTAGCTTTATATACTGTAACAAGACAAGCCTGCCTGTCAGTAGGAAGATAACAGGAACAGATCTAGCTGAACACTGTGAGCAGGACGCACTCTACTAAATGTAAATAGTCTAGCTGCCTGACCGTGGTACTAATAGGATCAAAAGAACACCAGTAATTTTCTTCAGGTAGCTTTATATACTGTAACAAGACAAGCCTGCCTGTCAGTAGGAAGATAACAGGAACGGATCTAGCTGAACACTGTGAGCAGGACGCACTGCACTAACTGTAAATAGTCTAGCTGCCTGACCGTGGTACTAATAGGATCAAAAGAACACCAGTAATTTTCTTCAGGTAGCTTTATATACTGTAACAAGACAAGCCTGCCTGTCAGTAGGAAGATAACAGGAACGGATCTAGCTGAACACTGTGAGCAGGACGCACTGCACTAAATGTAAATAGTCTAGCTGCCTGACCGTGGTACTAATAGGATCAAAAGAACACCAGTAATTTTCTTCAGGTAGCTTTATATACTGTAACAAGACAAGCCTGCCTGTCAGTAGGAAGATAACAGGAACGGATCTAGCTGAACACTGTGAGCAGGACGCACTGCACTAACTGTAAATAGTCTAGCTGCCTGACTGTGGTACTAATAGGATCAAAAGAACACCAGTAATTTTCTTCAGGTAGCTTTATATACTGTAACAAGACAAGCCTGCCTGTCAGTAGAAAGATAACAGGAACGGATCTAGCTGAACACTGTGAGCAGGACGCACTGCACTAAATGTAAATAGTCTAGCTGCCTGACCGTGGTACTAATAGGATCAAAAGAACACCAGTAATTTTCTTCAGGTAGCTTTATATACTGTAACAAGACAAGCCTGCCTGTCAGTAGGAAGATAACAGGAACGGATCTAGCTGAACACTGTGAGCAGGACGCACTGCACTAACTGTAAATAGTCTAGCTGCCTGACCGTGGTACTAATAGGATCAAAAGAACACCAGTAATTTTCTTCAGGTAGCTTTATATACTGTAACAAGACAAGCCTGCCTGTCAGTAGGAAGATAACAGGAACGGATCTAGCTGAACACTGTGAGCAGGATGCACTGCACTAAATGTAAATAGTCTAGCTGCCTGACCGTGGTACTAATAGGATCAAAAGAACACCAGTAATTTTCTTCAGGTAGCTTTATATACTGTAACAAGACAAGCCTGCCTGTCAGTAGGAAGATAACAGGAACGGATCTAGCTGAAAACTGTGAGCAGGACGCACTGCACTAACTGTAAATAGTCTAGCTGCCTGACTGTGGTACTAATAGGATCAAAAGAACAACAGTAATTTTCTTCAGGTAGCTTTATATACTGTAACAAGACAAGCCTGCCTGTCAGTAGGAAGATAACAGGAACGGATCTAGCTGAACACTGTGAGCAGGACGCACTGCACTAACTGTAAATAGTCTAGCTGCCTGACCGTGGTACTAATAGGATCAAAAGAACACCAGTAATTTTCTTTAGGTAGCTGTAAATACTGTAACAAGACAAGCCTGCCTGTCAGTAGGAAGATAATAGGAACGGATCTAGCTGAACACTGTGAGCAGGACGCACTGCACTAAATGTAAATAGTCTAGAAGATAACAGGAACGGATCTAGCTAAACTGAATACAGTGTATATATATATATATATGCAACACCTGGGATGCATATATATACACAATACACTTTAAGTGCAGCTAACTGACTGACTGTCCTGTCTAATCTAGCTAACTCAAATGAAATGACACTGTCTCTCTCTCTCTCTAAGCACACCGGAACACACTGCACAGGGCCGCCGTGCAGGCGGCCTTATATAGTGTGGGGCGTGTACTAAATCCCCTGAGCCATAATTGGCCAAAGCCTCCTTGGCTTTGGCCAATTACGGCTCTCTGATCAGGCGGCGCTGTGATTGGCCAAGCATGCGGGTCATAGTGCATGCTTGGCCAATCATCAGCAAGCAATGCACTGCGATGCTGCAGTGAATTATGGGCCGTGACGCGCCACACGAATTTGGCGCGAACGGCCGATATCGTTCGCAATTCGGCGAACGACCGAACAGCCGATGTTCGAGTCGAACATGGGTTCGGCTCGAACATGAAGCTCATCCCTACTCAGCAGAGGGTTTGTTGAACCTTTGCAGAAAATCTACTGCTTCTACACAGATTGCAAGGATGCTTCTTTATAGCATGCTGGCAGGAATTAGGCTTTTCTGCTCAGGCTGTGCCTGCTTTCTAAAGAAAACAAATTATGAAGTGAACATCTTTTTTGTTGTACCTGGAATATATTTAGCTGATTTAAACTGCATTAAAGTGCAGCATTAAAGTAGTTCTAAATTCTTAAGAATTTTTTATCTTAATGCACTCTCTGCATTAAGGTAAAAACCCTTCTGTGCTGCAGGATCCCCCCAGCCCCCCTTATACTTTTCTGAGGCGGATCTTAATCCAGCAATATACACAAGAGCAGAGGTTCTCTCGGCTCTCTCCCTCCTTATTGTCTCAGTTACAGCAGCAGGAATCATTGGCTCCTGCTGCTGTCAATCACAGCCAGTGTGGAGGGAGCAGGGGGCAGGCCTGAACTGTGCTCTGTGTGTCTTATGGACACACAGAGCGGGGCTCAGGAGTGAGCGTGCACAAGTGCCCCCATAGTAAGAGGCTTGCTATGGGGGCACTCGAAAGGGTAGAGGAGCTGAGAGCCCCACCTGGGGACTCGAGAAGAGGAGGATCGGGCTGCTCTGTGCAAAACCATTGCACAGAGCAGGGAAGTATAACATATTTGTTATTTTAAAGCAAAAAACATTTTAACATTTACAATCACTTTAAACGCTTTATAAATTTAGGTCCTGTTCACATCTGTGTGCTTTTGCATTATGCAGTTTTATTAGTGCGTTTTTTGAGTCACATATCCATTTTTCCCAGAAAAAAACGCATACAAAACGCACTATGGGTTGCATTAAAATTCAACACAAAACACATAAAAAACGCAATAAAACATGATATGCATTTTCAAAAAGTGTATATCGCATTTTACAATGCACAGATGTGAATGGGCCGTAAATCTTTATTTGTTGAGCTTGTGGAGATACAAGTTTACTTTTATAATGGTGTGGTATGCTAACGAACAATGACTATACTATTCTAAATATGTCACAAGACTGCTTACTAAAGGGATTTTCCATACTGACTAAAGTTATTCTTATTCGCCCCCTTGCTAAGGCTGCTGCCCTAGGTACTTGAAGTGAACATATAAAAGCAGAAATTGACAGGTCACAAAGCTATAACATAGCTATGACATTGTTCCCTTTAAATCAATATGTTTTATGCTTAATAGGTGATTAGTAAAATAGATCAGGCAGTTAGAAAATAAGTACAATGATCACTTAATAGTTAGAAGCAGATTGTTGGATATTTTTTTTTTTCACTTACCTCTAAATGCCTGTTGCTAGGTGGTCCCTCGTAGTCTGCCTGTTCCTTTGCCTGGGCTGGTGACATCACTTCCCCCCAGGCACAGGAAGGGCTCCGCTCTGCTCCCTCCCTCCTGTCAATCATCTGGGACCCATTACAGGTCGATTATTACAATTACGGCCAATTATTATTTCTTGTGATCTCCTGAATAATCTTTATTTTATTTTATTTTACGTCAGATCTCCAGAATAATGTTTAGAACATTTTTTTATAGTGATCGACTTTTTTTTTTTTTCAAAATTTCCTGATTTTTTTTTTATTTTTATTTTTTTTCTAGTGATCTCCATAGTATTTTTTTTCATTTTGTGTGTCAAGTTACCACAACACCAGTATTACCTTGTATTTTTTAACCTCAAGGAGGTTGGTTGGTGTTGGTGTCCCTTGGTAATTTGACATTGTATTTTTGAAATGTACCACCTACTCACAAACAAACTGTCCTTTTTGAAGTAAAACACACAGCCAAGTATTTGTCAAAATAAAATTAAAATTTATTAGGGGTCATAACAAAATAAAGAGGAAGGCAACGCTGGATAAACTGTTGAAATTGGCGAAGCCTTTGTACCCCAGGGCACACATCAATTATTTGACAGGTAAAATTGGTAGTCTGATGGGGAGGGAGGGAGGGAGCACAATCCGGTCCAGGACTCAAAGAGATCAAGAAAAGCAGCAGATGACATATATGTCCCAAGGCTGTGGTCATAAAACAGCCTGCATCTTTTGTCAGACCAGACTGAACCCAGGCCATCACACTCTTTTCTTCCTTCCACGCTTGCTTCCAGGCTGTGGCTGTGCTGTTGGAGTTGTGGCAGGAGGTGGAGGAAGAGTATGGTCCAACTCAAAATACATGACTTTTTTTGTGAGTTCGACCCTCACCCCCTTATTTAGGACCTGAAATATGACCTGCTCACTGATGAGGCATTGGCCCACCTCCATTTCCTGCATCTTACTGGCAGTCATACAGGCAAAGGCCTCTTGAACATAGGGGGTTGTTGTGAGGACCGCAGTAGCCTGCCGAATCAAACCAAGTGCTGACTCCTCCACATTCCTCCCCTTCCTGGGCCTTTTTGTTGGAAGGCAGAGGGGAGGAACCTTTGATTCGGTCAGGCTACTGGGCCTGGGCACCTCCTGGCTGCCACTTTCCCTGGCCACCTCCTGGCTGCCACTTTCCACAGCCTCCTCCTGGCTGAGACTTTTCTGTGTATGAAAATGGGACATAGTTTTAGTTTATTGTTCATCAATCACACACAATTTTGATAAATATGTTGAACAATGCTATACCTGACTCAAGCTGGGCTCCTCCACATCTTCTTCCTGGGTGGAAGGCGACAAACACAACGGAAGACCAGCCACGTTGTCTTCCGCATGTGGCAAGCCCAAGCCACCATTCTGGAGCCGTCTGGAAAACTCCATCTGGGCGATGACTCCACCATCCGACATCCAGCCATTTTTCCCCACGTCCACATACAGGAACTCGTATGTCGCCGACACCACCGCCAACATCACAATACTATTAAACCCCTTGTAATTATAATAGTATGACCCCGAGTTGGGGGTGGGATGATGTGGACGTGTTTCCTATCAATTGCCCCTTCGCAGTTGGGAAAGTCCCACTGCTGGGCAAAGTGGGATGCCACAGTCTGCCATTCCTGTGGGTTTGAAGGAAACTGTGGAGTCAAACAAGAAAAAAAAATAGTACTTTTGCGCATAACATTGCAAGCAGATTAGACACAAACATTCTTGGCCAACATCAGTATAACATTTATTTTAAGGAGTATTTAAAGACAAAAGTATAAGGTCCACTTATCAGATTCCTCACCCCCTCTGATGGCCCATTGTAAAAATTTTAGGGGGGGGTATGTTTTGGCACAGGTAACCCTCTCCACTTCATTGAGAGCTGAATGCATACATAAAAATGTGTGTTACTTTGGCCAGCCCCTCTTTACTTACACTATTGGCAGCCCACTGGACAGGTAAGAAGTTTCATAATACAAAAATATAAATACACACTGTACAAATTGAAGCACATTTTTACATTCTGCAATTACCTATCAAGATAATAGTAGAGCAAAACTTTAAACAGTACCATTTGAAAGTATTCAGGCAGGCCCTTGCACTACATGATGAATTCATCCATAAATATGAACACAAAAGAGGTAGGTATAGTGTGTATGTATTTGGCAAATTCAGCAGATAGAGGATTGTTATCGGTTGACTTAGCGGTTGGGGGGGGGGTTCCAAATGAGTTTGGACCCCCCAAAAAAAGCCTCTTGCATTCTGCCTGAATTTAAGGACATAACATTTGGACATATTTTAGGGGGTGTTTAGGGTAAAGCACTACTGTGGAGCTGACAAAATACATTGTTAAGTGACTAGGCTAGTTGTGTATGGGCCCAGGACAGCATGTTGGGGAGGTAAGTGAAGGCAAATATGCATGAAGGACAAAAAAAGAGCGTTAAAAGCTTCCAGCATGCATGAGGACAAAGAGGACATTCACAGCATATTACAATTATGGTAGTTAGGGAATGATGAAAGAAATACAATACATTAGCAAACATTAAATACATAGAATGTGATGTTAAAGGAGAAAACTTACCTTAATATAGTCCTCAGAAACGAGCGGACAAGAACGCACTGAAAAACAGAAGCAAACTATAATAGAACGCACTGAAAAACAGATACGAACTAAACTGAAAAGCACGAGGCTGAAAAGCGCGAATCGTCTCTCACCTCACTCCTACTAACACAAGATAAACACGAGATTAGCAGAAGGAGCCCAAAGGGTGGCGCACTTGGTATTGAACTTCCCTTTTATAGTGCCATCGTACGTGTTGTACGTCAGCGCGTTCTTGGCGATCAGAATTTCCGACAACATTAGTGCGACCATGTGCATGCAAGACAAGTTTGAGCTAACATCCGTCGGAAATAAATCCACGGTTTTCCTATCGGAACGTCTGATCGTGTGTACACGGCATAAGACTGGGATGTCATTAAAGTTCATGTGTCTGCAAAGGCAGGGGTCCCACAACTTTTGGCACTATAGTGTATGTTGAGATTACAGTTAGAAGTTGAGTGAATGTAAACTGAATGTAAAGCACACAGAATAGCACACACATAATAAAGTAAAAGTTCCCAAAACAGAATATACTGACACCATATGAACGTTAAACATTAGTTTTGTTAATTACTTGATGTCCTGGGAAATTTTGCCATTTTTCACATACGATGTAAAAATCAACATTTTTTTGTTTGAAAATTATTTAGGACCCCCAACAAAATATTGGTTGTTGCAATGTTTTATAATATGCAACTTTTTGATAAAATATAAAAGACTATGTTATGCTGAGTAAATAAATACCAAAAATATCAAGATTTAAAATTTTGCATGCCTGTGAAATGGCGACAAATTATGGTACCTAAAATTATCTATAGGTGATGCTTTAAAAACCTTTACAGGTTACCAGTTTAGAGCTAAACATGGGCCCTGGCACTAGAATTATTGCTCTCACATGTGCGGTGTGGTTGCTGTACGCATGCTGGACCTACAGGCAGGTTTGCATTTGCACATGAGCATGGGGAGACAGGGGTGCTTTAAATTATTATTATTTTTTCATTTAAATTTTTCGTTTATACGCTTTTTCATTTTTTTATTCATTCAACCTTATTGCTATCATTAGAGATGAACACTTCTTGTGATAGCTTTGGGCAGTGACAGATACCTTTTTATGGAAAGATCAGGGGTCTATTAGACTTTGCCCTCCAAAGCAGCTGAACAAATAGAGATTTGTTGGCTTATGCTGCGTACACACGGTCGGACTTTACGGCAGACTTTGCTCAGCGGACTTTTCGACAGACTTTACGACGGACTTTCTAAATGAACGGACTTGCCTACACACAATCCACCAAAGTCCGTCTAATTCGTACGTGATGACGTACGACTGGACTAAAACAAGGAAGTTCATAGCCAGTAGCCAATAGCTGCCCTAGCGTGGCTTTTTGTCCGTCGAACTAGCATACAGACGAGCGGACTTTTCGGCCGGACTCGATTTCGACGGATTGATTTAAAACATGTTTCAAATTTAAGTCCGTCCAACTTTTAAGAAAAGACAGTCCGCTGGAGCCCACACACGATCGAATTGTCTGACGAAATCCCATCCGCCGGGCAAAGTCTGCCGTAAAGTCCGCTCGTGTGTACGCGGCATTAGCTGCTTCCCTGGCTGTAATGGCCAGGGAAACACAGTACGGAAACCAAAAGTGACAAAACCCTTGTTTCTTCCACCTTCATTCATCACAAAGGCGATCGAGGACCTATGTGATATGCCCTGTACACATGGTCGGATTTTCCGATGGAAAATGTGTGATAGGACCTCCTTGTTGGAAATTCCGACCGTGTGTAGGCTCCATCACACATTTTCTATCGGATTTTACGACACACAAAGTTTGAAAGCAGGCTATAAAATTTTCCGACAACAAAATCCGTTGTCGGAATTTCCGATCGTGTGTACACAAATCCGACGCACAAAGTGCCACGCATGCTCAAAATAAATAAAGAGATGAAAGCTATTGGCTACTGCCCCGTTTATAGTCCCGACGTACGTGTTTTACGTCACCGCGTTCAGAATGATCAGATTTTCCGACAAGACAAGTTTGAGCTAACATCCGTCTGAAAAAATCCTAGGATTTTGTTGTCGGAATGTCCGATCAATGTCCGACCGTGTGTACAGGGCAGTAGTGTGACAATACAGATCCACAACTGAGAAGCAGGGACAGAGCAATTTTACACTTTAACAGTATTTTTTTGGCAGAAGCGTCAGGAATTTGCAGCGCTCTCCCCTAAAGGGACCGCTGTTTTTCAGGTCCCCTGTTCACCGGAGCGCGGTTCGAGAGCGAGCCTGCTCGAGTGCCCTCATAGTAAGTCTTGCTATTGGAGACACTCAGCAGAGGGGAAGAGCCAGGACCATCAGGGGGGAAAGGAAGAGGATCGGAAGTATAAGATGTTTGTTTATTTTTTGTAAAAGTAACATTCACACCTAGGTATTTGAAACACTTTTTTTGTGCTTTTTGCGCGTTTTTCGCACAACACACACAGGGCAGCCCATTGATTTCCATGCAACAAATGTGGCAAAGTAGCTCATGGAGCATTTTGCCGTATTATAGTTTGCACAATTTTTTACAGATTTTTGATGTGTTTATCACGTGTGGCAAAATGCACGTTTTCTTCCCTTGTTTGAGGTGTAGTTAACAATTAAAGGCACTGTGAGCGATGTGCTTTGTTCGCACATTCCAAGAACATGCATTGTTTTGGGAAAACTGAAATGTGAACAGAGCCATAGGTGTCCGTTTATGAAGCAGTGATCAGCGGTGATCCCGAGGATCGCCGCTGATCACAGTCCATAAACAGTTTATGAAACAGTGATAATTGGGGGAGAACATGTTTGAACTTGTTCTCCCGCCGATTATCTCTACACACGGAGAATCCTCATTGAATGACACAGTAACGGCCAGTTTATGAAGCGGTGATCTCACCGCTTCACTGGCGATCTGAGTCAGAATTCACACTCCCAGGTTCACCAGCTCAGAGGTGGTGAATCGGGGAGTGAAGAGGAAATCTGGGGGGATCTGAGGGGGAAGGAGGAAGATTTTTAACTTCCTTATGCCTCGTTCAGACCCCCCAACACTGTAAGCATGTCCCCCTGTCATATTTATGAGTATGCATATATATACATATATACATATAATGTGTATATGTATATAAATATCATGTGTGTGTATATACATGTATATATAATGTGTGTGTGTGTATACATATGTGTATAATGTAGGGGGACTCATTATTTTATTAACATTAATCCACGCAGTTGAGCGGTGATAATTTATCACTGCTTGATAAACTGACATCTGGTACTGTAATCTCCTAAAGTCTCACGAGATTCCAGTATCAGGGGCCGTTCTCCACTATTTGAAGCATTTGTAGATCTCTTCACTCCTCCAAAGGTGAAGTGATCTACACCGCTTCATAAACTGGCACACAGAGGAGAAGATTCTTCCATGTGAATGCCGGAGAACGAAGCAGTGAATAGATTTCACTGCTTCATAAACGGACACCTTAATGTGTGGGGATTTCCACAAAGTTTACAAACTTCAGGACCATTCAGAGTAATGGGCGGAAGCCGGAAGCTAGAAATAATTGAAATAAAATATAGAAATGAATATGCGATTTTACATTTTGACCAAAGATATGCCTTAAAGGCTTAAAAAAATGCTTCAAAAATGCATACATGTTTGCAGGAAAAAATTAATTTATTATTTTGTTTTCACAGGAGTCAGCAAATCATTGCACTCATGATCAGTGAATTGTGGGTGTAATGCCAGGCTTCTGAAGACTCTTCTTCCATCTCTCTAATTGTACAAAGTTACATACTTTCTGTGGGGGAGATAAAGGAGGTGTCATTGGACTATGAGTGCGGTAATTACCATACCCATGTTCCATTAAGAACTACAAGTCCATCTGCTGAGGTGGCAGATGGGCTTGTAGTTCATTCATTCACTGCTGCACAGCCGCACCAATTACAAAAGTGACAGCTGCTGCAGGGTACACGAACCTCCACATGCTATCGGGGGATTTAGCATTCCACCATGTTTTATGTTACACCCTATATACCAGTGTAACATGGTGCAAAAGAGGCAGTTGGCCTTTAAACTTTAGAAGTGAAGGACAGAAACTAGTTGTTTACCATGCACAGCTGCTCCAGATTCTGTTTGCTCCAGTATGGATGAATTCTAGGGATGACCTCAGGCGTGTTGGGATCAAGTCTGAACCCGCCTGAACTATCCCGCCAGAAGGCTTTCGCTGTACTGAGACAATCATAAGTGGCCATGACATTGGCCACTTATGATTGGCTTAATAGGTGACTACTTGCTGGTGGGTTACCTTAGGTGGGTTCGGACTAGGATCTGAACAACCTGAGCTCATTCAAAAATAACTTCCCCCTTGTATAGAGTAAAAGAGAGAACAAGTATTTTAAGGACATCCATGTTAGCTCTGTTCAGGGATTAAGTAAAACCCTATTAAATCTATGCAGGCCTCATGCACGTGGAGTGTAGGGCTTGACATGGGATCTTGATATTTTTTCTTTTAACCCTTCTGAATGCAGCTCAACATTATGCTGTCAGATGCAGCCGTGTGGATAGGCCCATTACCTTGAGGTCTCATTCACATGGGTGTACTTTAGTGTACACCTGTTTGAGGGGCGTGTTTGCCTACATGGGAATGCACAGGCAGTCATATTCAGGTCAATTGTGATGCAGCAGCTGCACAGACACACTGCTCCCAACTTGGCATCCGTGCGGGGTCGTGTTCCCAAACGTACGCTGTCGACATTTAGGGACGCGCACCTGCAGCCACATGGATGCAAAAATGGGAACAGGGGCTGTGCCCATGCACCTTCTGCATCCTAACTGACATGAATAGTATGGCCCGATTAACCTGGGACATTCACAGAAATCAGACAGGTGTCCGGGTCTGAGCCTGTCCTGGGCAGAATCCCGAAAACTAGGCTTTGTCCTGGGCAGGGGCGGACTAGGCCAGGGGATCTGATCCCCCTTAAAAAAAGCCGCACTGGTGTGGTGTGAGCAGGATCTGATGGTTTGCAAAGGTGTTATCCCAGGCCACCCACCTAGTAAGCTGGGTGGGCTTGGAGTCGGGACTGGGCGATGGAGGAATGTAATAGAAAACTTCAGTCAGCTACTGGCTGAGGAGGTAGCAGGAGGCGGGCTGCACTGTGTCCTAGCCTCTTTCTTTCTCTCTCTCTCCCTCCCTCTTTCTTTCTCTCTCTCCCTACATCCCTCTTCTCTCTCCCTCCATCCCTCTTTCTTTCTCTCTCTCTCCCTCCCTCACTCTTTCTTTATCTCTCTCTCCCTCCATCCCTCTTTCTTTCTCCCTCCATCCCTCTTTCTTTCTTTCTTTCTTTCTTTCTTTCTTTCTTTCTTTCTTTCTTTCTTTCTTTCTTTCTTTCTTTCTTTCTTTCTTTCTTTCTTTCTTTCTTTCTTTCTCCACCCCTCTTCCTTTTTTTCTCTCTCCCTCCATCCCTCTTTCTTTCTCCCTCCATCTTTCTCTCTCTCCCTCTTTCTTTCTCCCTCCATCCCTCTATTTTTCTTTCTCTCTCCCTCTCTCTTTATATCTTCCTTCATCCCTCTTTCTCTCTCCCTCCATCCATCTTTCTTTCTCTCTCCTGCCATCCCTCTTTCTCTTTCCCTCTATCCCTCTTTTTTGTCCTCTCTCTTTCTATCTTCCTCCATTCCTCTTTCTCTCTCCCACCATTCTTCCTTCTTTCTCTCCCTCCATTCCTCTTTCTTTCTCTCCCCCTCCCTCTTTATTTCTCTCTCTCTCCATTCCTCTTTCTCTCTCTCTCCCTCCATCCCTCTTTCTTTCTCTCTCCCCCCATCCCTCTTTCTTTCTCTCTCTCTCTCCCTTGATTCCTCTTTCTTTCTCTCTCTCTGTCCATTCCTCTTTCTTTCTGTCTCCCTCCATTCCTCTCTCTCTCTCTCTCTCTCTCTCTCTCTCTCTCTCTCTCTCTCTCTCCATTCCTCTTTCTTTCTCTCTCCTTCCAGTCCTCTTTCTTTCTCTCTCCCTCCATTCCTCTTTCTTTCTCTCTCCCTCTTTCTTTCTCTCTCTCCCTCCATTCCTCTTTCTTTCTCTCTCTCCCTCCATTCCTCTTTCTTTCTCTCTCCCTCCATTCCTCTTTCTTTCTCTCTCCCT